>VXBX01004264.1:6715-158910 GCA_013400415.1 Scytalopus superciliaris | reverse complement strand
AGATTATTTTTTCTTTTGTATAAAATAATTTTTCTGTTAGAATCTTTTATTGTACTTTAGTCAGAAGCATTAAGCAAAATATTACAGGTAATGAAAAAGAGAGTAAGAATTAAAGGCAGAAACATAAACAATCCTTTCAATGTTTGGTTTTTTTCCTTGACGATAAATAATTGCATATTCATACACATAATGAAAAAGACCTGTGATAAGAAGCAATGAAGAGCAGCACAGAAAATGTTATAAGTTAGTTTAATCCAGTTTGTGACAGGAAAATTTTGTACGACACGTTTCACATTCTATGGATGTTAATATGATTTGAGAAGTTGTGCAAAACAGACCCACACAGGCTCACACCCTGACAAACTGATCATTTTCTTGCTTTTATGTTGATAACTGACCAAGTATCAACTATATGACACAAGAGCAGAAGATCACCTTAAAACAGAAATTATTCTTTTTGGAATAACTATTACAATTAAAATGCTAAAACAAGCCAGAGATAGAGTGGCATAGCAGTGCTCTTTGCAGAGAGATGAAGACTTCTTCAATTATTACTTGGTTTCTCTTTTTTTCCCGAAGATTTACTACATATAGAGCTATAATTGCTAACAGCTTGGTTATGAAAGCAAAATAAATTAACTACAGCTGTGTAAATATCAATGTCTAAACAACAACAACAAAAAAAATTAGAGGGAAAGTCAAGTTTTGGGTCAAGCAGAAATGGAAATTTTTAAAATCTGGATAAATTTAAGGAGAATCCAAAAATATTTCCATAGCCTTGATGAAAACATAGTATTTACTTGTAAAAACATTTAACTCTTTGAAATATTCTTATCTATTCTCAAAGTTGACCAAAATGATACAGGCATGGTCCTATTTGCCAAATAATATATAAATTCCTTCATTCTTATTTCAGACCATTTTGAATGATGCTGTAGTGAAAACACGTATTTTGCACACAGTCTTATTTCCTATCCCTTTTGCAATAGGAATCTCTGTTTTCCTATGGAATAATATAATTCCAAATATCATCTGCTTCCTGTCAGAATGTATTTCCCTCGATATTTAGACATTGCTACAATTATCCATTATGTTGGCATTTCAGTTTCTTTTGAACTGTATGATACATCCAGTTGCTACAACTGTTTCCAAATCATCAGACAGCTTTCTTGCTTAATGTGGTCCATGGAGGCCCAGAATAAATTATCCTGGTTCAGGGATCCTGCGTGTATCTACACTCTAGGATTGTCAGGTGCAGATTCATAGTGTTGCTCAGTATTACATCAAAAAGACATTCAAAAATAGCAGCCCTTGAAATGATAAGGCTAACACATAAATACCTTGCAAGGAATGCTGGTTACAAAAAATATAATTGATCTCCCATAGGAAAATACCCTTAAAGTCCCCTACTTTAAGGATCCTAGTTATCCTAGCCTGCATGAGATAGATGAACAGAGAGGAACACAACGCAGGCTGGGTTGTGTCAATTCTGCCTCTAATGGTGTAAACACTGTACCCATGCTGGCTGGAGACAAAAGCCTTCCTTTGCTCAGCAATATGTAGCTCTAGGAGATCTTGGGTTATATAAATCTAGTGTTAAAAAACTTAGAACGATGATCAAATAAAACGTTTTGAAGGATGGAGAATCTTTTGGCAGTAGTCCTAAGGAGAGCCAGAGAACATTACAGTAGCCTCAAAGCCTAGATCTTAGGTACAAACTCCCCACAAGCTCACATACCCCAGCACCTGGCACCTATTCAGAGGAGCTGGATGAACGTTCTCTACAGAGGAAGCCAAACTGGACCTAAGACATGGAAATTTTAAACAGCCTGTGACAGAATCTGAGCCCTAGTCCTCACCCTGTTGACTGAATGCCATGACTTCAATTCTCTCAAAATATAGTCTCTATTTTTATAGCAAAAAGAAAGCTTTCATTTCCCTTCTTGCCATCTATTGTGTCTTAAGCACAATCTTTCAAATATAATATGAAAAGCCTTCATTTATTTATCTAAATTTTAAAAAAAGGATTGCAAATTAGTGCCAGATTTCATATAAGCACTAGGTATTTAAGGAAGCAGATGAGTTCTGAATGATTGAATTGTAAACAAATTCTATTTAAATAAATTTTTTACATTTTTACTAGGATTTGTGTTCATTTATCCAAGCCTCAACATATATGAAAACTATAATCAATCTGACTGTAATACTAAATGTAGGTGTTAATTAGAGGCATTCAAAATATTAGTTAAATTTTGGAAATTTTAGTTATTCTACCATGAATTCATAGAATTTCCACAGTACTCTGACACTGCACCCAAGAGAAAAATGAACCTAATATAACAAGCTTGTTTAGTCCTCCAGAGTACTTGTGCCATGCTAGTTAAATCACAAACTTATTTGCATTCTCCTGTACAAGTTTATGATATTGTATCAGACTTTGCCTTTAACATTAATGAGCTATGAATTTCCAAGAGACAACCTTCTAGAATTTTATTGTATCATCTAATGACGTCTCTATGGCCTGCATCAGTATATCAATAAAATCAGTCTGATGAGAGTGGACAATACTTTTGAGGCAAAAGAATACACGAAGGGACAGTTTCTCAAAACTGCTGACTATAAATATGAATAACTTCAAGTTTGTATCAGCCAGTTATTCATGTAAGGGAAATATAACAAGTGAATAAAAATTGTAATTTTCAGTAAAATGAACATTTAATGACATTGAACAAAGAATTGTTTGCCTTTTCATCAGTTCTGTTCTTCAAATAGATTTATTTTTTTTAAATTTATAAATGATTTTGAAAATCTTGGCAGCGCACTTGAAAAAATTTAGTTTTTGTGAGTACCTACAATACTGCATCTACTTTCAGTCTTGGAAACACTTCCTTTCAATCTGCTTTTGCAGTCAAGAACAGAATCATATGCTGCATACTACACATCAGAAGCTGCCTTTGAAGACAAATATTATAAGAATGGATATAAGAATGGAATTCTGTGTGGTGTGCAGAAATGTAGGCAACTTAAAAATTCATGACATCAGCAATGAAAACTGCACATATTGTATTCTAGACCCGAATATTTTCTTCTGGACTTTTTGGGTCATAAAAGAAGATTTAGAGATAAGCTACTAATGTAGGTAAAATTCAAAATATCTGTGACTCTTTTGGAATAAAGTTTATTTTATAATAGAAATAACTTTTACTTCCGCCCCCCCCAAATCACCTCCTGATTTACACCAAGTATCTCATCTACCTGTTGGAAAATGCTTTGTGAAGATGGAGAGGTAACAGATCTCCTACTGCATTTTTGGAGTTCTGATCATGTAGACATTGATTTTCAGGAAAGGCAGCTCTTGGAGAAGATGCTTATATAGCCGGGTCTTGATGTCTTACTGTGAACTACAGAAAAGTGATGCATATCTGCAGTTTTCTAAGGCTATATGTGAAACAGAAAGTAGACACTCCAGGGAGGTCGAGAGTAACACAGGGCAGAGGAATACTCAAGGGACTTTGGGACACTGAGAAACCAGGACAGCATCCAGACTTCATTTGGGGTTTTTCATCACATTCTCTATTTCTGCTTGACATTTCTTTAAAGTTTTCTTGCACATCCCTAAGGTCTTCTCTATGTTTTGTTGGTTTGCCTTCTTGGCTTTATACAGAGAATATGTGGGTTTGGTTTGATTTGTTCAAATGAGGCTTTAAAAATCTATTATATAGCATAAATCATTTATGTAAAATATAAAATAATCTGTTACACCATATTTAACCACTCAATATATGTTCACTAAACCTAATGAATAATTTAAAATGTATATATGATATAACAAAACTGAAAAGCAGCAGTAAATTGATGAGTGAAGTTGAAGCAACAGGATTTCAGCTACTCGTAGAGAACTGAATTCATATACAGAAAGAAAAGTGCCATGCAACAGAACGCCAAAAGTGAGGTTGTTCACTGCAGTGCAATTCTTTTTTTATTTTTGTTCTCTTCCTGTCATCTTTAGACAGTTACAAGGGAAGCTGCCACACATTTCTACCATTTGTCTTTTCCTGTTATGCCTTAATTCAGTGAATAGCACATTAGCCAGTCTTCATTTTTACTGTGTGTACATCAACAACAATATATGGAAAATAAGTTTATGAATTTTCTGACTTTCACAGTATTATCAATGCTACTGGCTGCACAATTCTGTAGCTAGTAGATGAGCACTAAAATTGCTGAGAAAAATAAAAATAGCAGTAGTGTCAACACATGGCAGTTTGTTATGGGAACACATTCTCTTCAGTGCTGTATCTAAATTCTTCAGATCAATATGTGATTTGTGGTTCTTCAAATACTCAATTATCTCAGGTTTTGAAGATGTTGCCTGAAGACAGTAGAACAAGTATTGATTTGTCTTTAATATAATACTTTTTGAAAGTGGTGCTTGAAACAATTTCAACTTTAAATGTCATGTTTTCCTATAATTATTTTGATCAAATAAGTATAGCATTTGATCGTTATAGGCATGGGTAATTTTGCCAGTTTTTACAGAAAACATTGCAGGTTCTTTGAAGAAAATAGTTGTTTAATCCTTTCTATTTTCGTCCCCGCTTACAGTGCAATGATCTAATGTAGCCCTAACACACCAATACATTTTGAACTTTTGTGTTGTATGTTAACTCCAACAAAGACTGTGGTGATGAAACACTGCAGAGCACAGTCAACAGAGGATACTAAAAACTGGACATTGAATCATTGATAATAGGTGAATATATGGCAATGTTTATTGTTTCCTTTTCGAGAATGAGAATTACTACAAATGCTGCAGTAAGTGGAAGCATACATGCTGTGATAAATAGCCATTTTTCAGTCCTGCCTATTTAATGACAAGCACAGCCAAAAATACTCTGAAAGAGTTTCTCTAAGATTATCTGGGAGATGGGTGTTCAGAAGATGAAATACTATTTCATTACCCCTTTGTCCAAATACAACAGGAGCAAACAAGACTGTAATTACAACCCCTCTAAATAAAACAATTCATTTTACACTGGTATATGTGTAGAAGTCTGCTGCTATGTTTTAAAAATCTACCACCCCTTAGATTCTTTGCTTCTATTCCTCATTTGAAAAATCAATGAAAGGTTTTAAAGAGCCAGGTCAGTGACACTGCAACTATGTTTTCTGTAGTTACCTGCTGCTCCCTCACTGATCCATGACACAGGAGTCTTGTGGCCATAGGATGCATTATGTGAAATGTATGTAGTCAGGTTAAGGGATTTTGTAAATCAAGTGTTTCAGAATGGCTTGCCCATTAATAACCCAAATAGTTTTTACAAATGGAAATAAATTTCTCTTGGTCTAAGAGAGACAGTTGTTAGCAAAATGCAATCTGTAAGAGCATCCCATTCAGTATTGCAACTAAAAGATGTATAAATAAGATAAAATTCCTACCCCACTTATTTTACTTATGTAAAATTGCATACAAGTGAGTACATGGCCCCATCATACTTTGTGCTGAAGTTATAGCCACATAGGCAAGTGGATACCACTAAAATTATGAAAATTGATTAACCCTATTTAACACTGTAATTTATTTTCCTTGGTTGAAACTATGAAATTCAGTCTTCTTTCAGATCTCAGAAGAAACCTGGAAATGATAGCATTTTGTTGGAGATGCAGAAGGACACTTCACTGCCTTGGGGAGGCAGCTGCAAGTAGTGATGCAAGCAGAAGAGTGTAGCTGGAAAAGATTTCACCTATGACCTACTCAGTTGTGGACTCTATTCAGGGAAGCACTTATACACACATTTCCTGCTCCTTATGTCCCACTAGAACTTAAACACATGCTTGAGTGTCATTTGGTGCAGGAATGCTTTCCTGAGCAAAAGCAGGAGAGAAGCAGACTTCCATCCCCCCACCCTGCTCCTTTCTGCCTTCCTGCCTGGTACCTCAGTCAGCACAGCTGCAGGGATGGAGGAGTTCATCTAAACATGGGGCCATTACCTGCACCTGAGGATCACTTCACCACACAACACAAAATATGTGTTCCCCACAGTTTTGCTTAATGACTGTGTAGTCTACTCAGTGTTTAATGAGGTAAAAGAGAAAAGCTGTTAGGAGCCTCTGCTTATTTTATATCAACAATTAACTTCCTTTGTTCTTGATCTATGCAAGTGGATTGAATCTTACGGATTTAAAGGCATCCTCATTTGGCACTAACAATTGAAATTTCATCTATGATATTAGATTATTTTTGTGCTGAGCAGAGTTTATTTGCAAACATACTTCCACTTTGAATCTTCTGTTTTTAAAATCTAAGCTGAATACATATGGAACTAGATGCTATATGTTCCACATTTCTAAACATTCTTGTCTTGATTGTTTGTATGCAATGCTATGAAGCAAGAGAAGCTCCACTTCTACTCTTTGCTGGAGGGCTAGTTCCACTGGAGATGCTAAAATGATTTCACTACTCTATGTATAATTCATTGAAATGTTTTAATAGTCAAAGAGAAATGGGAAAATGGGCTGTACAGTGTACATATGCCAAGTGTAAGGACATTGCTTTTTTCTTTGTCCAGTTTTGTCTCCAGAATTTTTTCTATGTACACACAGACTGTCATAGGAAGAAACTTAATTTCTAAATCTGATTCCTTCTGTTCATAATAAAATCTTTATTAAATAAGCAGTGAAGCAAAGCTAAATTAATCATGAGCAGCCAGATCTACCAACGCACTTATGTGCAACAACTGCGAAAACGGCAGCACATAACAGTCCGGCATCTGCTCCCTGTAGCTGCTCCATGCCCTGAGCACGGTGCCCAGGCTCCTGCTAGACTTTATGGAGGCAGTTGGACCTTTAGGAGTGAGGCTTGTGATGGGTTGACTGCTGGGGAGAACAGACTAATGCTAGTGGTAAGGAAAGGCTGGGGATAGTAAAATGATTCTTGACCCAGGTCCTTCTCTGAAATCATGTTGATCCTAACGGAATAATGGGTAATAAATGTGGCATGGAGTCTGGAGCACAACTATAACCCTTCTAACATAGAAGGGATTCACACAGTACCTGTTTGAGAGCCATGTGTGGCTCCTCCTTGTACAAAGTATGTGGCCAATAAACAAAAAGCCACCTTCTCTTGCACCACCATCTGCAGAGCCTGTGCACAACAGCCTGGCTCCTCTGGTGAGCAGTGAGGTGCAGCAAGGGCAGACATGGTCCTGCTGCTGGGCTGTAAGATCGGGTGACAGTGTCTGCTGCCAGCTGTGCCTGAGATTTCTTCCTTAAGACTGCACAGTGACCTAAATTCTACTTTTTCTCACCTGAGAAAATGAGAATAATGACTACTTTTACCTCAGATGCTAAATAAATGCAAATTATTGTTTTCCTGAATATTGTACTCACTACAGCATAAAACAAGATCAAACCTCATTTTACCTCCCTGTCAGGTCTCTCTGGTAAACAAACACCTGAAAGTCAGTTTTGCTCAACTGTTCATCACATTTCTGCTCTTATATGTTTTTTTTGACTTAATTGCAAATTAAATTGAACTATTTCAATCATCAGTCCTTGAACAACACAGAGAATAAAATGTATATTCAAATTCAAAATGCATATTCACAACAGTTGTAAATAATGGACCATTTTTTAATTATTAGTTTTTTTGTAGATGTATTTTTATTTATAGATTTACACCTATTTATCTACATGCAATTAGATGGATAGATAGATACATACATACATACATACATACAGTCTGGTCATCCAGCTCCTTTTCAAAAATTATTTATTTTTATTTGAATTCAACTAATTTATGAAATGTAAGAATCAAGTCAGTTGTGCAAACTTCAGAACCTGACCTTACTGAAAATCAAATATTTCAGAAATTTGTCTTTTGTTGTTGTTGGTTTGGTTTGGGTTTTTTGTTTGTTTATTTTTTTATTTGTTTGTTTGTTTGTTTGTTTTAAATTTTTTATTATTGGAAGGATATCTGAGAGTCTGAATTGTTTCTGTGCAATGAAAAACATTTTCATGTAAGTAAATTTATTTTACTCAATGGAAATGTTTGTGCTAGAGTAATGTGACAAGCCTTTGTGGAATTACATCTAATATGAAAATGTTCTATATTTTAAGCACTGTAGACATTGTGTAAAATATTAACCACTCAGAACTGAATGCACCATCTGATGTAAAGAGCACTAGAAATAAGATTTTCATGTTTCATTAACCCTATTTACCTTAGAATTGAACCTGTTGTTTGAGTGTAGATTTATTTTTAAAAATCTAGTACCTAGAAAATGGTAACTTTTTCTATACACAAGGTTGAACAATTACTCTTTTAAATATATGGTTTAGAAAAGTACAATTCAACTAAGACATCTTGTAAAAAGAAAAACAAAAACCTGTTACAAGACTGTTTCATTGTTAAGCTATAAACTCCACCCAAAATATATATTTAATAGAAATGGCAGCCAGTATAACAGATGAAGCATCTCAAAATGTACTCACAAACCCTATTGCTGATAGGAGTGTTATACTACCAGGAAAAGAGAAGCAATAAGCACACAAATACAGGTCTAAAATTTTGCCTTCCTTAATCTAGTCAGCAAAGGTAGGAGGTAAAGGTCATACTGCAAAATACTCCCCACTTTATAATAACAATTTTTGGTTGGTTTGTGGATTTTTTTATTTAAATGAAAATAGGATAAAGCAACATTTTGTCATTTAAAATGTTGATGAAGTAAACTTTCAATTGAAAGTGTTTTAAGATCACTAGTTCAAGTGCAAAGAAATACATATGCCATTTAAATCAAAGGTAGGAATTTTCCTGAACCCAACAAACCTCTCTCGCTCTGAGCTCTTGTGCCCAGACTTGGGCAACCATGGGCAGGACAGGAATAAAAGATGAACAGAAAGGGAGATTTTTTTGACTGTAGGTCAAAATGCACAGTGGACTCTTCTTCCCTCTGGACTTTATCCAGAGACTTCACAGGTGCCAGAGCAGCACAGGGCAGCACTGTCAGGCAGGGGTGTGGGTCGAGGTGGTCATGCCAGAGCTCAGGGACAGTCAGGGACTGTAAGGGGCCCCCACAGTGAATACAGCACCCGTGGGCTGGGGTGTGGCTGAGGCTGGTGCTGCTACACGTGATCGGTGAGAGAAGAGATGCAAAGACCAGGACCTCTGTTACCACACTGGCATCCTCTGCCCTGGGGCACTGCATGGTTCAGCTGTTCTGGAGGCCTCTATTCTCACACCAAGAGTTCACCCCAGCAAACACCTGGCTAACATTACAGTTAAAACCTTTTAAGTGGATGGATTTTTACTGAAGTGCTGAACATTCAGCCTATTACCAAGCAGTGTTTTTTCCTTATTCTGCAGTGACTCACAAAGAAAAAACATGTTTTTCTGCACAAAACATCACCTGTTCACAAATTTATATTTTTGTCCCATCAAGAGCAGTTTTCATAACTAATATTGCATTTTTAGAATGATGATCAGCACATACATTACAGGGCAGGAGAAATAAAAATATTGAAAAACAGAAAAAAGAAAATTTGATGCCAAACAGTACTTGGTTTTTTCTATACTTAGAAATAGATTGAATTTTTATTAATATTCACCTTCTTTCTTAGTAACTGGTTTATACCATGTTTAAACATTCTTTGTTCTCTATATTCTAATGAAACAATGGTTTTCTCTGCAGCTCTTATTCTTTCACTCTGTAAACCATGGTGTCTGTTGATGGCTAGAAAAGGAAATACAATTGAGAATATTCCTCAAATGAAGAATAAAAAGACCTACTCTTCCTTTTTCTTTTCTTCCCATTAAGGTTGACCTTTGCTGTGACTTGCACAGTAATTTACAAAGTGAGATACACATATTAATCCCTACAAATATTCAAACTTACTTTTCACTTCCTTCTTCCAGTTTACTACTAGGGGAACTTCAGTGAATTTCAAAGGATGTAAAGTTAGTAGTCATGGTCTAATTCTTTGAAGAACCAGGTCTATCCTGCCCAGCTAATCACTTTAACAAAACCAAAATTTGCTATTGTCTACTGCTGACAGTAAAGAAAAAAAAGCAACAGATCTACTCTACACAGAGTTTCTCTAACCTCTTTTATATGAGTTTGAAAAGATGCAGAAGTGCAATCTCAAGACCAATAGTAAGAGCAAGAGACTAGCCAATCATGAGATTCTCATAGGTGAGGATAAAGGCTAACAGCAAATGAAGCGTTTGTTCCCAAACACTAAGACTATGCTGAATGATTTTTTTAATAAAAGTGTAGACTAACATCACTTGAATTTAAAATAAATGTTGTGGGGAAAAAGGGGCAAAAATAAAATGAGGCCAAATTAAAAGAGGATGAACAGAACTGGTGGCATCTTCTCTTGAAAATTCTTAACTGCAGTTTTATAGGGATCAGTTGCCAGAGTGTGAGCAAAAGTAACCAAGCGTTTGGAAAAAAATATTTTTGAAAAAATGTTGACAAAAATATTTCCTTTTTTTTTCAGCTCACACTGAAAAGTTTAGGGGTTTGTTTCATTTTGAGCAGTTCATAGCTCACATCTGTAACTCATGCTTGCAGATGAATTTTTAATGATGAGCAATAGTGGTGTCAAAACATTTCCAGAGAGCATAATCTCAGCAAAGGATGCCTTCAAGACATTGTTTCTCTGCATGGACAGCATATGAATCTGAGTACTGTGGACCCTCATAGAGGTTGAGAGGAGAGTTGTGTGTTTCACCAGTGACATGTGGAAAAGCAATCAGACACTGGATTACATGGCTGTCACTGTCCATTTGCCTTCTTTATCTATACTCACTCTAAGCTCTTGCAAGGCCTCACTAGTAATGACATTGCTGTGTAGAACAAGGCAAAAATGTGCAAGAAAGAATTGTTTTGGCATATTTAGACTTTATTTTTCCAATTTGTTTGCAAAGCAATTAAACTTTTTTTATTCTTAATACATTACTTTAACTATATACTTGAAGAAATATTTGCTAATTATAAAGGTTCCTTTATACTTATCAAGATTACTCTTAAACTGTTGGAAGATTTTTGTTGTTCATTAATTATTGTTCAATGTGACTAACCAGCTATGCATGTCCTATCACTTCTTGTTCCAATCAGTTGCCCCAGTCTTTGTATGTATAAACACAAGGGACATATAATAAACTTGAAGAACTGGTGTGTTTAAAGAAGTTTAATGCTTGTTGCAGTTTTTCCTGTGCACATTTCGCTAAGGAGTCTAGGTGTGACCTCACCAATTCACCTGCGTGCAGTCTACCCCCTCATACTCTGATTCATAGGACACTCATGTTAAAACCAGTTTCTGTCTGTTTGTTTATATGTCTTCAGCAGTCAAGTAAACAAATCACATAGTGAGAAAGCAAATAGCTAAAGAGTTTTAGGCAACCTGTGTTCCCATCTGCACATGAAGAAGCATCATTTTGGCTGTATCCTTGACAATAGAAAAATAATAACAGGATCTTGCGGTACTGAAGAACTAGGAATACATAAGCCTCTATTCAGAACAGATTTTTCCTCCCAGTTAAAATGTATCATAGAATAATGAATTTTCTTAACTGTAGATGCAAAGCCTTCAATTGACTGTTTGAATTTAAGTGTTTTAGGGACAGAATTCTGTAATTCTTTATCATTACTTCAAATCATCAGCAGGCAGTGCCATCTTTCAGGGGCATGGGGAGGGGGTTTTTGTTCTGATTTGTTATGCCGTAAACATGAAAAACCATGAATATACTTAATTTTTGTTTAGAACAGAATAAAACTATGTATCACTGTAATTAATTTAGATTCTGTTAGTAATTTTACATTAATTTTAATAAAGATGATACATGCACTGGAGGGGTCTTGAGAGTAGCAACAAATTAAATACAGAAGAGAAAACCAACATGACTGTAACATACAGAGTCTATTGTGTTTGGTTCTTCTTACTGAACTTGTAAAGTGTACAGCTTTACCAACAGAATGCTCATTAGAATGGCTTTAATGGTCATTAAATTAGATACTCGAACACATAGAAATAATTACATAAATGTTTAGTTGTGTCTTTTAGCCTGTTACATAGAAAATATCACAAGCTACATACACTGTTTGCAAATGCTGCAGCTTGAGTCAGACAATTGACCTTTCTCAGAGCTTTTTCCATTGACAGAATATCTTTTGATGGAATAAGTCATAATGATTTTAGCTTTGTATTTGTAACGGAGTAAAAGATGATTAACTTTTGTAGAAAGAAGCAGATAACTCAGTGTTCTCTGCAGTTAATGAACAAATACCCAGAACTGTATAGCACTCTGGGGACTGTGAAAAAAGGCAGAATTATCTGTTTCAGACTCTTTCCTTATACTTTTTTACTGACCCTTAACTACTAAGGACCTTTGACTGCAGGATAGGGAGCAGCTTGGTAATGCATCTTTCAGATTCAAATATGTTGCTCTGACCTTTTTCCCTTTTTGCTTTGCAAGTTCAAGGTAAAAGTTTCCTTCAAAAACCCACTCTCAACAGCCCTCTGATAAAGTTATTCAAAACAAATAATGTCTGTTTAATACACTGTTTTCCCTTCTTTAATTAAAACATGATGCATTGCTGACTTGACTATCAAACCAAGCAACTGAGTACTTGAAAGAACTGTCTTTTCTCAGGGTGAATCTGAAATTATGCAGCGGAAAGCGCCTTACTGGAGAGATAATAAAGCTCCAATATGGATTTTTAGTATCTTGGATTGAGGAGGAACAGGGAGTAAAATATACCCTAAGTGATATATCTGAAGACTTTGTATCTCATATGTATGTGTCAACAGAATAAAAAAAGGCCCAAGAGGATAGGATGCTTAAGAGAGTCAGTTTGCTTATCAAAGTGAAGTTTTCTACAATACTTTTTCTAATGTTTTCTTTAATCTTATTTTCATTATCTTAGCCATATGCATTGATTCATTTTGCTGGGAGGATTCATACTGCAGTAAACCACACAGCACATTTTTATTCTTCCTTCTGATATTTATTCTACATTTTTCTTATACCTAGAAGGCCAGATTCAGTTCCCATTTAAATTTAAGTCTCCCACTGACTTTAGTGGGAATTGAATCAAACCTATATTCTCTATGCCATGTCAAATTAATAATATTTCTCCTTAAAATTTTCATCCTTCTAACACTTGTAAGACTTCTTTAGTTGTTCCTTGGCAAGGCCTTTTTATTCATATACATCTTCCCATGAAAACATCTGCTGTCATTCTAAATATAGTATTTAGCTCTTCACATAGAAGATATTTTGGCAACAAATTAAGGACCAAGAAAGTAGTTTTTAAGCTATGTGCATCTTTGGTCTCATCTAAGTTATTCATTCTGCAGTTTACATGATTAAAAAGATTGTTTTAAAAAAAAAAAGGAATTAAAGTAATCGTCATCTGTAATTACGCAGGAGAACATGCACTCAGGAAAACTTCAAACTCACTTTGTGATACCAACGTTGGCAACACAATGATGAAGAGGAAGTCTTTCACAACCAGACATTACCCCATCAATCAGTTTGCAGTCAGGAGAAAAATTGACTTTGTCATGATATGGTTCTTAAAGTAAAAGTAATAAATTCTATACAAACGGCAAGCCTACAGCGTAGCTAATTTATTCATTATCCACCCCAGAAAAATAATTAAGTCATGCTTTCTTTCCTGGCTCTTCATTACAGTTTAGCCTTTTTCTGCAGCAGTCAGTGACTGAATGCTTATTAAAATAAATTAGCTGCAAAACTTTTAACTCTGTCTTAAAGAAAAACTAATCCACTTTTCTAGTGGAAACAACATTGATTAAATAAACTGAGTTTCATGCCGAGACAACTAATTCCTTTAGCCACAGTTTCCAATCTGAAATCATGTTGTATCTGTACTAGTTTGAGAAGTATATAATGAGCTGTGAGTTTATAATTGGTATTAATCTCTTTCTGTATGCATTTCTTTTTTTGTTAGCCTGGGTGATTTCAGTGATGGGATAAAATCAATGTGTAACCTATAGATGTACTTGCACTTGTGTATCTTTTGTTTCAACATGCACACATGCACTCATTCTGACATACTCCTCTGATCCAGCTGTTTCAGACAGGCTGCCTTGATATGAAGTAAGTTTGCTGTATCAAGCTGCTTCACAGTTACCACATAGAAATATCACTTTAAGAAAATATTTACAGTCTTGCTTATATTTCATATCAGACACATGGAATGCTGAATATTTAAAATGACATTTGAACCTGATCCACAGACAAGCTTAATTAATGGAAACAATTCTCTCAAACAATTTGTGTTTGACATAGAAACTACATTGTACAAGGCCAAATGCTGCAAAATGGCCAAGTAAATTGGAAGGGATGGTCACTGTCTGACCTGTGTAGAGTTGCCCACATCGTTACTTTTAAAAATATATAGATTTATACTTTTAAAAATAAATATTTTCTTTGATGCCACCAGCAGTAATCAGCCAACAGTAAAGTAATCTAGCAATGGGTCAATCAGATCACACCCACACAAGTTCCCACAACAAAAGAGATAATAAGAATTTGATGTGAAATAGTGATTAAATTAATATAATAACTAGGCCAGGGACAAATCCATCACCCGCTCCCAAGACCAACCTTGTCACAGGGCATCAGAGGGGCTGGCTGATGCAGAAGCATAGCTCAGCACTAACTGCAGCCGGAGGGCGCCGACATCCTCTGCACACACAACAATCCCCTGTGCACTCATGCACTTCCAGTGGCTCTGAATATTTATAAAACCCTCAGCCTCATCTTCGACACCCCATTCAGCTCCTCTGCTTTAGGAAGGGTATTTTTCTAAAGAAGCTGCGTACACCATGGATTTTAGTCCCTGTAGTCCCTCGTTAGAGCTGCCAAAGCTTCTCAGGATGGCACAATACCACTGCACAGAGCAGCCAAATGACCTGCTGTTTGAGGTTGGCTTTTGTCCCAGTGCACAAGAACCTTTTTGATGAAACAGGGAAAAGAAAATAGAAAAATCTCCTCTGCTGTATACATTGATGGGTCCAACTGCCCTGGATAGGAAGCAAGATGCTGTGCAAGGGGCAACTTCCAGAGCGCTAAAAGTGTTCATCAGGCACGGCATGCTTTCAGATACAGTTAATTCATTAGCAAATAATAAAGTACCTGATGGACCTTCGTGACTGCTCCATCTTCTGGGCTGCCTGAGTGCTATGGGGCCTGTAGCAAAGGAGCACAGAGATACAGGGCCTGTGAGGGTCTGCTACTGCCCTGCAGCTCAGGTGGACCCTTTGTCCCCCAGAGCAGACGGCTGACAGTCTCCCCGCCAGAATCTGCAAGACCACAGTGCTCCATCCCATGCTATGACTCCTCACACTTCCTATTTAAAAACCCACAGGTGCTGCAGGATTGGCAGAACAGAGGGAGAAAACATTTTCTTTATTGTCACTACCCCCCACACACCCCTTTCTGTTGCTTCCCTTCCCTTTCTCAGTTAGTCTTGTTTTATCTTAGGCAGGCTGCAAGAGCACAAGGGCGGGAAGGGGATATGTCTGGTCTGACAGAAAACTCTTCTGTAGGCGGGAGCGCACAGAGGGACTCTGGCTAAGAAAGTGCTCTACATCTTGTATTGATAATGTCTTTGGTCTTTTCTCTACACTGTGGTTATAGCTGTTCCATATAGTATGTATGAATTCTACCTGTCTGTAATTATTTTACATAGCAGCATAAGTACATAAGAAACCAAACACTAATAACTAATTGAAAGGAATCTTTCAAAGCATAAAAATAATTGCTCTATTTTTACACCAGTGAATTATTCAGAGATGGAGCTTACCTATTTCAGGCAAAAAGCAGGGTCCGTGACAGAACTGCTTCAGAATTTTATTGTTACAGCAATGTGTTTAGTTTTTCTAAGAGCTTGATAGAAAATGTATTTCCTTCATCTACTGATACAGTAGTGAAGAAATTTACATTTTCCTGGAATTAATTTGGTGCTAATATTTTCCAGTAAAAAATCCATGATCATGTGTATTTCCATAGGAATATTTAAAGATGGTTTATATGATATACTTCTATCTTGTGACAACTGGAAGCCTCTAATAAATTAAATAAATGAAAAAATGGTCTCTCTGTAGTAGTTTTACTGGATACTTTCACATCAATGACAACTTATTTAATGTGATATATGGCACTAGCTTTCTGTTCCTTATTTGGAAAATCATAAATCTTATCACTAATTAGCCTTCAATGTAAAAAAAAAATATTATTATGTGTGAAAAAACCTCGGTGTTTTTAAGTATAATTTTCAAAGTATTCTTTTCAGCATAAAGTAAAAATTACTCTTTTCTAGTGGACCTAGATATTACATTTTTTTCAGACCAGGTTCTGTGTGGAAGCAGATATTACACAGAGCAGTACAAGATAGCAGGAAATTTTTTGTAATGTTATATTCAGAATATGTTTTGAAGGCAAACTGGTTCTAGAAACATGGTTATTGACACTGGGATGAAGTCCTGAAAGAAAGGAGTAGTCTGCATGCTAAGTCATCGTTCTGTTTTCAGCCTAGTTTATACACCTAAATAGAAGAAGTTACACTTAATATATATGCAGAGATTGCCTTAGTTTTGGCAGCTGCTTTAAGAAGTGTAAACCATATAGGTGGACTATGTCACCAAGAGAAGGAAAATAAATTCCCTTATACTCTCATTGTTAATTGTTTTTTTGGTGGGATTTAAAATAATACACTAATTTGCTACAAACATGCACAGAATTGAACTCCCAAGTGCCTAGTCAAATCTAAGAAAATGAGGGCATACGTAAAAGCACGTGTGTGCATAGCTACATATACATATAAACATACGCTGTACATAAACACACTATGGACAAGGGAAGATGGTGTTTGGGCCAAGATTTAGGGCTCTCTTTAAGACTCCAGGAGCTCAGGTTGTCTTCTTGCACCATAGAGTGTCTTGTGAGCTCACAGAAACAAAAGATGACAAGACTGTTTACAAATTCCCAGAGTACTTTACATTTATATTAGAATATAAGGTCCTCCTTTATAAAACTTGTATTGCAACTGAGAAAATAAAACATGAAACAGTGAGATGCTACAAGAGAGAGGATTACTGTGTATTATTTTTAAGTCTGACAACTGTACAACTTTGGTTATAACCTTGCCAAGAAGATTTTTAATGCCCTTTTTTAAGCGTGCATTACATTTCATTATCTTTTTGCTCAATATATATGCTATTGTTCCCTGTTAATTAAGCATTTTAAATGTTATTATTTTTATACAAGAATTGAAAATTCATAATTAGCTATTAAAAAAGAAGATGAGGGAGAATGGGCAGTCTATTCCTAGTACATTATGCGATTTCTTTTATTACAGTTTCTCAGATTATAGCAAAATTATAGAGAAGTAGTATAGAATAAAGAATGAACACATGGTAGTTTTGTGACACTTTTATTCTTACTTTGGTATAGCTAAAAATGTTTTTCAAAGACTTAATTTGTTTTTAAGAAATACTAAAAATCTGATAGATCTGATACAGTTTAGTTTTAGCTGTCCCACTGTCCCACTTTTGTATCTATTCCTCAATGTTCTTAAGGAATGCTGAGGGGAATGAGAACTGACATTCCTGAAATTACAGGCTTAAAATAGTAATGTTACTGTAATTTTTCTACAGCCAGAAAGCTGTGGGCCACTTTTCAGACTTGGGTCTGGACAACCCAGAGCCTCCTGCTGGAGTCTTTGAGATGACTCAGAACAGAGCATATGGAGACTAGTTTCCAAATTAGACACTTCAGAGTGGTTTACTTCCATTA
This sequence comes from Scytalopus superciliaris, assembly GCA_013400415.1. Taxonomy (NCBI): domain Eukaryota; kingdom Metazoa; phylum Chordata; class Aves; order Passeriformes; family Rhinocryptidae; genus Scytalopus; species Scytalopus superciliaris. The sequence continues at coordinate 141,083 of VXBX01004264.1, read as the reverse complement.
TGATTCCAATTCTGTGTGAACACATTTTCAGGAGTTTCAATATTATGATTTTCAAATCATAATAGCAGTAATATTTCATCCAGAATGAATCTCAGTTGTGTGTCTGAAAGATTCCAGTAATTTACTGTCTTTGGGATCCCAATATCTGGTGCTTGAAAGGCCTGAACTCCAGCACACATGTCAGTTCAGGGTTTTAAGGGAAACATGCAGATTCTGCTTCTTTAAGTGCCCTGATTTTTCATAGCCATGCTCCTCTCCATCAGATCCTGCCTCCATAACAAGAACTGTATTAAAAAAGGGCTGTCCTGAAAGTCACTCAGCTGGTGCTGAGTGGTTACTTCTTGTAAAATTAGGACTTTTGACTTATTCTAGTGGATGCAAATCCCCCATCTTTGTAACTAGCTAGATGAGGCAATCCCAATACTTCTAGAATCTGTCCTTCATAGTCACATGTTAGCACTCATTAGCGTTGTTATCATCACCAAAATGAAAATTATTTTCCTTTTCTGAGTGTTATTACAAACTAGGATTTAGTTGGTTTGATACTGTAACTTACAATTCTAAATACTTTCAAATTAAGAGACATGCTGTACATTTTCAATGTACTAATGTGCAATTTGTAACAACTGAAATCTATCAAATGAAAATGATTTTGCAATGATCTAAACCCAATTAACCTCAAAGAATTTTATATGAACATAGACTGTGAAAGATTTTAATTATAGCTAGAAATGCTATGCAATTATTGACCAAGTTTGGCAGGGGCATTTTATGTTGCCTACTGTTATTACATACTGTTAGCTTTTTAATTTGGAAGCAGGAAAAGTTAATGTTAAATCACACTGGTAATTTGAAGAGTCACAGATTGAATACTTGTTGACCACTTGAAAGAATAATGTAGGCAGTCTTTCCAAAATAAAATTTCATTTAATAAAAGAGAAAGAAATCATAACTATTGTACTACAGGTATGTGCTTGAAACAAAATTAAATGAAAATATATTAATAAAGGAACAGATATCAAGCAGTGCCACTTGTTTCTACTTATGAAAATATTTGCTTGTAATCTCATAAGTCTACTTAGAAGTCTTCAGTTACATAGAGCTCTCTTGCAGTGTGAAACTATAGTTTCAGGAAAAAGCTATGATCTGAAGATGATATTTTTGTAGCAGTTGGATAAAGTGCAAAATAGTTCCAATCATTCCTCAGTATATAAAGTCAGAGACAAAACAATCAAATGCAAAGTCTTTCATGCTTGTAAGTACATCTGTGATGCCTTTATTTCATTTGGAGTTTCAAATAGGTAATACCAATCATCTTCATTTAAAAAAAATCCCAGCATATAGAATTGCAGCTGTAATAAAACAGAATTTAAGAACAAAATTTAACATTATGCTTCTTTTATTTTTCAGAAGAAAAACAAATCACTTCTCTGCATTCATTTGCTGTTTAATTTAAACACTCACAGAAATACAATAATATTGCCATTTTACAGACAAAAACAAGGCAAAGAGAAATTTAAACACTTGAATAAAGGATCTGCTAAGGGATTCACTATAAAGCTATGTTCTTTCTATTAAGAAGCTGTGGACATAGCACGTATTTTGTGCTTTCATGTTCTACAAAGCTCTTCTTGGACTACACAAGGTAATGCTGCATTTGACACAGAAACAGAATAATTTAAGTTGTAAGGGACCTCTGGAGATCATCTGGTCCAACCTCCCTCTCAAAGCAGAACCAGCTTTGAAGTTAGAGCAAGCTTCAAAGTTAGACCAGGATGCTCAAGGTCATATTCAGTCGAGTTTTGAATATCTCCAAGGACAGAGATTCCACAACCTCTCAGGGCAGCCTATTCCAGCACTTGACCACCCTTATTTTGAAAAAAAAATATTTTCTTATATCATGTTCGACAGTTAGTCATATAGTCTTCCAGTAGAAAAGTCTTGTCTCATGACGTGAAAAAGAAACCTTTAAACCAATTCAGTTTGTTCATACTTTTTGTTTTGTTTTTTACTCAGTGTGATATTGACAAGGCACAAGAAAATACTTGATAGACAAGACTTGCTATTAATTTGCAGTACACTATTTTTAGGAGACCAGGTATGCTTGAAAGATGCTTCTTTTAGTGATTGTGTAGAGTCTGTATTGCCATTATCCACATATTATTGTGATTTTATAAGTTAATTAAACCCTGAAAACAGCATTCAGGAGTACTGAATTTGAAAATGTATTCATAAAGATGGGTTTGATCTCTTACCCAGCAAATTTTTACCCTTGGAAGAATGGAGCTCTAATGATCACAGAAAGCCATTTGTCTGCAGGGCAAAAGGTTTGATCACTGTAAAATCATCAGCAGAGAAGAGGAAACAGCAGAAGAGGAGATGAAGAACTTTGCTCAAAAGGGGCAAGCACTGTCAGTAAGCAAATTGACTACTAGACTTGAACAGATTTATATCAGAGGGAAAACCTGAATCTGAAGGCTGAACAGAGAAGACCACAGGAGGAACTTAGGACCCCTGAAAGATCTGATCACAAACCAAAGCACTCTGTGGATAATTAAAAATGTAATCAGATATTAAAATAATGGCATCAAATCCCATTGTGCAGCAAGTCAAAAACTGTGGAAAAGGCACTTAAGATTTCTGGCATTCTGGAGTTCCTCCTGACTTACCTGAAGTGGGTTTCAGCACTTTGCAGTACTTCTGTAAAAGAAGACAGTCTTTATCCTGTGTTGTCTCTTCAGCCCTGAATCTCCTGATTTCAAGAGTCCCATCGTTACTCTCTTTAAGATGTATGTCAGTCAGGCTGATTCTCTACGAAAAGATTTTGCTTACTTCTGGACTTAATCTCAGTATGCTGCAATTTTCCTGAAAAGACTACGAAGTTACCTAGTACAGGTTTTTTGTGAGGTGTTATTTTGGATTCTCTCTTCTCAATAGATTCTTGGGTAACTAAAAAACCTGTCAGCTGATGTACTAACTCCTTCCATCCCTGAAGCAGTTAAAGCTGCTTGCACCATTTTTATTATGCATTCCTCAGAGTCTGAGATTTAGGACTTTGAGTTTGACAGATCAGCTTAAATTTTACTTTGAAGGGAAAAAAAAAAAACCAAAACAACCAACCAAACAAACAAAAAAAACCCAACCAAACAAAAAAAAACAAAAACCAAAAAACACCAACACCCCCACCGCCACCCCCCCATGAACTGTATGAGCATTATAAAAAAATAACCTTGAAGAGACAACTTAATTAGTATTTAAGTGATCCTGAATTACAATGAAATTCCTATGGAAATGTGAACACCCACCTGCATATCAAATAAAGTCAAAAGATCATTGCCTTTACGGTAAATACAATTTCAGTTCATAACAATGGGATTTCTTAAGGAATATATCAGAAGATAATACATAATTTCAAAGATTTAGCCATATGCATACATGATGCAGTAGCTTATGGGAAAGACTGGGAATAAGCAAGCCCTAAATGTTAGTATGAGCTGAGTTCATGCAGAATGACCTTGGAAAAGTCATTTTCACCTGCTTGTGCTTCAGCCAGCCCAGCTGGAACATTGCTTAAAAAGCAAAAGACAATTGATAAGCAGATGCTGCTTTTAGGCTGGCCATTAAGTGACATACATGAATTTCTGATGGGTATAATTTCACATTGAAGGCAGAAAGGGCAATTGATGCCCCTCTCCTATTTTTGGTTGTATTTTTGTTTGGATGGTTTGGTTTTCTTTTTTTTTTTTTTTAAATACCTACTTGGGCTAAATACAGGGAACTTTTTTTGGGTTTTCGGGGTTTTTTTGTTTTGTTTTTTGGTTTAAGTTTTGGGTTTGGTTTAGGTTTTGGGTTTTTTTTTAATGGAGAGCTGTTATTCATTGTTTCTGCCCCTTTATTTATCTCCATAGCAAGGTACATTGCTAACTATGGAGCAACAAAATTCTCTCAATGTCAAGTTGAGCCCGGAAGACATCCTGACATTAGCACAAGCATGATGATTCACACTACAGATGAAGCCTTGCTGCCCAAGGGACTCACTGTTTCCTCTTTTTCCTGAGGTACCTCTGCAACAAGAGTTCAATGAACTCTGAAGGGAAAGTTGGAAATAAGCAAACAAAGAACTCAGGAAACAACAAAAAAAAAAACGTCAAAAACAGAAAAGCTGCTGGAGACACAAACCCAAACCCACTCTCCTTTCAGGTTTTGCTAGAAGGTTCTGCAGCTAAGCCAAGGGTCTGGCTTTCTCTTAATCTGTGCCTGTGACATTCCTGTGCTCTCTTACTTCAGTGGTTACAGTGAAGTGAATCCTAATCTGCATGGCTGAAAATTGGGAGAAACAAAAATATGTATTTTTTTAAACATTTTGGTGAAATTTGAGCTATTATAAGAAGTATTTCCCTCCACCCTTCTAAGAAAAAAAAAAAAAATTAAAATGTGAAAGATAAGAGTCAACTGCAACAGACAGGAAAGGTAAGGAACCCAATAGAAATCATGTCCTGGAATTACAGAACTGAAAAAGAGGACTTTCTAGATTGGTGGCAAGTGGTTTGAGGAGAGACATTTGGAACAATAGCAAGGAGACTTCACAGGTTTATTCCAGGATAGATTGGATGTTAGTAAGGGTGAAATACATTGATGATCTTCTGGGGATAGTAAAAAGATAGAGTGAGAAAAGGTAACGAGGTATATGACTTTCCTGTCAGTCTGGGAAATGATCTTTCAAAATGTGGAAAAGCAAATTTGATCCCAATGAATGTGTGCTATAGATTATTAAGGGTAATATACAGTTTTAGTATGATTTTTAAAGAACTGAAGCTTCATGTGTTCTTTTAACAACCAATAGCAACAACAAAATTCTAAGGCATTTTAAATAATACATTTCAAAAAATGTAGGGATCAAAATAATGGTATCTACCAGTACCTATGATGACTGTATTTTTCCAAGTTTCCAGTTCCATACCTTTGGGATGACATGTATAACAACTTCATTCCTTGTGACAATTTTTGCAATTATCTCATAGGAGCTTTTGGCAGTGTTACTGTGATGTAACAAAAACTAAAGTTACCTGCAATAGAATGAATAATTTATTAACTAGAACAACTTTGTCACCTGCCACAATTATTCACATAATGAATTTGTGATGATGATGATGAAGATGGTGATGATGCAGAACGGCCTGGTTGTGTCTGTCTCACACTGAGGTCCAATATTGCTTTCAATTACAGAGGGTTAAATTAGTGAAATTCTGTTTGCTGTAAAATGACAGATACACTGCAGCACTAGGCTCTCTCCAGAGGTTTCTAAATCTGCTAAAATGTCTTTTAGATGTGCTACAGGGCACAGTGCAAAGTGCTGTGATAAAACACTTAATCACATGCCTAACTTTAAGCATATGTACAATACCATCGTCGTTCAGCAAAGTAGTAACTATGTGATTAATCTTAGACAAATGGGACAAAGTAAAACCATGTGCTTAAAATCTAATCTTAAATGCTTTCTTGAGAGTAGAATATATAACTCATTTCCTTAAAAGAACCATATTCCAAATTCTTGGTTGAACAATGCCTGATACATTTTGAACAATGCCACACATGGACCTCTGACAACATCACATGAGTAGGAGGTATTATTTCTCAACAGAATGAGAAAATATCTTGTTTCCATATAGTTTGATGACAAGTTCATGGATGGATATTCTTTGCTGCTTCTAGTCTAACGCTGTGGGAGACTCATCATGTATTGAACTTGGCCATACAGAATGACGCTTCAAAAAAACTGTTTCTCTCATAATAAAGAAAAATTGTGCTTACAGTCATTGATTAAAGAGAGATGGTGTAAAGGTGAGGCTCTTCTATGGAGCCTAAAACCACTCATGACTATTAACGACTGGTAACAATATTATTTCTATAATAAAAAATATAAATATTTCAGTATAATTAATTATCATTCTCAAGGTTTTTAAAGCAAAGTTCTGTGTTATAGGGTGCAAACTTAAGCCCTAGTTATCATTTGGACATCTACTTCCAATAATGATTTTTCTTTTCCTTTACAATTTTCATCCCTAAATAGCAAGGAGCTAGTTCCTAATTTGCTAAGAATTGTTCTAACTGGGTTTAATTTATTCTATGAATTGATTGATCATTTGGAAAATATTATAGTATGACTTCTTTTTGTCTATTCCTTAACGTAAATTTTATTCAGTACAAAGCTCAGTTCTCTGAACTACTGCCACGTTTTTTCTAAATTTGCATATCCTGGGATATGTGTAAGTAAGGAGACTGGGGAAAATGATACATGTCTCTAGCACCACAATCTTGAGACATTTCAAACACGCATCTACTTCTTTTAAAGGAACTCTGCACAGTAGTTCTAAAGACAGGCCACCAGAAAATTTGGGTGCTTATGACTTAGAGTGCTACTAGGTCCATTCAACTGTCCTTTCATCTGAAATTTACAGGACTACTTCAGCACCTCCATTGTGTTTTGAGACTTCAGCCCCTTTTGTGCTGAAACTTAATTTCACTCCCAATAGTGTGATTGCTCTCACATTTTATTGTTATGCAAAATAAAACAGACAAAGTGCAGCTGATATTTTAAAATAAACAAATTAATAACAAGAGATTGAGAAGTATTTACCTTTTTTTTTTTCTTTCACTATGTGGTGATCAAGTATTTTTAAAATGTATTTTGTTATTGCAAATTCCATTTGAAATCTTCCTTATTTATTTATTCTTCAGTTCATTAAATTCCAAAAACACCTCACTTTTAAATATGGATATTCTGTAAAATTAATATTGGAGGTGTTCTATGTATACGAATGCATACAGGTGCATACACAGATGTCCAAGTTCCAGTAAGTAACACCAATATCCAAGAATTTCCATTTAAAATCTGAAGAGTCTGAATAATAAACCTTATTTTCTTAGTGCAGGAAACGGGAGTTCATAAAACCCGTTTTTCTTCCATCCTTCCTTATTAAAATACAACCATGCACAAAGAACTGCAGAATTCTGGAACACATTATGATTTAGAATAATACACCTATACCATCTGCAGCATTAAACTTTCATTCCCACTGGACTGAAAATTGTTTTTTTCACAGATTACAGACTTTGAGAAGTAACAGTTTTATTTTTATCCAAGAAAAGAAGATACTTGTATTTTCTTTAAGACTGGAAAATCTTCACAGCCTGTCATTCCTTAACGTGTTGAATGACCCCATTGTAGCTGTTCTTAAAAAAAATAATATATTATTCTTTACGCACTGGAGAATGGAACAATATTAGATTGAAACATTGTCTATTCAGAATTTCCCTTTATTTTAGGGGTGGGAAAGATTCATTGTCCAAATGCTACATAATAGTCTAAAGGACATGCTTCAGGGAACACAGTGGGTTGGGAGACATGTATGCAATTCTCTAGTCACTGGTGTATAACTAAGTAGTTCAGAACTATAGTTTGCTTCAGGCCTGCCTTACAAACAAATGGGAGGCTGGGAATTACAGCACATCCGGTACCTTTTGGAATTTCCAAAGAAACACTTTTCCCATGTTTTAAGTAACAATGGCAGATAAAGACTGTCAACTTAATGTCATGGCAGATTGGAGGTGTCTATTGTTCTGCTTTCAGACAAGCAAGGCTCGTCCAGCTGTGGAGCTGCTTAATCTCTGTATGATACAGCTTTGGTTTTCTCTGTGATATAAACACATTATCATGTACAGACCTTGGCATCTGTCAGCTATATCAGGAGCATCTCAGAAGTGCCATTATGTTTAATTCAGACATTTCTTAAAGCTAGAGAAGTGTGAAGGGACCAAGGCTTGTAGCCCTATGCTTTCAGTAATCTTCAAAACTTGTTTTACAAATACTTACAAAGATCACAGTTTATGTGCTAAGGACATTGTTTATGGATTCTTGACAAGCATAAGTAACAGTAAAGAAATAAAAATAGACAAGTTTATTTTATTTCCAAAACTTAAAAATGCATTCAAGTGTGATCAAGCAAACTAGAATTCCAGAGTTAAAAAACCCAACTTGATTCTTAGATCATTAGGATGATATGGAAATTACATAGTGAAAGTAGGGGCAGCTGTTGCAAAAACTGAGAGGAAAATAAAAAATGTAGTGAATATGACCTGTGCTTCATAGATGTTCCAATGAGTGCTGATGAATTTGTCTAACAACTTACTTTAGTTTTAAATTATGTTATGAAAGGTCATTGGGCAATTATATTTTTACATTAGCCCACAGGCTCAAACAGTGAACCGGTTAAAAAGTACTTCTAAAAGAAACTATTCTTGTGAAAGCCCTGCAACTGAAATGGACAAGATTTGCACAACTCTAATTGCAATCATTGCACGGCAGGTTGCTGATTATTTTAGACTGATTTGTATGAAACATAGAGAAGTTCTGAATATACTGAGAGCCATGATTGATATAATAAATTGATTGATATAATAAAAGACTGCATCTGCTTCCATGAAGGAAATAGTATCCATCTAGCTTCCGAAATTACTCAGCATATTGCAAAAGTATTCAAAATAAGATTAGGAAGGGAAAGTTCTTGTAAACTAGCAAATAATTACATCATCTTATTTGAAACATTAACATTAAAATGGACTTTTTATTTGCTTCACAGTCTCCATAGGCATCTGTGAATGAGATCAAACACCTTTACAAGTGTTTGACTCAGTGCTTGGAAAATACCAAAGAAAAAAGTGGGAGCTTCATAGACTCAATCCTTTCCTATCACTTTTTCTAATACAGATTATTTTTTCCTAATCCTCTAGACCCAACCATTTTTTCCTTAGTTTCAAAGCCCCCATTTTCATCCTCTGAGTTTTGAAATTCCTCCTCCTTGCTTCTATCATTGCTAGAATTGTCTTGAATCTGACAGGACAGAATTTGATACTTTCTGATAAAGACATGATATCCCACATCCTAAATGTGTGTAACTGCATTAGCACAATCATTTTTCCAAAATAAATAAACTTTTCTGCAGGGTGTGATAGAACTATGAAGCTGCAGTCTTCTCCAGCTGCTTGTAGTTAATGGAAATCTATGAAAAACCCATAAACCCTTCATTTTATTCAGATACAGCCCTTGGTTTAGAAATCAATTCTCTTACTCTGTAGAAGATCAGCTAGATTAGATCTAGACTATACCTTAGAGGTGGGCCAGGGGAAGATTCTGGCTCTCTACTCTGTCCTCGTGAGACCCCACCTTGAGTACTGGATCCAGGTCTCAGGGCCATAGCACAGGAAGAAAATGGACCTCTTGGAGCAAGTCCAGAGGAGGGTACCAAGAAGGTTAGAGGGATGGAGTATCTCTCCTATGAGCAAAGACTGAGATACTTGGGGTTGTTTGGCCTGTGGAGGACAAACATTTAGGCCTTTTCAGTACCTGAAGGGAACCTGCATGATGGAGAGGGACTTTTTACAAGAGCATGTAGTGACAGGACAAGGGGAATGGCTTCAGATCAAGAGTAGGTTTATTTTAGATATTAGGAAGAAACTCTTTACTGTAAGGGTGGAGAGGCACTGAAACAGGTTACTCAGAGAAGTTGTGAATGCCCTATCCCTGGAAGTGTTTAAGGCCTGGTTGGACAGGACTTTGAGCAACCTGGTCTAGTGGAAGGTATCCCTGCCCATGGCAGGGGGATTGCAACTGGATGATCTTTAGGACCTCTTCCAACCCAAACCATTCTTGCGTCTGTGATTCTGTAAGATGGCTAAACCCAAACCTAATCCTCAGCCCAGTTCTACTCAACACTGCCATAACATGGAAAGGTCATTAAATGACAAAGGGATGTCAAACTTCAGTTGTCTACAAGGTTTATCATCTTTTTACTGTAAATGATGGAGGAAATCTCTCAAAAGACTTGCATTGAGCTCATCCGCCTGGTGTGGCAAGTGTCCAGGGACAGGCAGAATAAATGGCCTAAGACAAAACATATTCTGTGTGTGTGTGAGGTTTCAGCTCCTGACCTTTGGGGACATCCACTTATGTTAGGCCAACCATTTTGTCCAGAGCTTATGCAAGACAAATTTGAACTTTACTCAAAGTCTGGGGTCAAAAAAGGCAGTATTAAAATACCCGCAGGCTTCTCACAAAGGAATTCAGCATGGCTGTGGCCTTACACCCTACCTAACTGGACATAAAGACAAATGTTTTGTTTCTATATAGATATATCTTTCCTAATAGGGTTATGTACCTTTGGTTTTTTCCCAAGTGAACAGGAAGAGAAAGGACTTCTTATTTCAGTTCTTAAAGAGGTAATAGCATCCATTTGCCATCAGCCACCCCATATTCCTTTTAAATGCTCTGCCAACATTTACATCTGCTCATCAAGCTTTCACATATACCAAAACTCTCAGTTCCAATACACATGACTAAGCCAGAAAGGTTCCTCTGATAAAAGAGGAAATCTTCAGTGAGAACCAATAGAACTGGTAATCTTCAATATGCGAACAAAAATCTCAGGTGTTTATCCCTGCAGGGTTGACATGATGACTTTGCTAACCTCTTTATAAAGTACAGATCCTTCAAATGTCATATTAGTTCTTGTCTTTCCAAAAGATGCCCATAGGCAACACATTTAGAGATAGGCTCTTAATAATATTCATGCGATGTGTGAAAAATCATTAGCATGTATCTGTGTTACAAAGTGCACAAGAAGTATCTTACCCCTATGTGTTAAAGCACAAAGATCACGAACAACTGTGCTTCTCAAATGTATTGCGAATTTTGTCCTCTGTGCCGAAGTAGCTTCCCTATAGGAAGGTCAGCTGTGTTCCTGCCTCCTTCCTTCACTGGCATGGAGACCACGTCAAAGAAGCTGCATTGGAGCTCAGCCAAGCTGAGCCGACATGAGGAAATTCCACGTGCCTTTTAGGAGGTGACATGTCTCAGCTGTGCTCTCCTCCTGGACCTGGCAAGGATCCTGCATCAGGACAGCTACAGATGATTTCACTGTCTGCAAGTTCTCTCTCTCAAATACGATTTTTCATTTTGGAGGGAACAAGCTACATTTTGTTTATTTCAGTTGAGAAAACAACAAAAAAGAAAACTTTGAGAATAGCATGAATTTTTGATAACATTGAAACTAGCAGTTATTTCCCCTGGATTGATTCAATTGGATCATTAAATTTCTTTTGTTGAGTTTAATAGAGAATGATTGAAAAATCAATGTATACATGCTTGAGATCATGGAAATGATGATATGTCAAAATGTCAGAGGGGCTGAAGGGGTAATGATAGAGTGTGTGTGAAAAGTCTCCCTTTGACTGCTGCACTTGGAAACTGAAAGGCTGAAAGTTTCTCACTAAACACTGTCTTTTACTTTTTGAAACATTTGACATTCATTGTGCCTCAATACACTTTCTTTAAAAAAGAAAGCATTCCCCAAAGAAATCACAGAAATTATTCTTTCACACCCAAATGAAAGTGACAATAAATTGGTAACTCTTCCAAGTACATTTCAGCTAGATGTGAAGCCACATATGATAGTCAGCTAATAAATTCAGTTATGAGAAAAAGAAGTAATTGTGGAGTTTACATAGTGGTTGTTGTCAGTGGCAGGCATTTCTACAATTTTAAGGTAAGTGAGTGTATTTGTATTGTAGACTTAAAAGAAAATACTTGAATGTCCAAGTTCTAACAAAGAATGTCAGAATGTCACTCCCATTTAACCCATAGAGTTCTAGATATTTTTTAAGCCTTCTCTTGAAAAACTGAAAAAATACCTAAAAAAATAAGCACCGTGAATTAATTATATTTCAGTCATTTGCAGAGTACTTCAGATCACTTTTCTTTTGGTTGTCACTCGTTCTCTTTGTTTTACAGTGTATTTCAAAAAGGTACTTAACAGTGCCAGCAAAATATTTTCAGAAATTGTGTTTCTAATTTGCCTTAGCTTGGAGATTTGTTTGAAAATTTTTGAGATCTCGTTTGTGACACTAGCCCAGTTTTTACTTCAAGGTGTTTGTTAGGGCTGTCAGAGTTATGGTTAGCCTATACTGTGAAGGACCTTCAGATGCCCTCTTTAGTTTAAATTTCCTCTACTATGTGCAAAGGTGAAAAAAAAATGAGTGAAGATCTGCCCACTGAAAATTATTTCCATGAGATCCACAAGCTCAGACTCCACTTTTAGCTCTAAAGACCACATTTAAAAACAAAAATAAAACCCAAACAAAGAAACAAACAACTCCCCCCACAAAATCCAGTATAAATATATATGTACATATTTGAAAATATTTTTGAAGAGACGATATTCAGATGCCCAACAACATTATACTAATTTTTAAATTGTCAACTGTCTCCTACAGCCTACTGTCAAAATCATAGTTTGGAATAGTATTTCAGTTCCACTTTAATAGAAAAGAAGCACAAGACAAAGGGATTGGCCCTTTTGTATCAGTCTAGGCATATGCCCCTTATAAAACTTTGTGCAATGAGGGTCCTTTATTAACTTCCCTCTTCATGCCCATGCAACTCACGTATCTATAATTACAAATGTACGGTTTTTTTCAACTTTAAAACCAGAAACAATTGTCTTTATTTTTACTTCTTATGGTTTATACTGTAAAAACATTTAGAAGTCTCAGTACTGACCTCAGACTCCACTAAGATGAGAGGTAGTGGAAGAATAAAAAAAACAGATTTTGCTTACAAGCAAATGAGTTGATAACAGACGGAAGGGGCAAAGGAGATCTAATTTTCATCACAGTCATGGGCTGTTTTTCCTGCAAGACAGCAACTGATTTAGTCAAGCATTTTGTAGCCAAGTGACTTGCTTTTTTCACTGAATCTGGTACTGACTGGAAAATAGAATTTCTGGCTTGAATTGAGTAGACTCTTTCTGTCAAATACAATATTTTTGAGGGTAAGCAAGTAACAAAAGGGTTCAGTTCTATATTTATAAAGGAATGCTTTTTAATGTTGTTTTGTACTCTAATTTCTTTGTTTAAAAGGAAAAAAGGAAAAAATGTCTGAGGAATCCAAAGAAAAAATAAGCATTTTGTTTTAAGATTTACAGAATAATTTCAGTTAAGAAATTTTGTCACTTCTTGCCCTTTTTCGCAAAAATTGTTTGGCTCCCAAAGCCCACCCTCCACTTGCTTCTATGTATGCTCAGTTTTAAGAAAGCATATACCATCCTTACATGGAACGGAAATGGTACATTTGCATACTTCCAACTAACATAACCATAAGCAACAGCATGGGGAAATCATGATTGTTTGTTTGGTTTGGTTTTTGGTTTTGTTTTTGTTTTTTTCTTAAAGGTTTATGTTACTGGCCAACAGGAGAAAGATCACAGTTTAATAGCCAGTTAATTGATTGTAATTGTTTGCACCTGAGGGTCTGGCATGGTGATGAGCCAGAGTCAAAAGGCAAAGCAGTTACATGTCTAGGACTGCATTTCATGATGAAAAGACCATAAAGCCCCCTCACTGGCCATGGTATGTATGTGACCAGCCCACCTGACAATGAGCTAAGGATGAAACTGAAAATCAAGAACGGATTTTGTCTGACAGAACAGAAATAGAACCACTGGAATGATCTATTCTAGTGGTATTACGTGTATTTTAGTGACTCAGATATAGGATGATGAAAATATAATCATTTACCTCTGAATGCAGAGACTTAGTTCAAACTGAATCTGTGCAATTCAAATCATTTTAGCTCAGGGGGGTGAGTCAGTACCTGTTGTGACAACCGTGGGAGCTAATAACATATTCTCTGGTTTGTGACAGGTTTCCAATGAAAGCATGTTTAACTTTCTCAACAGTTTGGATTGGTTTGGGGTTTTTCTGCATCAGATCTGAATGTATGAATAATTATCACTTATTTTAGACCTCTGCTGGACTTTTACTGGAGTGATTTTATGAGGTGCTTACCTGCCATTAGTTTCTGATGACTTCTTGATGATGCATTTTTTTCCTCCAGAAACATGACATTATGTTGACTTGCTGCTTTGGTGGTCAAGGGTACCCATGCATTTTTACAGCAGCCTAAGAAGATTTTCTATAGCACCGAAGTCATATTAGTTCCTTGGATAGCCACCATGTGATCTTCTTAAACTGTATCATGGAAAAATATCTACAGCTCTGTAAGCTTCTCTTTTAAAGACATATAACTCACAAATTCATAATACATGAAACTGTTTTTTTTTAAGTTCTTGGCAATTTTGTCACTGATTTCAATGATAAAAGGATCAGAACTTGAGAACTTACACCTTGTTCCTGGTAATTTAAGTGCAAATTAAAATTTGATGGCAATTTCAGAGAGATACCAATTGTAATTTACTTTACATAAAGCAGTTTAGACTGCTTCAAAGGTGCAATAAAATGTCATCCAAATAAAGGGCATTAATAAGGAAACCTTTTGAAACTAGGCATGATCAAAGGATAAAGCTGTGTTTGGTCCATCTTAACCTCAGTGAATCTTTTTTATTTGGAAGTAGAAAACTTTGTAGTAGTCATGCTGCACTCAGTTATGGTAGAGCTAAATGTGGCCATTTATATATGTATAAATGAAATTAATAAGAAAAAGTTTAAGACATTAACTGAGAGTTGTGTAAGTAGACTTTTCTATCCCTGCCTCACATACTGAAAGAACGTTGTTAATTTGGTGATTTCGTTACTAAGAAATGGCTCAAAACATTCTTAAAAAATCCTTTGGGCTGCCATCCAAAAATACCCTTCAATAACACCTTCTATTTATTTTATTTTAGTAATCAGTCAGACCTCTGAGTTTTCATCATGTCTAAACATTTGCAACTTATCTCACATTTTGCACTCAGCAGTAAGTCTTCACAAAAGACTTAAGAGCTCAAATCTTGGACAAGCATAATTGAAAGCTGCATTCCTGGTTTGATTACAGTTGGTGACAAAAACTTGAAAAAGAAAAAGGTTAGCTTTTAATGTACACGAAGTTAAGCAGGAGTTCTAATTCAAATAATTGAATGCTTGCATGGTTCATTTATCAGGGGTTGCACTGGCAAAAATCTTTATATATTTTATTGAGTTTTGAAACAAGAACGCCAAATGTGAATTTGTTTGACCATGAGCTTCCTTTTAGGCAACAAGCTATACAAGTTGTAAGTTGCCCAAAAAAACAGAGTTCATAGCTACCCACAAAGAATTCATCCTGTTGTATGCAGCCCTAAGGTGACAATTATTTTTGAATTCCATAAGAAACAGAGGCCTGATATGATTGTTAACACTGAATAGCTGCTTTTTCCTTCTTATAGCCTGGAGAAGACCTCATGGGTGATAACTGTATGTCACCTATAATCTTATTTCCTATTCCCAAACTATATTTTCATCAGGATTTTTCATTTTATTCTGCATTTTACAATACAATACAGCACTAGCTTTTTCCATAACAGAATAAAGTTACTTTATCAGAGATAAAATGATTGTGTGGGTTATGCTTCCCTTCTACACTTCCTTTCTCTGAGAATGCTTAATTTTTTTATCAGTATTCCTGTGTTGGGGTGTGAGGCTGGGTATAGTAGTAATAGTTTCACCTACATATCAATATATTTTCTGTGAGGAAAACAAAACTTTATCAACAGCACCTTCACGTTTAGTAATATTGTCAATGACAAGATGCTTAAGTATTGGAAGTTTAAGGGCTGGTATACATCAAAAATGACAAATTCAGTAGAGCATTTTAAAGGCAATTATCGCATTACAAGTTAGTATTATATTGTAATCAGACATTCATCTTCCTAAAGTCGTCTCAGAATTCAGATGGTCTTAGAGCTGCTGTGGAGAGCCACTCTTATATATGTGTTGTTCATAAGCCAATTTCGACTTTTAACGGTCTGAGTAGTAGTCTAAAACAGACACTTGCCATGTATCTTGTACCCTCCAGGTCAACCCTGAATGTCTAGCAGATCTAAGCAAACATATAGTCCTCCACTTTTCTTTTGAAATTCCATTATGGCAGAGCTGCGTACTTTGCGTACTTTGACATAAAGTGCCTTAAAAAGCCACTAAAAGGGCATGAACTTTCACTCTCACAACTAGAAGCAATGAGAAAAGCAAAATTCTTAAACAGTTACTTTCTCCTTGATAGTTTCATTTCTAATGTCAATGAAGTTTTCAGCTTTCTACAAGGTATAATATGAAGATAATCCTGGTGCTAAGTTCCTTAAAAGATAAAACAGAAAAGATAAGGAAAGCTAGAAATAGAATTACTTCCTGAATTTTTGTGTCAAGGTATTTGCAAACATTGCAGAAGTGTCTCATGATGAAAAAGCAGTTGCAGAAACCTCTAAATTCATTACTGCTAACACAAGCCATTTATTAATGGGTAAATAGTATGGCTGTATAGATTTTTGTAGAGCTTCTAAACCTATCAGGAACCACATCCTCTGTTAGAATAAATTTTCACAGCACTGCAGGTTTGATGCCCACTCACCAGAAACAGCTTGAAAAATAAACAATTAAAAGAAAAAAAAGGTGTCAGCGGTTTGCACTGTCACAGTTCAGAAAAATCTGAGCCAGCACTGTGACTTTAGAAAATTTGCAGAGTCTAAGTTATGACTTTCATAAATGAAGCTTTAAATTTCTGTTCTCTTAGGACTGACTAAAATTGAGTTGAATTTCTTGAATGCTCATGCAAGCTTATTTTTAATCCATGCATAGAAATAATCATATCAAACTCCTTCTATAATCACACAAGGTCTATATTTGTGCCTGTTTGCATGCTCATGCACAGATAAATTGTGATGGGAACTTTATATTTCCAAGAGCCACAAAAAATGAGTATGTAATACCTTAAGAGTATGGATGGAAATTTGAATCTTCCCTAGTGTACGATACAAGCAGCTCAGGTCAACAACGAATGATGACTACTTCTTCCCCAGTTTCAGATAACACAAAATCCCAGACAAATATCTGCAGTGGGGAAAGAAAGTATGGCAACATGGTAACATTTGGCACGACTTTTTGGGTTTTTTTCTTTTTTTTTTTTTTTAACTCTATGTAAAAGTATATAGTCTAATACTTTAAAGACGGTTGCTACTCCAGTCACCACTTACAAGGTATAACAGGTAAAGCAATTAATGAGTTAATCAATCATTATAAGTTTCCATCAATCTACAGAACTAAAGAATTTTGAAAAACTGTGTCAAGCCAATTATAAAATTATAAGCAAGAGTTACATTTAGGAAGTTCCAACTGCTTTATGGACTTGCTGGCTTAGAAAATTATGTGTATTGGGTATCCAGTGCCTTAGCAGTTAGAAAAGGCTCTCCCAGAAACTGCTGACTTAGTTTACCTGCCAGTGAGGAGTTTTGTCTAGTGCATTAGAGGCAGAAACAGTTGCAGACATGCACAGACTATACACACAGGCCTGACTTGGTTTATGGAGTCACAACTGAACTGATGTACTGTTTCCTAGTCCACCTGCCTCAGTGTATCAATGCCTCCATTTAGCCACTGAAGAAAGGGAGTTCCAGAAAGCTTTGGGCTTCAGTTTGGTCTTCACTTATACTTTACTGGGTCGACATTTCCAGAGACAGCTGAACTGGGTGACACCCTGGACTGTACACAAGCCAACACTCATTGTGCATGAAGGTAATTTGTGATAACCCTGTATAGTAAGCAAGCTTTATATACTGCTAAATTTCAACTGAATTCCTGCAGTATCACATATTATATTCACATTAAAGCCAAATGAGCTCATCATGATTAATGTTACTACAATGGATACTGAAGGAATTAAAAACGATTATCCACTCATTGTAAAGGGTTGCTGATAATTAGTGCTATTACACAAAAAGGTACATTTTAAGTAATCACCACAGTTAATTCATTCAGCATTATATTATACAGTGCTGATAACAATGAGTTCTCTTGGCACTCCTGTGGTTCCCACATGCGTGTCCATCACTAACCCATTGTACTGTACCTTCACTGGTTGAGCATCAAGTCACAAACACTTCAATAATGTGCTGCCTGTTGCGAGCATTTATTATGCTTTTTTAGAGTTATTTTCTAACCATTAGCAAAACATAGCTATAGAAACCATTTTCAGTGCTTGGATCATGGTGCAAATGTAACTTTAATAAGTATTTTATTAAACAAAAGGGGAATGTGTTCTTAAATATGCATGAGTACTTCTGTGTATAAAATAGACCCATAAACTTAAAAACCAGAAGTTCAACCAAACAAACCACTGCTTAGGCCTTTCATCATTTGTCTCATTTATGCATTCCTTCCCGTGTTTGTTCTTGCCATTTATTGCTCTTTTCTGATATTTTGACTAAAGTCAAGGCAGGAGGTACATTTTGTAGTGGCTGTGAACTGATAATTCAGAAATATTGATACTAATGTTGAGAGGTCCAGTGTGACAACACAGCTTGTTTAAATTTCACGTAATGTTTGACATGTCATAGATGTTTGTTTAAGTCTCTCCAGTATATTGCAGTTGTGCCTGATGGCCTGAGCCAAATTCAGGGGCTGAGGATAGCTGTTACATAAGCTACTGGTTTACACATTCTCATATTATTTTAACAAACAGCAAACCATATCTTTGGTAGAAACCATCCCATAATAACCCATGAGCAGGCTACAGAAGGTGCAGCTTTCAGGGGGTCTGACACTCTGTTGTTATCATCCCTATGTTGGTTAGTTGTTATTTATTGTTAGTAGCAGTGAGGGTGTTACCTAATCTTTCCTGAAAACAAACATGCATTAAAACCCCACTAAAAATTATACTTTCATTTAATTCAGCATTTAAGGGTATGTGCCACTTAATCTTGAGTTCTCCTAAGGAAGACAGAGACTATGATTTTGTTTAAATTTGAGTATATGCTTAATCACCTTGCTGAATCAGGGCTTTAGGAGTTAGGCAAAATTTTTAATACATTTCTTTTTCTAAGGACTGCAGGATTTGCCCTTTAGATAGGACTTCTTTGTTATTTAGTGGAAGTATAAATCACTTTTACAAATGTCCTTTCACTTGCATAACTGTCATATATTTCTTTCTTCTTTTGTATTTTTGACAGTTTTAACTTGCACAAAGCATCTAGAAATCATGTTTTCAACAAATGTATTCACCTGTGGATGGTAAAATGAAAGAGGTGGAGGCTAATAGTACTGAATTATAGGGTGGCAATTCAAAGCTATGAAAAGAAAGTCTTGAGGTCTGCTGAGTGCCATACCCATTAAAATGTCTCTTTGCAATAACTGATAAGAAGTGGAATGTCGGCACTCTGCTTGCTCTTGTCCTCAGTAATGCTGACAAACATACACCTTGTTGGTATTAAGTGTAGAACATTATTTTTGCAGGCAAGTTTATATACAGGGAATGGTAGCTCCCTATGAAAGAAGAGAGCATTACAGGTTTCAACATCACAATTACAAATCCCCATTTTTTTTTTTTTTAATCAATAAACATTTCCTTCCTAACAACTTTTATTAGTTATTGTAAATAATGTAGTTGTTTTCTCTAAATGAAAGTAAGTGTAGTTTAATTATAATTATTAAAATATGTTTTCTCTTATTGTAAATCTAGATGGTAATGAATTCTGAATTGATAAGAAGACAATCCTCTGGTGATCCAGTTTAGCATTTTTCACTCAGATACATTTATTTCTGCAGTCTGTATACTATTTAGTCAGAGTCAAAATATGGAACTTTTTGTCTATGGACATCAGATTTCAGTCAAATTCTTGGTTTGAAAAAACTCAGACATGGATTAATGTGTTTATGTAATTTAACTAGTTTATGTAATTTAGCCAAACTGAAGCCAGGAACAAAAGGTATGGTATGATAGAAAGCACAGGTTTTAACTTCACTATTTGTCAGAAAAGGGCTGCCCATTTTTTAGTCTTGTGTGTATACTAATGTTAAAACAACAGCAGAATCCTAAATAACTTCACCATTTCCCACACTGCTCACCCAGTAAGCTTTCTGGAGACATCACAAGGGAGCAGGCTGTCTCTCATTCTGTACCATCAGTGCTCCTATAGATGTCACCTCAGCGTTTATTTGCATCTTTCTTCAGTCTTAATGTCTTATCCAATGTTTGTTGAAATCAATTGAGTCAATGGCTCAAAACAGATGGCATTTTCCAAGCCCCACAGCTTGTCAAAATGCAGTGTTGGGGCTGAAAAGGAGTGAAAGTTATTTGTTTGGTGGGCTTTTGTTTTCAGTTTGTTAAAATAATCTGTGAGGAAGAGATCAGCCAGTGCTTTAGCTTGAGTTGCTGATATATTACATTCTGCTCAGGACCCCCATGATCTACTTAAATAGGTAGATAAAGGTGCTTTGCAACTATGGCAGAGCAACATAAAGGAATCTGCTCCATGAAAATGTGCTCTGTAGTTTGCAGTAAATACATTTCTAGACTTCTTAATTAAATAGGATCAACACTTGTATAGCAAAATTTAAAAGCAGAGTATTTATAAATATGTACTTACAGCAAACCTAATTTGGGGAAATACTACAATTTCCTCACTAATGATGCTTTGTCATTGTGTGCTTAAAAGCTCAGATCTTTATTTTTCTTTTAGTACATTGTTTTCAAGCTGAATTCATTCCAGCGTTGCAGATTTCAAGTGAAGACATTTTTGAGGCATTTGAGTGCAAATTAAGTGGCTGCAAAATGACAGCAAATGAGAACACTACTTCATCCTGCCTCAATAAATTTATAAATGAGTGAATACACATTTTGTCAATATTTACATATACATACCCACGCAAGCACACACAATCGCCTTCAGTGTAAGAATATGTATGAGCAATTTCAATGGAAAGAGTAGTTTATTCTGGAAAATAATAAATTCTTGAAATGAAAGGCTCTGAACAAAAACATTTTGCATCCAAATAGAAAGGTCCTCTGTGCTGACCACTTATTCAGCACCAATCATTTGTGCAAGTCAAATTTCTGACTGAACTATGGATTTCCAGCAACAGATATTGAAACAATGCCACCCACTACCACAGAGCTGTAATATTCCAGTAGACTTTGAAAAGAATCTCTTTTCTCACAAAAATATTTGAAAAATAATCTCTTTAGAAACAAATCCATTTGCATTAGATGTTTTCTTCTTCTTTATAACTAAAGACATTTGCATGAGAACCAGGTCTATGTTTTAAAAGAATACAGCTTCCAGTTTATCTCTTGAAATAATAATTCCTACTTTGTGACATCATCATTGGTTACAGTTAAAATGGCTATTATTGAGGAAACAGAGGGATTAACTGCAGTCCTGCTGACTCTGGGAGTGGGAGGAAAGAAGATGTAACTTTCGGTAGTTATACTTTTTCACTTGCTAGCATTTCTGCATTTTTTTTGCTTTGACAATGTCTGCCAATGATGACATTCAGCCTCCTGAAAAAGCTTTTATAGGTGTAGGTGGGAAGTGAGCAGAAAGTTGTGTATAAAGAAAACCAGGTGTTCACAACTGTCTCTCCATTGTTTATTTAAAAAAATATATTATATATATATATATGTGTGCGTGTGTGTGTGTGTGCGTGTGTGCAATTTGCTCATTTTTCATTCAGGCAAAAGATCAGATATTGAGCATAGTGATGAATTTTTGTGTAATTCTGGATGTCACCCAGGTATTGATGAAGGATTGTCTAAACTAGAGTTAACCAACACTTTTATGGCAATTAAGCTGTCTGATTAGTGTTTTGCTTTTAACTCTCTTCTTAATTCAAACTTTTTGAAGCTTACAAATTTTATTAGATTGGTTGCACATTTTGTAAATACATACTTATTGTGAGTTGTCCACTTAATGTCATGACAATTGGTGACAAAAAGTGAAAATCCTCCCTTGCAAAGGAACATTTTTTCCTATTTGAAAACATGTATATACATTCAGCATGTTCATATTCAAAACACATTCACAGGACTACAGCTGACAGCAAAAGGCTTGTATATACCGTACATTTTGGCTTATTTTGAGGATTTAGTAAGGCACGTATTGTATGCTTCTGTTGATAGCTAACTTCTATTAACAGAACATGCACTGTGGTCAGTGAAGGTTTTAAAAGAGATGCCCCAGATAATTCTATGCAGCCTCTCATTTCAGGCATTAATGTGATTGAATGCCAGTTGTAAATGGATCACATTTCCTCTGAAATGTAGATATTTATCCTTTACTACTTCTAGTAGACAACAGATCCAAGAGAAGAAGGTTATAGGCCTCCCTATTTCTCTGTTGCTGACATAATTTATTGGAAATAGCTCCTCTGCTACCATCTACCTTTCCGGTATACTCATTCAGAGCAATAGCACTGTTGATTTCCCATTCCTTTTCCAAAGCCAGACGTGATCCCTTGGATCACTGTATTGCTTGCAGGGTCCCACAGATCCCCTGACTAGGCACGGTTAGAGCTGCCCCTGAACTGGAACCAGTGTAGCCATACAGTGCTCTTTATGGGTTAATGAAGCCTTTTCAGAGGCAAGCTACCTAGTTCATATAAAACACTATGTTATACTATCCTTTAAGATCCAAGTTATTACCCTTAGATGGAACTGCATCATGATGTGTAAAAGTGTCAGCCTGGATAGAGATAGACAGAGACTGTCTCCATTGTACTTAATTTTCCTGGATATACATGCCATCAATCTCCTCTCATGGGTTCTCTTTTTTTCCCCAGGCAGCTATTAGTTCTTCTTTATGCCTGTTTTAGTTTAAATTCATGTTTCTTTACTGATATTATGAATACTTGCAGAACACCATGAATGAATGCTTTGTGCAGAGGCATGTACTTGTTCAGTAGAAATAGTTGTCTTGATGCATCCTGGAATTATGTCTGTTTTTTTTCACAGCCATCTCACAGCTGCTTTTACTAATCTGCTCAAGCCTCTCTCCATAACCAAGTATTCAAAATTCAAATTACTGTTGTTAAATACAGATTTTTATTTTAAAAGGCTGCATATAAAGATCAGTCATCAATGAAGGCACAATTCTGGCAAATCTAATAAAGGGCACTTCAAATGAAAAAGAAACAATGAACTGCAAAAAATATTTGCTAGGTAATGTGTTTATAGAAAGGACTTGAAAAAGTATTGTGAAATGTCTTGAGATGCAGGAACAGAATCATACTGTTCTTCCACGCAATAACTGGTGATCCTCATTAGGAAAAAGTAAGGAGTAGGGAACTTGAAAGGGAACCAGCATTTCTGGCACAAGTGATAGGAACACCCTGTATTTTACCTGCTCCAGTGTTGCTTGCTTGAAGTCATTAGATATGGGTGTTTTTCCAGGGCGGTCTGTGGTACTTGTCAGTCTCACATCATTAATCAGTGACAAATTTTTCATAAATCCTTAATCCCATGTTAATTCTAATAATTTTGCAAGGAGCTGCCAAAAATTACTTATTGTTCTGTTAATCATTACTAATAGGAACAGAGGACTGCCTTGAATTTCTTCATGAAAACCATACTAATTAGAAATGTCTGAATACATACAAGTCCTCAGAGATTAATTTATTCATCATAATCAGTTAATCACTTTTCCTTTACATAATTAGACAGCTCCTGGTGGAGAGGAAGACACCTAAGTTTTCTTGGAAAGAAGTAGACTGTAAGCTGACATTAGGAGAGTTATCATGTTTTCCTTTGTGTGCATAGAAATTAGTGCAGGTGTGGTTTTTGTCCATTCCCCACAAAGGAAATCTCAAATCAGAAACATTTTTTAAAAATGTATTTTCTAAAGCTGCATCAAATGAAATTTTCTACAGTCTTGCCCTTCAGCTGTCCACAGGGACTAGGTTCAAATATTGCTGAAGAAACTGGTAAAGTTTTAGTATTGATGGGTCCAAACAGAAAACTGCTCACTTTGCATGTAGAGACATTCAGAGACAGTCCAAATATTTAACCCTCTTGCATATTTCACAAGCTGAGCTTTTCTTAGTCCCACAAGAGATTTTCATATGCCCTTCAAAACGATAGCAAAAGTATCACCATCATTTACCTGAGTGGATAACTTTTTAGGTCCCCTGATAATCCATTTTGAGAACACTCTTGTATCACAAGTATGGATTTACTAAGAAGAAGAGCTAACAAGAAAGCTGTCCCATTAACATTCTCTTTTAGAGAATGAATTCTTTACCTTTTGATCTGGGAAAATCCCAGGAATTAAATTACCCAAGGGACCCTGTGGACCAGGGTGGCAAGCGCTGTGGCTTTTAATATCCTTTTCTTGCACATTGACATATCTAATTATACTGACCCATTACAAGCTACTGAGAGTATAAACACTTAAATGCTCTGGAAATGAGTGCTCTGTACTCTTTGCTTTCTGTTAACTGCCCAAATAGACTGTAGAACAGAGAAACATTCCTCCCTTCTCTCTTGTATATCTGTAGAGCAAAGCACACAATCTTCTCCACTATTAATATTTTAAAAGATATCTACTATAGTATGTCTCAGTTCTGTCAACCACTGAAATAAACTGCAAGATAGAGCCTTTGCAACATAATAGCGACAGATGTGTACTGTAGATACTTGTTTAAATCTGGATTTTAGCCCAGAATGGTGCGCTATTTCCAGCAAGTATGATACCATCTAGTGTCTTCTAAATATTTCTATAATAATTATATCCTCAAAAGACTTAGTTTAGAATATAGCATCTTGCCTATCAGGCGAGCTTGAGACTGGAAAAGTCTGTGGCCAGATAAAACCCATTCTGTACCATGTTATCTTTGTTTTATTGTCTTCACAGAAGGCCCAAGGAGATATAAGGAAGAGAGTTATTGGGGGGAATTTCATGCATTGCTTCTGGGATTTTGGGGATGGCATTAGTTAATGATCCACTTTTCCTAAACATTTCTAAGATGCCAGCTTATAAAATAAAAAAGTGGGCCATACATACACATATGAGGCCAAATAGCTAAATTTCTAAAATTATGTAAGGAGAACATGACAGAATTTTGTACTTAGTGACTGATGAAGGATGAAAAATATTTAAGTCTGATGCTTGCAACACCTGGCAGTTTCCTGAATATTTGGGTGCTCTTCAAATGTCAGTGATCATGCCAATTATAGTAGACATTTAAAAATTAAAATATGCAATAAGATNAAAAAAAAAAAAAAAAAAAAAAAAACAAACAAAACCCCCTCAAAAACTGTCTCTATGCATTTTTAATTTTTTTCCCCACTAGTAAAATTAATTAGTTTATGCAATTTCTGGGTACATACATAGTTTCATAGACTTGTACTTTCTTTATTAAAGAAAAAGAGCCAGTAAAAGTCAGCTAGTCTCAGTTTTTCCAATGTCTGCCGGTGTTTACTGCATGTTTGTGCTATTGGAGTACTAAAGAGTTCTCAAAATCTAGGTAGCAGAAAAAGCAAACGAACAATAAAGGATTCTCCTAACCATTAAAATATCCATGCTCAAAAAGTTTTCATGGATATTTCAAAACAGTCTCTCTTAACAAAATATTTGCTTTGTAAAGCAATGGGAAGCAATTCAGATCAAATAATTGTCATTTTTTAAATCATAGCAAGTATGCAGTTCTAGAAAATGGCTACAAGCAGCTTTGATGTTTGCTGTGTTTTTCTTAGAGCTTAATGTTACACTATATCAACTTTCCTTTAGGACAGTAAATGTAGTGAAGAAGTCCAGAAACAAACACAGATACTAAGAAGACATGTATTAGGCATCAGATATACTGATGGTCATGAAAATCATTAAATCAATCTTGAAAAATATGATAAAATTATAAATCTATAATGAAATAATTCAAACAAATTTCTTCTTTTCTTTGGTCATCTTTACATTTCCAGTAAATGCTCTAAGATTTTAGTAAAATCATTTTGCAAGGTATGTAAGTTACTTGGATTAACCAAGGACTGAATGAGAACGCTTGTCCTAGACCCACACCAATCCCTTAAAAAAAAAAAACAAACCCCAAAACAACAAAAAAGCCCCAACAAAACCACAAATAAACAAAAGAAAAAACCCCAAAGAGAATCGGACTATTTCTCCTTTGGGCCTGTATTTTAATTTCATGCATTTCCTCATTCTCATGTGAGCCAATGCCCTCTGTGGCTGTCCTTGTAATTTGATATCTCCACTTGTAAATATGAGAATTTATGATCGTTCAGATAAGGTTAGATATGTTCCCAACTAGTTGTACAGTCATTTAAGCCCAAATTAGAGTATCTGGAGGTTAGTGATATCGAAAATTTTCTAAAACTGAAAGCACTGTGTTTCTATTGTTAAGAAAAGTCTTTTAACCTGATAGACTTTGGGTTGTTTTGAGCCTTTTTAATGATGTAAGCCAGTTCATGCAGTATTTGACTCCATTTTTATTGCCTTTTTGGATAAGTGGAAATGTAGAGCGTTATCATCCTATTCCTAAGGAAAAAGTAAATAGTTACCTGAATAATCTAAAGACCTCTTATTCCTGACCTTGTTGATCTTACTAGTGACATCTTTTATATTAAAATATTTCAATAATTTCATTCTCTTTTATTACCATCTATAATGCTAAAAAGAAGCAGCAACTATTCTCTATGCCTGCTTGGACAAAGACATAAACTGACATAAATATTCATTTATTAGCCTAATATTTATTGCCTATATCTTGCTAATACTTACAAGTTTTGTAAATATAGGCTTTGTATTTCTTCATTATACTGTTTTCCTAACACAATTAAAATTCTTAATAAGGAGATCATGAAAGTGCAAAAAGAAAATTTCTTAAAATTGTCTCTTGAACTGAAAATATTTTCTAGCATATTTTGCTTCTAGTCTATACATTTCCTCTTTACAACCATTCACAAAGCACCCTGAGCACAAAACATTCTGTAGGTAACAGTATGTTCCTCTGAAACTATATAAACAGAGCTCTTGTAGAAATAAGCCTTTAGAACAACCAGTGACTGGCACTTACAAAATCATTCTCATGACCCACAGTTGTGAGGAGGGAAGAGTTCTGACTTTTCTTTCATGTCAACAATAGTGTTGTTACCCAACAAATGTGCAAATGGATAAGAAAATTCTCATTCATTTGAAGCACATTTTCTTTGCATCATTTCAGGAAATGCTTGAACTTTTCACCCTTGTTTGATGTGGGATCTACTCTGTCTCTGCCTCTGCTTTGAGAATCTGTTCATTTTTCTGTACTCTGCTATCATAGGCACTATCTTTTTGATTACACTAGATTTTTTTTCCAATCTCATTTTAAAGTTAACTTGCATAAAATGGGGAAAGGGAGAGCCATTGTAGCATAAAGAGTAAGCCATCAGAAACACAGCATTTTATTTGTCTTTATTATAAGAACACCCACAGAAATGTTTAGAGAAAAAAATCTTGTGCCAGTTGAATCATCAGCTGTTGGTGTTGGGGAGATCAAGACAAACCTCCAAATATCTGAAAATAAACATCCACAGAGGAATTCAGATGAATTGATTTAAAAACAGGGGGTTTGGCATGGGAAAATAGAGGTTAGTCTATTTATTTAACAATCATACTACATTTTGATGATCCTTTCTGTGGGTGAAGGATGGAATTTGTGGTTAAAATACCATAGAAAGACAAAGCATCTGGTAAACTATGTGTTGCTTCCATGGGACAATTTTGTTCCAGATTTTGCTCTGCCTGATTTNAGTTATACTCTTGCACAAAGGCCAAAGTCTACTAGTTAAGGTGTGTAGTCAACTTTGAACCACATAGTCACTTGATACTTCTCATCCTTTAATTATACATAGATTTCTTAAGCACTATGTCTCAAAGTTTTCTGGTAATTTCAGTGTACTTTTTGAATATTTTACATTGGTTTCATATCTCTGTACAACCCTTGAAATTTTGAGTGAATCAAAATTTTTAATCTTTAGTCAGCTTATCATGTGCATAGCTGCTGGCTCCATTCTCACTTCTATCCATGAATGCTATCTGCACTGGCAGACATGCTGAAATGCACATGAAAAAACTATAAATTATTAAAAGAGGGATTATTACTTGAAGGGCAGGATATGATACATGGACAGGCAGTATGTTAACCTTGGAATTTCTCCCCTTCCTGTTTTCAATCCCTTTAGGCAAATAATTTCCTAAGTCTGTTACCTCTCTTTCCTTCTAACCTATGTGTTGACTGTATGCTTCTCAGGGTAAGGACTGTCTCTTATTATTTTTAGGAATACTGACTAACATAGTAAAGGCCACTCCTGGTTAGAACCTTTCAGTGCTAGCATAATACAAATAATAATCACTGCAAACCACTAGAAACAAGCACATCAGTGGTTCCAAATATTATGACTGCTTACACATAGTTCCCCTTTATAATACTTTAAAATACACTGATTCAGACAATGCTACTACTGTATTAAGTAATTTGATGTCTTTTTAAAGAATATGACTTATGAAATAGCACAAATGTATACATGTAATAAAAATAATATGTATTTACTATATAATACTGTCACAATTTTTATTTTATTTGTCTCTATGCACTCTCAAATATTTGATGCATCTGTGTGGATATCTATTGCTATACATACATACTTACAAAGTCAGATAGATATCCTGATGACTGAATTTAGTGATAATATCCATCATCACATGTTAAAAGAAATAAGAGACTAGCATAAAGCAACAAATGTGTTGTTCTTCGTCTCCTTGCAGAAACAGCAGAATATGCAATACACTTAAATTTTAAAGAAACAAAAAGGGATTTGTATTTCAAGAACAGGAAACTATGGTGAAATAAACCATATTTGACTCATGGTTTTATACCCTATCTTGTGTATTACTATGTAGCAAACCCACTAGCATAAAATAGGCTGATATAATCTATAAAACTAAACATTATCCTCACTCATTTCACCTTTATTTTGTCTGTTAAAAAAGAAGCATTTTAACTTTGAAAGCAAGATACCTACCATTTGTAGTGATTGTTTTGCACTTGGAAATTTCTGGGCAACACCATAAACTCAGATAATACAGATGTTTTGCGAGGCAACACCAAAATCGAACTGACAACATTAAAAACAGTCATGTAGACTCTTTACAAACATCCCATTTTGATAATTCAGTATAATACTAGCAATCTTAAATCTCTCAAGATGAAAATTCCAATGAAGTTCAGAAACTGGTAATCCATATATGGCGGTTTTGTTGAGTAATTTTTCTCAGTGGACCAATCTATCTGCAACCCAAAATTCACTTCAGATTTCTCTTGACTGTAGTCTAAGTGTCTTTGGGAAATCTCAGCATTAAAACATTTTTAGATGGCCAGCTGTTTTTGAGATAAATACTCTTAAAGTAAGGTTTCTGGCTTTTGTTTAAAAGACTAGACTTTGTATTGCTTGAGTTAGAGAATATTTATATTTTTATGCATATATATCTATAGATATATATAATTCCCATTGGCTTTAATGAAAAATGACCTCAAAGTCTTTTAATACGAATTAGAGAAGTTAATTAGAAATGCTGTTTAAATTAAATTGTTTTGTGACAAACCATTGGTGACAAATAGAGAGATCTGATGCATTTTATGCACAGCATTTTGTGGAAGATTATGGTTAGGTTGAAATTTTTTTTTGTGTTCCCTTGAGCACAGCCTGGTATCAATGGAAGTTAACATGAGTCTTAAATGCCTGAAACTAGTAACTCATCGTATCCTCATTTGGAAACAAACCTTCCAGTCCCAAGCCTGTCCCTGGTGAACGTCAATGTTAATTGCCAGAGGCAGGAAAGAGGCTCTTGGCATTAAAAAACACGTGCTAAAAAGGTTCTACAAAATATAAGTGCTAAATGAAATACCAGCTAAGATATTGCAATACACAAGATAATTTATAAAGTTATGTACTCCAAAATGGTAATCCAAACTACTAGGAAATAGTCTTCCTAGATAAATGCTGTTCATCTCTGTTCCACAGACATATTTTTTTTCTTTTATCTTTCTGCTCCAATTCATTTTGCAGTCTTTCTAGAGACTGACCAGCTTAAACAAGAGGAATGACTACTAACCTCAATTATATTTTAGTGGGGCTTTTTAAGAGCTAAAAAGAGAAAAGATCAGATATGCAAGTATCATGTTTTAACCCCAGCTGGCAACTAAGCACCACACAGTTTCTCACTAACTCCACCGAGGCAGGATGGCAGGGAGAATTGGAAGAGTAAAAGGGAGATGACTCATGGTCTGATATAAGGACAATTTAACAATTGAAATAAAATAATAACAACAATAATAATGGTAATTAAAAGGAAAATTATAAAGAGCGAGAACTAAAAAGACAAGTGATACAAATGAGACCAGGATGAATGGAGCTCTGACCAACTTTGTCTAGAGAAAGGTGTTTCTTCCTATGGCAGGGACATTGGAACTAAATTATCTTTAAGGTTGTTTCCAACCCAGAGCATTCTTTGATTCTATGATTCTATGAAAACTATCCCTCACTACTAACTGACCAATGCCAAGTCAGTCCCCAAATAGCACACCTCCCCTGCTTCTCCTCCACAGATTTATACATTGAGCATAATACCATATGGTCTGGAACATCCCTGCAAACACTTGGGATCAGCTGTCCTGGCTGTGTTCCATCACAACTTGTGCACCCCAGCCCACTTGCTGGTGGGGCAGTGAGAGGAGCAGAAAAGGCCCTGACTGTGTGTAAGCTCTTCTTGGCAATAACTGAAACATCTCTGTATCAGCAACACTTGTTTTCAGCACAAATCCGAAACACAGACCCATATTAGCTACTAGGAAGAAAATTTACATTTTCCTGACCAAGACCAGCACAGGAAGCTGGCTAGTCTCTAGCTGTAGACAGCACTGAAACAGGATGCTTTTCATGGTCACTGCAATCACGTGGCTGACACACATATTGCAACTTTTACCATCATCCTATATGTTCTTCTAGCAGTCCTTTAAAATTAAGCGTGGACCCAAGCAACGGCAGAAAGCAAGTAGTCAGGAGAGAATGCTGGATACCCAGTGAAGTAATGAAGAAGAGGCAGGAGTGACGACTTACTCCTTTGTTCAGCAGGTCCTGTCTGTCATCTGCTCTCAGCTACATTCGTCTCTGTGGGCTGCTGGTTTTGCTTTTTTCCTCACCTGATGTATTTCTCTCCCTGTGTGTGTTACTTTTGTGTCTGTCTGGAAAGGGTTTTATTTTATTCAATTTCATGATGTGGTACCTACTTTCTCAGCATTCAATTTGGTTTTTTTAGGCTTGTCTTTTTCAATTGTTTAATGAAGTTCACATGTCAAACCAGTGTTGGTAGAACCAGAAATAACGTGGAATTTCTGGATAATAGCACCATGTTCTGATTTTAATGAATCCAGAAATACATACAGATGACCAATAACAGAGATAATATTGAACATTTTTACTTCTTCTGTCCTGTTCTTAGTGTTCATTGCAGAAATACAGATTAATAATACTGTGTTTTCTTCTTTTCCTCTTGGGAATAATAATTATACATTGTTGCTTTCCCTTCCTATGTGTTATCCTAGTCTAGCCTTTATACTTTGACACTGCATCTTATATTTGTCTTAGTCTGGTAAAGCCTAGGGATCCTATTGCTCATTTAGATGTCAATTAACATTCTTAAAAAGAACTAAAAATAGTAGCTGTCTTGTTATATTCTTTTCCACCAGGAACGAAATGTCCTCCACTGCCTCTAAACCATAGTTCATGGGATAGTAATGATACACTTTATTACTCACTGAAAAAAAAGGCACAGTGCTTTGCTTTTTCCTTCATTCCCTAAGTGGCACTGGTGTTTATTTGCAGGGGTTTTATACTAGATTGTGTGACTGATATGATAATAGTATACTTCTACAGATCCGAAACTGTGTAGATCTACCTAGGACCTCAAAGCACTTAACCCAAGGTAGTTATGAGTTTCTGCCTCTGTGAAATTCTAACAGCAATTAAGCTCCCAGGACAGAGTTCTATTTAGGCATAATTATCTTTTATTTCCGTAAGAGAAAAGTGAGCCTAAGATCATGACAGCAGGGTTCTTATTGTCCACTCAGGCTCAGTGACAAATCTTTTATGTGTAGTTAAAACAAGTGCGTTTTAACATTTTGTCACACTGATGATCTTGTCTCATAGCAGAAAATAGGCTCAGCAGTCTTTACCTTTATTGTGCATGGAGAATGAAAAGACGCAGTTGAAAAAGGACTGAGTTGTTTTTTTGAAAAACTACTATACTATTTGTTCATTGAATAATCTACAAGTCACAGTAGCTGGTAATTTATTTATGCCAAGAGTTTATTTCCTTCTGAGGCTGTAGAAGTTAGCCCTGACACCTCACAGGAAGAACAACAAAACGTCCCTTTTTTTTGTTTGTTGGTTTGGTTTTTTGGGTTTTTTGTTGTTGTTGGTTTTTTGTTTGTTTGTTTGTTTTGGGGGTTTTGGATGTTTTTTTTTTTGTTTTTGTTTGTTTGGTTTTTTTTTGTTTCAAAGTCAAAATGGAAGCAGCATATTTATCTGAAACATTTTACTTGACAATAAACAAAGGAATATTTTACAGCATTTGGGAGATTTAGATGTTTCATTTATATCCACCTTCTCTTGACATTTATGAGAACTTAATGGATTATTTGAATGACTAGAAGATTATTTTACTTGGTACTTTTCCTTTCCACATATATATATTTCGGGGGGGGCGGGGGGGGAAACCCCTAAACCACAGTATTATCTTTGTTATGTTTCTTTGGAGAGTTTGGAATGTAGAATGATGGTACTCTGTCTAATTTTATTATCACTGCCTCAAAGGTGATAACAGGTCAAAGGTTTATTGCAATTGCATGTTTGATTTGGCCTAGAAACACCTAAATCCAGACTCATAACTTAAAAGTGGTTTAAACAGCTGCAGCATTATGAGTTTGAAATGACCTCTGGCTTTAAAGAACAATTCTATGCATTATTTTAAGACTACAGAAAGGAAAGTTACCTTAAACTATGAACCTAGAATCACTGGAAAGGTGGCTGGACTGACAGCCCTGAAAAGGGAAAACCTGTGTCTGCCCATCAAACAGGTGCAGCAATGCCAGCTTGTGCCTCAGAGCAAAGAGACAGTCACTCAAGCTCTGCTCACGGAGACTGAGGAAAACTGTAAATTTCAAGGACAGAATTCAATAGAGGACTCAGAATAGAAACCTGAAGGCTCTTGCTAAGTTTTTTCTGTACTCAGTCTGAACATTTTGTGTTTTAAAATCACACTCAAAAGTACATCTCTTAAACAATGAAACCTTTTGTTTTATATATTCACATACTCACTTTGCAGCAGTTAATTCATTGCAACTGCGTAACTCCCCGTTAAATAATACAGTATCTGCAGACTTTAGGGATGACTTTTCAACTGCAGCTATTTAGTCAGTAAATCTGATACATCAAAGTCCACAGAATTCAGCTGAAAGGCTCCCATTGACTTCACCAGGTTTTGGATTATGACCTTGAGCAGTTACATGTACCTACACACACACTCACATGTTTGTTAAGGTATTGTTTATGGGCTGTGATGATAACTTCTGCATAAATTCTAACACATTTTATGCTCTCTAACTCTACTCTTGGACAGGTGAAATGATCAAGGTTTACTGGCATTTTTGAAGTTCAGAAAAATACTGCAGCCTCTTCAAATGGCTTTCTTCAGGGAACAACCATGCACTCAATCAGGCTAGGAAAAACAGAGGTTTAGAACAGCCTAATGCCTATATCTGGCAGTAATCAAAGAAGAGTATTGAAAAAGGAGGGGGCNNGGGGGAGGGAGGAAGGGGGAGCAAGGCAGAAGTGGAGGAAAGAGGAGAGGGGAAAATAAATGTGCCTACTGTGGCTTAAAGCACAATAATTTAATTGTCACTATGCAATCAATAAAAATGTAACAGTGTGAAAGGAGCACGACAAACAGATTTGCTTTGTCTTAAATGGTATGTACTAAACGAATGTTCCCCAAACTGAACAAGATTGACTAGTAAATTAGAAGAAAAATTGGTGTTATTTTACATTTTCTGCTTACCTACAGAAAAGACGCTTATTTGCAAGAAGAAAACTGGAAAATTGCTGCTTTTTCTCTGGCAGCCGTTCTTTCAGGTCATCCCAAACAGAGGCAATAGACATATTCTAAAGCAATAGTACAATTCAGTAAGCATCCTGGCTTAGGAAATCAAATCAGTGAGGTCACCACATTGACATGGGTGGATTTCATAGGATCAGGCCTTACAATTTAATGTTCGTATAGAAGTGCAGAGAAATATGAGAAATATAAAGCAGTATAAAGCATAACACTGCACAGATGGAGTTTTACATCCTTACATAAATATGCTAAATTTAACAGGGAACCATGAGATAAATGAGTTTCATCCTTTCAGACACTGAAAACTCAGCTAAACTTTGTAATTGGTTGTGATGATGCAGTCAACCTGTAATATGTTGGTTTCTATATGAATTTTAAATGAAAATGATCAAAAGAAAGTGCCATGAAACAACAGTACAACCTTGGTGCTATTCCAGTCGCTTTATCGGATTGTATATTTACAATTTGTTTTTACAGTTGAGGCCAAATACCTCCTTCTAAACACGGAAGATGAGGAAATTAAGTAAAAGAACACCTAAAGTCCAAACATTTTTGGATATTAGCTATGTATTCTATCTGTTGTCAGGAAGTTATTGTTGAAAAAATAAAACCAAAAAGTTACAGACTAGCTTACCTTTTGCCTTTTAAAAACTGAATAAACAAGACCTTATTTGTGTTCTGTTTGGCTTTACTGAGAATTTATTAGCAAGCAGATATAATCTAGACAGAAGAGACTTAATCCTTTAGAAGCTTATTTATTAACACAGAATAAGCAAACATCTTAACCTGTTTGTGTTTATCTTCCCTTTTGTTTGGTCAAGCTACAAATTCAGAAAGAAATTCTAATTCTTTCAATCTAGGGACATCTTTCCTGTCACTGTAGTGTTTAACTTTTTTTTCCATTGGACTTGTTAAATCAGCAGCCTCAAAGAAACTTTTTTTTTTTTAGAATTCATTCTGTGACAAGAATCTGTGCAACCATCCTTCAAACCTTATATCCCAGAATGCTAACAGTGCATCTGAACTCTATTACTTTGAATAAAATAGCACGAGTCCTGTGTGGGAGAAGGACCAGAAATTCAAGCCACACTTCTTTATAAACAAAACAATACAAAGCAACCAACAACAAAAATAATGTGATTGATACACTGATTCATGCAATTGTTTGTAAAACATTTGAGGGAAGATGATAAAATTTTGTTTCCTTACAAATTATTGAGGTGCCTCATATGTTACAAGGCAGCCTAAAATGCCGTGGAAATTAGTTTTCTCTGGAAATGTCCTCATATAGGAGAATGAAATTTACCAAATATTTCTTGTTAAGATGCAGTCATTAATTGTATTGTTCACAGAAAAAAAAGTAAGGTAGATGCATTTGTGCTGAAAGACAAGACATTCAAGTATGACTTGAAAACTGCTGGAAAAGATACAGGATGATTGAAGGATTTTTCAGCCTGTTCTGGCACTGCTACTCATCATTTAGCTTAGCATTTTAAAAATGCTTTCATGTGAGAACTTTTTCATAAATAAAGCTTGCATGGAGTGGACTGTATTTTGTATTCTTAGAGTTCAAAGTCCTGCTTCTAAAATAAAACTAGAAGTTATTACTGAAGTATATGGGAATTCAAAAGTACAAAATAGTGGATTGGGAAATAATTGGATAATATGCTCCCAGCCAGGTTTCTCATTCTTGAGGTGAATTCTTTACATGAGGGAGAATCTGTGCTGAGAATTTGTGAATTCTGTTTTCCCTGCAGGAACAGTAAAATGAGCTCAGACCAAAACCATAGCCACTGTTAAAAAAATCTGAAACAGTGTCAGCTGTTATAGATAGTTGAAAGATATCTCAGTGTAAATTTGTTTATAGGACATAGTTCACAAAATTTAAGGCTTCATATAGAGATTTCACACCATCTGTAAATAAACAAAGTCCAGGATATATTTTTTAGGAAAATATGTATGTAGATTTTAGGGGCAAAAAATTCTTTTTCCCATTTCCATAAAGAATTTGCATAAATCTCCACAGGTAGAAAAATCTTAAAATCTCCACAATGATGCTCAGTTATTCACTTGTATGACGAATTTCTGCAGTGAATATGAAATGAAATAAATAGGGTCTCTACCACACAATGAAAACACATGTATTGTCAAGTGCATATGTAAGTCAGCTTCTTTTGTAACAGATGCAGCACGTGTACATCTAAAAGAATGTCTATTATTTTTTCATAGAATTGATTTCTGAATAGTGACATTCTGATTATATTTATACAGTGTACATCTACGTATATCTAAATGTATAGAATAAGGATAATAACTATATTATTTTGAACCTATCTTGATTTATTGGTATGGTAGTATTCTGAATTCATGGTGTTAAAAGAGGCTGTAGGCAGGAATGAAGTGCCAACAGGGAAATAGTGTATCTCCGGGGACAATAGTCAAGGTCCTTAGGACTATGAACTAGTCACTTGAAATTCCCAAGCTATTTGTCACTAGCCCAACTAACAGGCCTTTTTTTCCAAGGTCAGTAACTAAGATCAAAAATGCATAGTGATGTTAGAAGTTATTATTTACAGAGAAACAGGTGCTCAAAGGATGCCAAAAGACAAACAGAGGGTAAGTATGTTTATTCTATCAGGGGTTATTCTCAGGATTTGATTAACCTTCAATTTGCATGGCAAGTATGCAAGTATGAATTA
Source organism: Scytalopus superciliaris (assembly GCA_013400415.1). Lineage (NCBI taxonomy): Eukaryota > Metazoa > Chordata > Aves > Passeriformes > Rhinocryptidae > Scytalopus > Scytalopus superciliaris. The sequence continues at coordinate 104,371 of VXBX01004264.1, read as the reverse complement.
AAATATTGTCTTCTTTTGCCTGTGAGACCTATTTCATGTCAAGTATACAAGAATGATGATAGAAGAAGTTTCTAAGACCTGTTGGAAAACAATATCCAAGACGGATCTTTTGTCCCTGCAGAAGCATTGATGCTGATATTGTGATGTGCCTTCTGGATACCACAGAATAGGTCAGAGCCAGGTAATAATCCTCAAATAGGCTTCTCTAGAAATCTTCAAAATCCATTCATAGCTAATCTGAATTCTACAACCTAATAAAAATGTGGAGAGGAGCTGATTGACTTTGTTTGAGTACATCATTAGTCATGTCTCCTTTGGGCTTTACTCAAATAATGTAAGAAATCATCTTGGAACTTGGATGAAAGAGATACCCATTGAGGCTGATGGAAGTATACCTATTGGTTTTATAGATGGAAACATGTGAAAGAGTGCAAGCAGTTCCTGACCAGAAAATGTCTTGTTAAGTACTCTTGCCAGGGACACTAAAGTACATCATGGGAGTCTCCTGAGTAGGTAACACTCAAGAACAATTAACCAGACAGAAGTTCAGGAGCAGCAAAGAGCAATAATAGCCCCGGGTCTTCAAGCTACTCTACCCACTCAGCTTTCTGTTTCCATGATCCACCCAAGAGAAAGAGGATACTTTGTTTATGTCCTCATGAATTTGGCTGTGCGTCTCTCTGTCCTTCAGGGGCAGATAATAGCCATATCTCTATCTTTCTGAATGTGGAAAAATGTGAGGACGAGCTTTCTGCAGATCTTAGATAGGAGCCCAATAATTTATGTTATTTAGCATTACTGGAATAAAATTCGAATGTCTCGTATGTTCCCCTGGGAACAACCCTAACTCACTTCTACACTTTGTGAGCTACTGCTCCTCCAGGCCAACCATGTTCCCCTGGTGCAGCCGTTCTTACCAGTGGCTGTCCAAGGCTTTGAGAGTGAAAGGCATAGAATAATATAAATCACTGACAGCTGCTGGGCTTTCATGCTGTTAAGATCAGTGTCAGATGGCACTGTGACTGATGGGGGAATCTATCTAGCAGAAGCTTTCATCCTGCAGGACCCAGACAGGAGTGAGTCCCCTAGGCCAGACTCATGGCTGGAGTCTCTGACACCAGCAGTGGAACTAGGTGATAAAACTGCGCCCATTAGCTTGTGAAGTAGCTATGGTTTACATTACTTTAGCCTTGTGCATAAAGAAATTCCCAAGGGGAATATGAGGGAGAGCATGCAGCTGCAGCTTATGTTTTTCATTTTGGCAATTCCCAGTCCCTGTGTGAGTCCCTGCAAAGTTATGACTGCAAGGACAAATTAGAAGAGGCAAGAGGTGACCTCAGAGGAGGTGTTGAGTCTGTCTAACTCTATCCATCCAACTTGCACATATCATGTCGGCAAACATTGCAAGTATCTGGAACCATACTAACAAAACTGTGGAAAATGTATTATGGGGAACAATTATGTGCTACTAGAGGATTGGATTAGATGACCTAATGGGAATTTTCCATTTCTTATTTCTTTGATTCTTTGATTTACATTTTTAAATGCTTTGGTTTCTGAGGGAAAACAGCGAAAAGGAGTTGACATGATCAAATGGTTAGTAACACTGCTTTTTTTAACTTTTAGCAGAATCTTTTTCAGAAACTGTTTGCCAGATATGTAAAAAATGCCACAAAACTATGTATATTATATTGTGAAATATTAATGCTGGCTGGGAGTGCAAGGCTGATGTTGGAACTAAGTAAAAACTGTGTATTTGACTGTGCCAGTGAAAGCCAAGATGACAGGTTTTATTTTAATTTAATAAAATCTGAAACTAGTACTGTGGAAATCTGGCCAAGGCTGCCTGGCAGACTGCCTTGAAGGGAGCCATTGATAGTCCCCTTCCTTTTTACTTTATTAAGTTCACCATTTTCCCCCATTTAACATAAAAAAAGTAATTTCCCAAATAGCAGGATTCCTTAGTTGTTTTATCCTGCTCATCTAGCATCCACATTTTACAAAGCATTTCATTGAAATTAGGGTGCCTAAAACTCTCAGCATGATCAATCTGCATTTTACTAAGAGATTTCTTTTCTAAATTCAATATGATACTGAAAGCCAGAAGCACCATTTACATATGTGCCACTATGGAGAGGTGAATGGCGAGTAGTAAATACACTTGAGACCTTGAGGGGACATTTATAAAAATGTGTGGTTTAAGATTTGTTTCTCTTTCCTTCTGTAATATCGTAGGGACAAGAGACTATCTATCAAACTGAAGGGTGGATTAAGAATCATTTTTTTGCAAACCAGTCTTCTAATCAGCTATTCAACAACTAGTGTTTCATATCCATTTTTAGCTATTAAATCAGCAGTACAAATCAGCAGGAATATTAATCCAGAATAATCAAGGCCAGACTAAATATGCTTAAGTGCTCTGACCCTCTTCATTTTATTTCACCTGACAAAAGACTTATGGCACCTTCCCACCCCATGATGCTGATGCTACTCAAAATCTTGTCCCAGAGAACTACAGTTTCCTATAACTCTCAGCTATATTAGAGATTTATTTTCTGTAATTAGGCAGTTTCTTATCTACTTCATGCCCAAAACGTCCACCCCAATATCTGTTGTATTAAGTTTCTCATCCTAGAATTCATGTGTTCCTTCAAGATTCCAGATAGGAACACTGTTTCCCTTAAAAAAGCTCATATGAATGTGCCTGCATCCTCCTCTCTTTCCAAATGCTTTATCCTAGGAAGTCTTGTGAACCATATAGATGGTAAAATATTTGGACAAGACCTAATCTTAAATATGTCTCACAGACTTTTACATCATCTCATTACCCTTTTTCTTTAATACCTTTTGGCAAATCCGCTCTCACAAGGCAGTGTCCAAATGCCTTATACTTACCTAACCCTTGAGAAAGCAATTAAATGTGGTCCTCATTCCAGTGGGCTTTGGTGGTTGGAAAGTGTATTCTACAAAAACATAAAGAAAGAAAATACAATGACATTTTCAGTCTATGGGCAATTCCTAGTAACAGATGAAGAAGAAGCAAGCTCGCACTCTGCAGTCTAGAATATTGCTCCAGTCACTTGTTTGGCAGCTGTAGTAAATTGAGTAACTGGAGAGGCTGAATCAATTTATTCATTCTCTGAATTCATTAATCCTCAGAAGACAGCCTGTGGGCAGGGTCCTCAGTCCTATGAGGTTTGATATGTTTATTCATATTTAAGGATTCACCAGTGGCAAGCAATTTTGCTATTTATGGCAATTGTTTTTTGTAATAAAAAATAATGTGCTTCCTCAGATCTTTCACTTTGTTTCGGTTAGACAGAATGTGTGAATTTGATAACCATTTACAACATTGATTCCAATCTGGATGAAAATCCTTACAACCAAAACTGAGCCATTGTGTGGCATTATCTCTCTGACATCAGGATACATGCTGTATTGAACCTCACAATGCTTCATAACCAATATTATGGGATGACACAACTAAAATTGAATAAGGAACAGACTTCTTGTAATTAAATTGCAGCTATCAGTGTGAATACCATCTATCTAACACACAGCACACAAAGTGAATGGAAGCATGCAAACGTGTTTTTAATGTTTACAGAAAAACAATTAAGTCTTCAGGTTCCCTATTAGCAACAATATCATTCATCTGTTCAAGCCATCAGCAACTTCCTCTGGTGTTCTGTATTCTGACTGCACACAAGAGAAAACTCTCTATCTGGTTTTGCCCATATCAGCCAGCATCAAATGATTCCAAAGATAATTTAATTTCTTCATGTCTAAATTTTAATTATTGTGCTTTCCAGTAATTTTAAGAGAATAGACCCTTAGTCAGTATAAATTGTCATAACTTTGCTGATGTCAGTAACAATTCCTGGTATCTGAGAACTTGGCCTAAGGCCACAACTTTTAAATTACAAGTTTAGACAAATGCAACCAGAGTTTAAGAACAGATAAGAAAATACTAAAGTTAATAAGGTGAAAACAAGATGTTCCACATGTATTAAGGTTTGAACATTATACAGCTCATTAGTAGCAGCAAAGTGATATAGATCCTCCATTACTGTGGCCAAAATCCAGCCTATATAAAAAGCAAAATATTTTCTGCTGTAGCCATGAGAGCATTTACAATAATTGCCTCCTTCTGTTCTTCCCCTACAATTGTATGAAAACAAGTGCTACCACAAGCAGCCCCAAGGAAAGAGGTCAAATTAATGTAAATTTCTATCTTAAATTACTTGGAAGGGATAAGAGATATCAGGATGACACTGAAAAGCAAACAGATATAACTTTGATATGCTTGGGTACTGGATCTGATCAAGACTATCCAGGCTGAAAGAATAACTTTTGTTACATGCATTTTTTGAGAAGTCAAGATAGGTTGAGAACTAGGTATTTTGTATACCCTGACTGTGAAATACAGTCCATAGTGAGGAGTAACATTTTGACTATCATACATGTATTGTGGGGAAATATTGATTTTCCATCTGAAATTGTCAAAGCCTAATATTTTCACCTTGAAACAAAATTAAAATTATTAAATTCTATTACTTAAAAAAAAATTTAAATTACTGGACTATATGTGTAAACAGACCTTCTTCCATTTCAATCAATGTTGAGATGTGCTAAAAGTAACCATTTTTATACAAGGACAAGCAAGAATCTTGATGGAATTTCTTCACACTTCAGAAAAAAAATTTCTGGACTCACCTTGTGGTCTGCATAATATAACTGAATGCAAATATATATCGTGTATATCTGGTTCAAATAATCCTGTTAACCTAGATGAAGGAAATGGGCAACCTGAATATTTTTGCTTTCCTTTTAAATTTTGCTCATATTTCAAATTGATCCTTAATAAGACTGAATTCTTGGCACTGATGATTTCCAAATTATCTGTGATAAATTTGTTTCAAAATGTGAAAATTATAAAAAAAATGGAATTTAGTAATTACACTACTGGAACTGTTATTATTATTAGGAATGTTTGAGTTATATATAGAGAACAAAGAATGTGACTTGTATTTAATAATTGCTGTTGGGATATGTTCTAAAATGTTTTCAGTAAAATGTAGGAACCTTGTTGTAAACTCTTTTTCCCAAGGTGCCTTGTTAAACTCAAATGATTCAAAAGCACATACATGACGTGTCTGGGTTGGATACTCTAGGCAATATAGCAATAGGAACACTACAACATGCTGGGGACATTCATAAGTTCGTATCAGTGTGAGGTCTTCAACTGCAATAGCTTAGTTATCCTGCTAGTGAGCAATCTCTGTTCCTGAACACGAAAGCACAGGTAAGCCCTTTTTTTTTGTAGTCCAGACTAAAGGAAAGCTTTATCAGACTTGCCTGCCATTCCAAACTATCCTCACTATGAGCTTGATTTTACTTAAAACATTTATAAATTTATTGTTATCCATATGGAACAAGCATCACTGAGGAAAATGGGCAATTCTACCCTAGTGTTATCTTTGGATATGCTAAGCTGATTTTCCAGCTGGTGCATGTTAAGTTATGGCAGTTATATTAAATGCTGCCAATATACACTAATTTAGAATGAGTTCCTTCATCATTAACATGGGTATTTTAGGAAACCAATTTAGAACCATACATTATGTAGATTCTCTTCTCTACTCATCATCTCCCATCTGATATTTGATTAGGATATCGATTTCCTCTTATTAAAAAAAAAAAGTCAAGCCACTCACCTCCTTTTACTCGCGATATCTTACAGATGCAGAATGCTATCCAGATTATCAAATTGATTTATTGGTAATAAACACATTGATCTCTTTGCCCTTCTCCAAACTCTAATTTCTCTATCCTCAGTCTTTTCTTCCACAGGAATTTTTAATATTAGCTTCTCTTTACTGCTGGCACCATCCTTGTGAGTGCACTCCTCAAAGGTTCATCTACTGGTATTCTCAGTGTTAATACTACCAAATATCTTCTCAGCATGCAACAAGACGTAAGTACTCATGATGATGTAAGCAGAAGTCTCCTAGCTCGCTGGAGTACTAAGATAAACATGTCATTGCAAGAGTAGATATGATCCATCAGTAGACTTTGTAAGACACTTCTGAAAGGGCAAGGTTAGTCTAAAATAGAATGTCTGGGATTCAGCTCAAGGCAGATGTATAGATAAATTGTTCTGTAGATGGGCTTACTTTCTTGGAAGAGATGCTATGTTATACATCTAGCCAGGTGTTACTAGCTGACAATGATAATAACATCAGAAGAAATTACTGGAAATTTACTTTATTACAAAAATCCCACACAACCCTGTAAAACCAAGGTCCGAGACAAAGAATGAAAGCTAGGCACTCCATTAGAAAGACAATGTATATACAAAACAGCTAATATTTCAAAATGTTATGGTTTGAATGCTGATGATCATGATTAAACATCCGTATCTCTATAGCACCTAGAGATCGGTTGGGTTACAATGCTTGTTGTGGTACAAAATAAGTGACAGTCCTTTGACAAAGACCTTAATCAAGAGTTTTTTAATAGCAATTTCTGAGATTTTGCAGTGTGCTTTCACTATATATAGAAACAAAGTGAGATTAAGAGAATGACACTATAACAAAACGTCCGCTCAGAGTGCATGGAGCTACAGCAGGGAATATGGGAGTCCTAGATGGAGTGGTGGTGTTGCTATACTCCTTTTCACCCATATGGAGATCCTCTGACTCTTTTCATGCCTTTTATTGCCAGGGTGATGTTTCATCCACCTTCTCAGCTTTCTACAGCTGTTCACCGAATTTGACTTCTCTAAATCTTTTGAAATTGCTGAAATGATATACTTTTATAAAATTCAAGCATGGCAACCCAATTTAATAAAGCGGTGGATGAAAAAAAGAAAAAAACCAACCAAACAAAACCCAAACAAACTAAAAGCCCCCAAAATCAAAAAGCAACCAACCAAACAAAACCCCTCAAACCAATCAACCAAACAAACAAAACCAAACCCCTCCACTTTACCCAACCATAAAAACCAACACAAAACAATGAGACTTCAGCAAAATAATACAACATATAAAAATTACCATGAAATACCTCTGGAAATAAGTTACATGAAATGGCAAACACCATACAGTCCCTAAAGGAGAAAAGCCTTGTTCCCGTCTCCTTGTTTGGAGCTGCTCTGCCTTGTGGTGGCCTTGGTGCTCATCAGACCATTCAGGATGATATCACTAAGTTTAATGCAATTCAGGTTGTTAATTCAGTGGAAACCTGCTTGTTTGTCCTTTATTGGAATGCCAAGTATCAAAACAGAGTCAGTACAGGAAAAGGTCAGAGGAATGATGCTGAGGAGTGTGGAACACTACAGTTGACAGCACCCCCCCATTTCAGTGGCAGACAGTTATTAGGGATATTATTATTATATTATTAACTTCTGGAAGGGAATGAAAGTCAGATGAATGTGTTCCCCATCATCCTTCAGAATTTTTTTAAACAATAACTTAATATTCAGAAAGAATGTATCCTATAAGTAGATAAAAGGTGGCTTAGGTTTGATTTCCTTTTATAAAGGTCTCTTGCATGATTTCAGCAGATCTGTTGTGGTTTATTCTGGCAAGCAGCTAAACACCACAAAGGCAAAAAAATAATATTCATTGGTTGAGATAAAGACAATTTAATAGGACAGAAACGGATAGGCAAGTAGTAGCAATAATAATAATAGAAATAGACCATAACAAACATGTGATGCTCAGTGTAATTTCTCACTGTCCGCCAACCAGTGCCTGTCCCATTCCCGAGCAGCAGCCACCAGCCAGCTCTGCCCCTAATTTGCATATGGAGCATTTGCCATATGCTATGGAATGTACCTTTCACCAGCTGGGGCCAGCTGTTCCAGCTGTGTCCCTTGCCAGCTCCTCAGACTCCCTCAGCCTACTTTCTGGTGAGGCGATGTGAGAAGCTGAAAAATCTTTGACTTGGTGAATACTGCTCAGCAACAATTAAAACATCCCTGTGTTATCAACATTATTCTCATCCTAAATTCAAACTACCAGCTACTGGGAAGATAATTAACTCTATCCCAACTGGAACCTGAACAAAAGCAAGGGCATGTCAAGAGGAGATGAGTCTTTAAGAAGATTGCAAAGAGAAGGACATATGGTAGAGCTGGATTGACACTGAATGTTAGCCAGATGTCCAATATTAAGCTAGGATTTTCTGTCACATGTGACAGGAAGAATTTAACTTTCTTCAGATGAGAGTTCAAATACTGAAACAGCATGTTGTCAGCAGAAGTAGAATCATCAGTATCTGTCCAAAGTAGATCAGTGACAATGGCTTTGTACACTGAGGCTCCCTGGGTCCATTGAACAATCTCAGCAAGAGAAGGCTAAGTTACATTTAGAGGGAGAGTCCACTTCTATGTAGGAAAACCTGTCACTTTTGCCACTACAAATAATGTTATAAATTTTATGTTATGTTACAAATATATAAAATTCCAGCTGGTTGAGGGAGGTAATTGTCCTGCTCTGCTCTGTGCTGGGGTGGCCTCACCCTATTGTGCAATTTTGGAAGATATAAAGTTATTAGAGAGTGTCCAAAGGAGGGCAATGAAGATGATGAAGGGCATTGAAGGGAAGGCGTATGAGGAGCGGCTGAGGTGACTTGGCTTGTTCAGACTGGAGAAGAGGAGACTGAGGGGAGACCTCACTGCAGTTACAACTTCTTTTTGAGGGGAAGAGGAGGGGCAGGCACTGATCTCTTCTCTATGGTGACCAGTGACAGGACCTGAGGGAATGGCATGAAGCTGTGTGAGGTTTAAGTTGGATATTAGCTGGGAGTTTAAGGTTGGATATTAGGAAAAAGTTCTTCACCCAGAGGGTGGTTGGGCACTGGAACAGGGTCTGAAGGGAAGTGGTCACAGCATCAAGACTGACAGAGTTCAATAAACTTTGGACAATCCTCTGAAGCACATGATGTGATTCTTGGGGTGTCCTGTGCAGGGCACAGAATCCTTATGGGTCTCTTCCAGCCTGAGATACTCTATGCCTCTATATTCTTCTGATGTACAAAACTAAATAATTCAGAATTATGACTCTACTAAATGTAAATAGTCACTTCTCAAATTTTGTTTCTTGTGCTGAAGTTAAACTCTTCTTCAGTAGTAACGTACCTGAAGGTAAACTTAAACTGATGTGTAAGTATGGAAAAAGTATGCATACACCAGGAGAGAGGGAAGGGGTTTTTGTTCACCCTCTTCCAAGTCTTACTTCAGGAAACACCTAAATTTTGTAAAGATAGTATTAATTTGTTTAAATCCCACTAAATTCAATGGAATCCTTCAGCATATAGTAAGTGCTTTTGTCAACAAGGAAATGTTTTCCCTATTTATTTTCCTAAGGACAGCAAATCTAGCAGAGTCACTATGTCTTATTATTCAATTTGAATAGAAAGATTACTGTCCTTGGTATAAAAGGCTATATTCTTTGACAATATGACATTACAATGTGAATTAAGCATGTACTTAATGGTTTTCCTAAACAGCAGTTACTCCTCAGTGAAAGTCAATATGATTTCCTGTTTGTGACATGAGATGCCAACCTGAATTGCAGATTTAGTCTTCAGGGCTGTTATCATGTTTGAGCAAATTTGGGGTAGAAAATTTTGCAGATTTTAAAAGTACATGATCTCACTCTTTATAGCAGATTCACAACAACAAAAATGATGGCACAGAGGAATGAGATTGCTGAACAGAGGAAAGAGGTAAATATTTAGGGTGAATAAGTGAGAGTAAAGTAGATGATATGACAGTATTATCTCAGTATCACATCGTTCAGAGCACCAGTTAAGGAAGACAAGTTTCAGATCCTACAAAACCGTGACTGAATTAAAATAAAAAAGTAAAAAAATGTCAAGAAATGAAATTGTGAGTGAAAGAAATGAGATGCACAGTACGTCAGAAATATACACTTACATTCTCACAGACAGCAGACAGTTTTAACCCCAAGTCTCTTATTCTGAGATGTATTCATGTAGAAATGTGGTAATTTTCCTCCATGGGATTCATGTAGATGAGATTTTAGTTTCTTCTGGAGCAATTAGAATCAAAGTATTTACATAGAATATTCTTTCATGTGTTTGTTTTGAATAAAATAATTATATTTTATGTCCTATCTCATAGCTAACACGATATAACTCACTGATGTAAACATTCAATATAGTTCTTTATTCATTCTCAATATAGCTGATTTCATCAGTATTTCTGGTAATGTTTCTAGCATTTGATATCATCTGCACTATTCCAAAAATTAACTCCATAACTGTCCCTTAAATTCAAGCTATGATTTCACTTAGGAAATTATGAAAACATGACTCTGTTACCACTTGCAGATGCACACACAAACAATGCACACACATATACCCACAGAAGTATTGTAAAAATATATATATTTTGTCAAAGAGTACACAGGAGTCAGATGGATGTTTTCAGCAGAAAGTGAACCTCTCTGCAATGCAGAACCCCGGTTCTGGTCTTTTTATAATATTCATAGGTTGTTCAGTTGATAACAGGAATGCCAGAAATTTTAAAAATTCAGGAATTTCTGATCAAACAAAAATGTACCTTCAAAAATTATTGTGACTGAGATTGGCATGTCTGTTCAACCTGGAATTCTTCTCTACCTAGTGCCTTCAAGCCCAGTGCTCTTGCTAATAATCTTAAGATTCTTTACCTTTCTTCGATCCAAACCTCTTGTTACATATTGATCTACAAGACAGTATTTATTAACATGTTTGCATCTATGGCAATGTGTCAGCAGAAATATCTTTGTCACTAGAGGGCAGCCAGCATCTTCTGGAGAGCCAAGAGAGCTCGTCATGGAAATCAAGTTCTGACAGTAGTCACAGAGGACATGATTCTGGATCAGTGGGCCGTGTCTCAGCTGTACTAATTTTCAATAGAAGTAATTAGCAGCATTCTGGGATTTTATCTGGGGATCAAATTATGGCTGGCTGTTTTGGAGACAGAATCTGAAGACTTGAGTGTGGACTGACCAATGACTTTAAAAGGACCAAAACTGGGAGGTTAGTGATGTTGCTTTAGAGCCAAAAAAAGTCCTGAATTTTCCAGTGAATGAAATTTGAGAGCAGGCTGATGGAATGGGAGCATTAAGTGTGGTCACAGTGCTACTGGAAGCCCAATCCCATTTTATGTCTCCTACACAACGGACAAATGGAGAATAGTGTGTGTACTGTGTTTGCTGCTGAGTGTCTTTTACTGACCATGAGTGGCTATAAGTTGGTGAGTGAGGAAAAGAAGTGATCGAGTTTAGCTCTGAAATCTTCACACCCTTTCTGGTATCTGGCATCAGAACAGATGTACATTTTTCCTCTCACTGGAGAACTGATGATGAGGTGAAAAAAGGTTTGTAACCAGATAAGTACCCAGGCTTTCTTTCCCCTTGTCCAAGGCTTCACACTGATTATGGTCAGCTTCTGTGGTTTGACCCATACAAAAATCCTGCATAACTAGCAGAGGATTCTTATGGCCTTTTTACTTCTTTTCAAACTGTACATTTCCTTCAGTGTATCTGTGGCAAAACAATCCTCAGTTTTTTATGTCCCTGATGTGAATATATAAAGAAGGATTAAAAAAAGCTGTTTAGATGGAAACCTATACTTCCAGTTCTCTTGCTTTGCACTACTGACATTTTTTTTTACATTACAATCATATTGAAAGGTATTAAATAATTTTGCTGCTATCTGCTGTACCAGGCTGCTCACACTCCATCCCACAGGCACGAGTATGTGCACGAACAACAGAGAACTTGACATAATGATACATGCCTGCACATCAGAGACCAAAATTAAGTCTGTGTCAGACCAGAATGAAACTTGGCTAATCTGAAAATCTACTTTAAACTCTCATTAAGATAAACTTCTGAAAATCTAAAATATACATCACCTTTTCATATCCAGTAATAAGCAAGGTTTGAAATTTTCCGATCTTGTGAAATAAGGATGAAGTCTATTTAAAATTAGTAAAGCAGGTTGAAATGAAAGGAGGAAATCAGCATTTCATATGCACATGCACATACATGTACATAAAGGCCTTTCAAAGAACGTGACCACATGTGTTGGCTTTCCTTTGTCATTCAGACAAAAAACATAGTGGAGTACATCATACTGATAGTGAACACATGGTAAAATGATTGGCTAGGAAAGGGTGGGATGCAACAGTTTCAGGGGAAGACATAGTATTTGTTTTTGTATTCTTGTCAGTGATATTAGTCAGCAAGTGATCATTATTTCATCTGGATGGAAATGGGGCAGGAGAGGCGATTTTCCACCCTACTCATATTCTCTATTTTCCGTCCTTGATACTCTGTCTGGAGACATAGCAATAATCAGCATTCGGGTACCTCTGCAATTCTCTGGAGTAGTGGAAGCATAAAGGTCTCAATGTCAGAAATAAGAACAATTTTTCCTGTGTAGGAAAATATAAGCCTCATCAAGACCTTGACTCCACAGTTTGCATTTCAAGCCTCCCCTCGAGACGCAGCCGTGGCTCCAAAGGAAGGCCTTTGCTGTGCAGCTGCAGTGTCTTCCAGAGCAGCAAGGACTTGATTTCAGATGGGAGGAAGGTACAAGGTTCCTTCAGGCATTTTTGTGATAACCCCATTTTTCCTATATCTGCACAAGCAACTTTCTCCTGGGAATAAGGTGGCCAGGGAGAACTCCCAGCACTGGAGCAGCACGTAGCCATGCATAGTCTTTCACTTTCAGCAGGGACAGAACCCTTCCCTTCCACCCATGCAGAGCTCCTCCATGCCAAACCCTGATGTTAATTCCTGGCATACTTCAAAGTCCTGGAGAAGAGCAGAGAAATACTTCTATGCCAATAATTAGTAATTCAAAGGAAGAGTTATTTCAAGGGCTTGGAGAATACTGCAGGAGTGAAGGATAAAGTCCTACTGCCTTAAAAAGAAAAGCACAAAGAAAGTGTGATCACTTGATAAATAATTTAACTGACAAGAATGTGAAAGAAATTTTCATATATTTGTCTCTAGTGTTTTGAAGCGGGTTCCAGCTTTGAAAGGTTCCTGATTAGGGAAAGATGGTTAGTCAAGAATGTCTCTCTTTGGGAGCAAGGGGAAAAGGCTTCACACTAAGTTTTCCCATTGCAGGGAAACAAGCACTTTTAGGTTCCATGGCATAATATGATGTGTACTCTTTTGTTACTTTTTTTTTTTAGTTGATATATTATTCAAGCAATTTTTATTATTCTAGAATTTCACATGTATCTTCTCATACACTGAAAACACTTAATATGCAATACCAAAGCCTGAAAAAACCCATGATTAAGGTTTTTAATTTTTAATGTGAATCAAGTCCCACATGCAATGACAAAAAGTAGGGTTATGAAGTTATTGCATTTTCTATCGGACTGTCAATACATTTATTGAGAGTTTTATTTTAACTCTAACAAGGAGAGGTGAACAATTCACAGTAATTTCTCTATTAAATCTTTACTTCTGGTTTGTTTTTTGGTTTGTTTTTTTTTTTTTTTTTTTTTTTTTTTTTTTTTTTTTTTTTTTTTTTTTGTTTGTTTGTTTTTTTTTTTTTTTTTTGTTGTTTTTTTTTTTTTTACTTCAGTGCCGTCTAGTTTAAAATTTTAAAAAATGAAACAAACTATTATTGTTACGTCCAGATGCTTAATGGCATTTCATTATCTTCTAATAGAAGAATGTACTTAAAAAACAGATTTCAAAGTGAAGGAACAACTGATGTGTGTTTTATTACGTCATCATAATGACTTCTTAGTCTATATTTAATCCTTCCACACAACCAATAAAGTAATTCAAACAAAGAAAAACCCTTCAATATGAGTCTCTATTGGTTTCAAAACCATGTGACACACTAGACTGGCACCAAAATATGAATTAGAGGCTTATGATAAATTCAAAAATCAATGAAGTACATTTAAAATGCATTTCATAAAATTTAATTTACATGTGCATTAGAGATAGGCATAGACTTTCCAAAACCCTTTTGAGCAGCACAAAACTACAATACATTCATACTTGTCTGTTATGTAAATGAACCCTTCTATATACTTTTACTAGTTGCAGACTAGATGCAGCTGTCTGCTATTTGTATCTTTTTCCTGTCCCAGAATCATTACCAAATTGTTAATAAATGCTTTCCATCTTTATATGGAGAGAAGAATAATACTGTAAGTTATGTGAACATTTATTTCTGCTAAATATTTGTAAGTTGGTTCATTGTGGGACTTTGTGTGTAACAATTGTTGCCCTTGAAAATACCTGTCTTACTTTAAGGTGACAAGCTTTAGTGATTGACTTGATTCAAGATCTCTGGGGGTTTGTTTAACTCCAAATGGTGAAACGGTTTTTGTTTTTAACATGATCAGCAACTGAAGCACACTAAATTTGTAAGTAAGGCTTGGCTTTTTTCTTTTTTTTTTTTAATTTTTAACTAATATGCAATTATATTTACACATAACTATGCTTAGAGGCACTATTGGTACAATTTACAAAAGGAATGCGAACTCTTGCGACAGAATAAACACAATTTGACATAAAGGACAAAGCACGATGCTGGTTTAGCTCAGTGGGCTTTTAGGAGTATCCTAATGCAATGTTTGAGTTTGGGTCAGTTATAAGAAAACATGTTGTTATTAATACATGTCTGATAAAAGCTGATATTGCTTTTGACAGTCATAAAATAAAAGGTTCCTAGTTAACAAAAAAGTCTTTAAAATGTAAGTGTATTATATGAACTTAATATTCTTATACTAATTTTAAAAGAAATTTTAGAGATAGGATATTTGTCAAGTACTATGTTGCACTTACTCTCAACATACTACAAATAGTTATACAGCCAAATAAACATCACATTGCATTATCATATAGATTTCTTCTGTTTTTCAAATGGTCAGCATTTTGTGGCAACATTAATAGTTATTACTGATTTAAATGGGCACTCTCTGTCTGCAACTGATCGACAAGATCAATAATTTTAAGATCAAATACTAACAGCAGTCTGTTTTTTTCTTTAATCACTGTCTTTTTGTTTTATACCCATGCCTACAGCAAGATCCTGTTTTCTGTATGTAGACAGAGCTTCCTGCTGTGTGCTGTCGAAAGAATGAGAAGACAAGATGGAGAATCAATTTAGGAAAAAAGCTTTAGTTGACAAAGCTTTGCTGTAGATCAATGGAGTCTAGCTAGTTAAAATATCTTTGGGAGCAGAGATTTTACAATCTCAAGCTTGGACATAATCAGTTTGGTTTTCCCTATTCCATTCATGCAGTATTTTGCCAGACGGGAAAAAAAAAATATGCAAATACCATTATTGTTTTGACAGTTGGATGTCTTTTCATTTTGCTGTGAAATAATAAAAGTAGCTTTAAAATATATTTTCTTGATATACAGAAAATCTAGGCTCTTATTAGAATTTTTCTTTTAAAAGAGACAGTATTTACTAAGAGAGATGTATGTTACAGCAGAGCAGACAACACATTTACCCACGGAGAGATGGAATAGCATACAGCTCACAACTTGGTACTTAGGGAATTTTTTTTCATTGACTCATTTAGTCTTTTATCACTTATTTGTTCAAACAGGTTTCATAGCAAACACAGGATGTGTATTAACTGATATAAACCACGTCTTCCCTAGCAGATTTATCCTTATAGCTGATATTTGCTTAATCGGGTTTCATGACATTTGCATATCAGCAGTAATTAGTTGTTTCAATATTCCTAATGGCATAGAATGCAAATATTTTGTAACTTTTTTGCTTAAATACACGTTTAGCATTATTTAGAAACAATTCAACAACTTTCATATCTGTTATTAACTCATTCCCTGTTGAAAGAAAGTCACAAAACCTTTCAACTCCATCACCAAAACAAGAAATGTGCATTTAAATTACTTCAAATCAATGCTGCAGCTAACTTGGAAAATGAGGAGTTAGATACGTGTTTACTGAACTTTTACGTAAATGTATAGTAGGCATCAAGCCCTTTACACTGAAAATATCTTCCTTAGATGTTCAAGAATTAAGAATTATATGTCTGGTTTAAAATATTGTCCATATGTTTTATCTGTCCAGCAGCATGGAGAAGTTTGGGATTCAAAGGATAACATCTTCAAAACTGGACTTAGGGAAACCTATTTTTAAGAAATCAGAAAAGAAAATAAACTGCCTATTTTACAGATAAAAAATTTGCTGAATTCTGGACGTGATTTCCAGAAGTAGCTGGTAATTTAAAGTGTGGGGGACAAAGGCAGAGATAATTTAAAGTGGTCCACTTTGCAGGAAGATGAGACTGTTCCTCTTCTGATAATCAATCTCTTATCAGACATTTCTTCAAAACTGGGACTCTAAAATCACTGATCCCTTCCAAAACCTCATCTAACTATTAGCATTAATCACTGCAGGCTGTATCCCATTGGTCTCTGTTACAGACCTTACTGCGTCTGTCGGAATTTTGTCTTTTCAATTAAAAAAATGCTGTGGGCTCCTAAATACTGGATTTCTGGCAGACCCAGTTCTGTTTCTGTAAATATGAGGACATTCAAGTTAAAAGACCTCTGCATTTAAAGTGAACATCTGTAATTCCACTGAAAAGCCAATTAGAATTGTGGGAGGACATTAAAACAGGGGAAGTATAAATATTTATATAGAAAATGTTTACACTATTTCCATGAGTTATTTCATTTCAATAACGTTAATATGTAAGACCGACCTCACTGTGATTGAACAGGCCAGAATATGCCTACATGTGTGTGCACAGATATGTGTATATGGGTACCAAAGCAGTTATACATTATTCTTAACCTTTTATGCCCTTACCTTAGAGCAATCATGACTCACCTGGAGTTCTCTGTACCTACCTTATCTCAAACCT
The DNA here is from genome assembly GCA_013400415.1 of Scytalopus superciliaris. Lineage (NCBI taxonomy): Eukaryota > Metazoa > Chordata > Aves > Passeriformes > Rhinocryptidae > Scytalopus > Scytalopus superciliaris. The sequence continues at coordinate 87,462 of VXBX01004264.1, read as the reverse complement.
ATATGGTTCAGAGCAAACGAAAACAGAAGCAGTGAGATGTCATGCAAACACATTATGTTGGCACCCAGGAGTGCCTGCAACTATATTGTTTGATAAATATTGGCAAATTATCAGACCATTCTCTGCCTTCTTGCATTAGCCTAATTTAGATCAACCAGCCAACTTAATTGGTACCAACCTCCTTGGAAAACACATGTTAGATCCTAGGAAAATCATTTATCTGTATACAATATGGCAGCTTTTTTTCTTTTTTTAATGTTAGAGATAGAGGAAAAAGAATCAAGCCCAGTTGTGCTAGATTTTGTTAATGAAAACACAACTATGATTCTGCCTCTGGGTGGGCTTTAGATCTTCACTCATTATAATGCTCAATGCAAATATGGCCATGAGGGAAACATCTGGGTTTCCTCCTTCTACAGGAAGGGCTTAGGTCTCACTGAATACACGTTTACAGGACTGCATCTGTATGGAATAGGTATTCTGAGCAATAATATTTCTCTTATTACATGAAACTTAACAGTGGAAAAGAGGGGGTAGAAAAAGATCATGAATCCCTTGGTGTTTTGGTGTTTACACTGTCAAAAGTTTTTCTGCAGAACCAGGGTTTCATTAAAAATAGAGTGTCTAGTAATTTCTTTGTCAAAGAGAGGTCCCTGCATAAATTAATGATGCACTCTTGTGCTCTTTAAGCCTGTCCGTCAGAAACAGTAGAAGGAGTCTGCAAGCCACACAGCATAGAAGCAACAGGAAAGGTGCAAACTGTATCCCCCATTCATCTTAATGAGGTGTTAACTTCTAATCCAAGTTGGGACCATTAAAATACTAGATTTATTATGTGGAGCTGTTGAAGAACCACCTTAACTCTTGCATTGCTTTGGCATCAGATCTCTTAATAGGTTTGCTTTTTACATAGCATACATTATTATTATCATTGTTGTGGTTACTGCATAATGTACATAAGTAAAGCCTTGAGTGAAAAGGTGAGCTATGAGTTAAACAAATTACCTACTCCAAGACACCAGTTTTGATAAACTGTGAAATAACTTTCTGAGGAATAAAAGGGCAGTGTTCTGATAAAGTACTGAAGTACGAATTTCAGATGCTTCACTTGCTGGTGAATATAGTCGTCTGCATATGACCTTGGGAAGGTCACTTCCTCCCTCCTTTCCCTCATTTGAGATTGTGCTTGTAACAAAAACAATCAGAATAATAAGTATTCTGCCCAAACTTAAAAGTGTGCTGTGGGGAAAAATGAGGCTCTAAGTAGCTGATGAATGCTGCAGAAAAGACCATAGATAAGAGAAATCATCAAAATGTAAACATTTAAGGAATTTTAAGGTGCAATTGGCAAAAGAATGTAAATTTTTTTAAAAGCACAGAAGTGGAATAAACTGAAGTAAATAAATTAATTCTGTGTATTTGTGTGTTAAACATGAGATACTTTCTTATGCACAAATGTTCCCTGGATCAAGACCTGTGCAAACACAAGAAACTATCAGATGTTGACCTCTCCTCATGCCCTTAAACCAAGAAAATCTATTGAGTCTTGAACAGCATTGTGAAATGAAAATTCAAAGCAACTTTTGGATAATTTCAATCAGAAAATATTAAGATCTAGATAAATAGTTTTAAAGAATTGATGTTTTTTCCCCACTATCAAGCTGTTTAGGCCTCTGGTTCAAGTGAAAATCCATGTAAACCTGGTGAGTTGAGACTGTTAGATTAAATTTGGGAATGCACTCCTTGAAATCAGGCCTCTGTAAGTATAGTCAAAGCACTATAATATATTCCCAAACTAAGAATGAAAACACAGTTGGGGAGTAGCAATAGGTAATAGAGTAGGGAAACATAGGAGTAAATGCTGGAGAATCCTGCATGTGAGGGGGAGGGGGGGTGGAAACAAAGGGCTATAGCATCAATGTCTTAGGCAATGTCTAAGGTCAATATCTAGCTCTAAAAGCCCATTTACAAACATAGGATGGGAGGTATCTTACTTTGATTCATTCTTCTGGAAGCAATATTATCAGCCAGTTATATGCCTAAACATTGTTCTCTGTTACCCAAATTCTTGCTTTACTTGACTTTCCCTTACTGTTTTCTGGGTGCCTTGGACACCTCATTTGGCTACCTCCTTTCAGTTTCCTCTATAAGGACTCAGTTTCTTCCAGGCATCTTGTAAATGGGATTTGATACACAGTTTGGGTCTGAAAATCCCATAAGAGAGCAATCCCCATACAAATTTTTGTCTGCATATGTATGCAAGTATGAACAATTCAGTAGTTGCTCACTCTGTTAAATAGAATCACCGCAAGGTAATGGCACTCTCCACCTAAGTTCCCACCATCAATTACGAAAAAAAAACCCATAGAATTTTTTCTTTGAATCTGATCTTCCATACCTCATTAGGTCTGATGGGTTACAGAGAGATTATTTCTAACCTATGTTACTTAGTGTATGTACCTTTATTCTGTTTTTTTCTTTGAACTTCCTATGTTCTTCTGCATAAAAGTAAAATTTTCCATTCATCTTTAAGATTGCCTCACCAGAATGTGGGTTGAAATCCTCAAAAAATATTTTCAGGGTGCACAGTTGGAAGAAACTTCCTTTGCTGCACACGTTGATTATGGCTTTATTATTTGAGAGATCTACTGAAATTCTCTACTGTGTTGGGGCTACCCTGTTCACAGCCTGGTTTATTTATCCTCTTGTAGGACACTCTTGGGCTGACTCCCATTAATGTCAGGCACAACTAATTCCACCAAGTCAAAAAAAGTTGGACATTATATTACTGGTGTAAATAAACCAAGGATCAGTTCCTCAAGCACAGTAATTTTTCACCACCTAATTATTTTCCCCAAAGCTCCTGTGATTTTCAGGGGGTGCAGAAGCCATCTTTGTCATCTGGAAGATTTTGAATCAAATCTTATTCACCCAAACAACCTTACTTAAACACATTCAGAAATATGATCAGTCTTTCTCCTTCCAACTACTGACATCTTGGCAGGGTATGAATACTAAACTATGGTGGCAGAGGTTTCATTTCATCTCATATATCTGTGCCCTTTAACTTTCTCCCATTTGATGTATTTTTTAATGTTTTTTGTTTTTTCTTGGACTCACTGAAAAAGGGCATTTTCTCTGTTATTTACATGGTTGAACATCCTATTGCACTTCAGCAACAAAGTTGAAGTCTAAAGCAGTGCTTAATTTATAATAACTGTATCTACCCACCAACTTTCAGTGAGGAATGAGAAAAAAATGAAATGACTAACCTGTTTACTCATTTTGAAGCACCTGATATAAGACCAGCATGAAAGTTTCCAGGGTAAGCAGCAATTCTGACTTGTAGTGGCCTTCATGCTATATTTGATTATATGGCCCATTGTAAACCATGCTTTATTAAACATTATTATAAAACATGAGATGCTGCTGGTTGCTTTTTGGGTGCTGTCAATGAAGATAAGTGCAACCTGGTCTGTCCCTGTTACTGATTTCTTCTGGATATATTTAAACACTTGAAAGACTTTTGATGAGATTTGGGTTAAGGTAAAAAAGGAGAAGTTATACTTTGGCTTTACTCACCCGTCAGTATGAAGACAATGTTCAGGTCACATTTGTAATTGATTTTGTGATGGTGATTAGGCTGTGATTTTAATATAGAGATTTTAACAGAAAGGTTTTAACCCTTTTTGATGAGAAACTATTTTTATGCTTAAGAGCAAACACCAAAGCAAAATCTCTTCAGATTGAACCTTTCACCAAGGGTAAAAAGTCCTGAACCTGAAGCAATTCCTCTTATTTTACTGTACTTTTTTAAGCTCTTCTCTCTTCTATATCAGATGATTGTGCTCCAGGAAAAGACAGGCTACATTTCAATGCTTATGAGACAACATGTTATTTAACTACAAACTAATTAACTGTACAAGAAAAATATAAACAAAGAATTAAACAATGTCAAAACTTGAAATCAGTTCTCAAATTATTCATGTGTTCTTTAATTTAATATTAATCTAGAAATCAAAGATTCAAGAAAAAATACTTCACTTTTTCTCATATGACTTTTCCCTGATTATGATCTTAAACCTCTCTTTTTCACTAGCATAACACCATTTAATTCAGTTACACTGTGTGCAAGTGGGAGCAGAATTAAGCCTCCAAGCTGTCTTGCTTTCTGGCATTACCTCTTAAGGTTTTCAGAACTGCTTTTCTCAAAAGTCTTTAAACAATATCTTTCAGTAAATAAAATCTCATGTGCCCTTGCCTTCCAGTTACTGCTTCAGGTGTCTAGACAACTCCGTGGAGGCTTTTGCTGCTCTGTCTAGTGCAATTCATATCAAATCAGGAGAGTAATCGCAGCAAACATACTATGAAAATAGAACATATAACCATGGCATGATCAGTTGAACATACATCTGAGTGTGCCGTTGCTCAGTGGGACCGATCCCATGAGGAATGTCACACCAGTGCCAGTGAAGGTGACCCAAGGTGAGCAGGGTGTAGCACATATCCTTTGATTAATAAATGTATCAATATTGCTACATTTAATACATGTGCAATATTTGTAAAATATACTTGTGTGATAGACTTGGTCAGTACTGATATAATATGTTATTTTCATTCATGGCAATGAAGCAGACTGGACATTTTTTTACTTCAAAACTATTTTTTAAATGCTATTATTTGTTCTACAAATTCTTTCATAAAATGTCATGAATATAGTGTTTCAATATTTATGGAGATTCTTACTGAAAACCTCGTTTTGACACTCATTTTATGTCATTGTTAACTATTAATTTCCATAAACATCTATGAAGAAAGATCACTTTTATATGACAAAAAAAAATCACCTAGTTATGATGAGATTTACAGTATATGCACAGATAGAAGAAAGTTAACATGTGAATGTTCAAGAAAAACAATTTCTAAGTAGGGAGGCACAAAATTACAGACATAAAAAATCTTACTCAAACACACTTCTTCAGTAAAAGGGCCTGGAAAAAAAAAAAGGGGAATTTTGGGACATCCATCAATTTGAGTGTGATAACAGGTGAACATTTCTGAACACCCACCCAGGATATTTGCACTTCTCATGGGCAGGCTATTTCCCACCATAGACAGCATGAATCCTTCCCTCAACTTCAGTGGGAACTGACAAAGGTTTTTACTCATGGTAAAAGACAAACTTTGCAAGGTCTTGTAAACAGAAAGATCTGCTTTTCTGCACCCTTATAGACCACCAGGCTAACTGAGAATATTTCCTAAGGGGTAGTCTCTGCTGTTTGATTTTGCTTCCTGAGAGTCACACCACCTCATTACCACTGACTGTTTCATTTAAAAATAAGCAGAACAGGCAGGTTCTGGTTAGTGACAACTTTGTCAGACTTGAATTTACTTCCCTTTTCTCTTAGAATAGAGAAGCCACTTTTCTTTCTGATGGCTGCCTATAGATATTTACCAGAATGATTTCATTTTCTCCTGCTACAAAAGAAAAAATGAGTATGACCTTCCAGTAGACAAAGGTGAAGCTTCTGGGATTTTTTTCTTCTTTCATTTTATACAGAGATGCTATTGATTTGGGAGAAATTCCCTATATGTATATAAAACAGAAAATAATTCAGAAATGAGTAGAAAATATCAAAAGGGAAATAACTGCTATATTCAACCACGATAGCGGCTCTCAGGAATGCAGAGTTACAGTTATTTACTGGTAAAAATCCTCAGTTCTAATTAGTCATTTAATGCTGTGTATTGATATTTCAAAAAGTTACTCCAGATAATGGACTATTTCTGGAAAGTGATTCTACTTCCAAACTCTAGGTGACTCTGGTTTTTTGTTTTGTTTTTTTGATTTTTAATAATTTTTTGTTCACACTTTCTGCTTGACCTTTTCAGAGCTAGCTCTCTTGTCTCAGGATAACTACTTAAGACCAAACTTTTGTATCATTTCTAAGAGTAATCAATGCCTAACCCTTATTCTGTTTCTCTGTAGCATATTATGCAGTGAACTTCTGTGATGGGTTGGATAAACACCCAAAACTTAGATTAAGGCCTTAGTTTAGTTAGGCCTGAAACCAAATTTAGCAGGCCTCAGTTTCTTGGGCCATGGGGCACTCCGTAGATTTAGNTTTTTTTTCCTTCCCTCCTTTCACTGGGACCTCGTGGGTCTTGGGGGGGTTTGGCCAAGGTCGAACCCACAACACTTCAGATGATATTTCAGAAATAAACTGCTCTTCATACATATAGCACTGAAATAAGTCTCTGGAAGCTAGTCAGGGATTGAAAAGACAAAAGAACACAATTGTAAACTGCAAGAGAAACAGTTAAAATATGAAATCAATAATTATATTTCAATAAAACTGAGATAAGATACCCTGCAAAAATACAAGTATAAGTTCTTTCTAGGGGATTGCCTTATTGATCACAGGAATTATGTTAGTGACAGAGGGCTTTTGTTTGTTTATTTTTTAATCATAGTGATTCACATACAGTTTTGTAACTGAAAGCTGTTCCTCATGAAGCCAATATTTGACTATTTTCTACATCTAAGGCACAGCAAAACTCGAAGCCTTAGGATTTTTGATAATACATGCCCTGTAGCTGGAGGATATGAATGACTGAAGGAAAGCCACAACATAAAAAGATATTAATGTGTTTGAAGACAAGTTAAACACTAGAGATACTGCAGTGGAGTGACAAACTTTACAATGAAAAAAATAGCAAGCAAAAATTGAAACTAAAGATTTCTCCTAAAGTTATGAAAGTGTATGTCTGCATACTGCTTTGGTTTTAAAATATAGTTTTGTTCTTCCCACATACAAATTTTGTTCCACAAATAATATGTTTGTTGAAAAATTGGACAAGGAGTACAATGTTAAGCGTTAGTACTTTTTCAACCACTATTTCAACAGAAAAAGAAAGAATTAATTTAAAATTTCTAATCCTTCTTGTTTGCCTAGAAACCAAGAGAAATGCTAATGAAAAGATTATGAAAAAAAAATCCAAACCGTAACAATTTTGGATTGTGTTCACAATTTTATTTGCCTAAGGCTCACCTATTCTTTTCAAATAACATACCTTACTTTAAAAAAATATTTTCTTTCTTTTTTACAATAATAGCAGTAATATATATGCCAAATATTTAATTTCTAAGGAGTGTGTTTTGGTTATTGATCAGAACAAGATCAATTTAATTTAGACCAAAGTAACTGCCTTTGAGGTACCCAAAACAAGTCAGGAGGGAAATAAAAAAACTTACGTAGTTAATCATCAGTAATCTCTTTCTTTCTTTATGTTGGCTGAGGATGTGTTCAGGAGGTTTCAGTTCTGGTTTGTAAAAAAACCCAAACTGAACCAAAGAAAACAATGCACACTGAGTCTGTTATGGCCTAATTTCTTTAACATTTCCCCCAGTAGGGCACGGTGCCAGCATCCTTCCAAACCTAGAGTCACTAACCTTATGTTCAAACAGTCCTCCTAGTACTAGAAGCACCTTCAAAAATCTTGCTTACTGTGATCATCTTTGTGGTGAGTTAACAAGCATATTAAACCAAAATAAAGGAGGTGTTAGCCAGACATCTTCACATTCTTTTTCAATTTTTTAACTTGGATAAGCTACATGAGCCTCACTGGCTAGTGCTGTCCAGAGGCTGTACAGAGACTGCCTTTGAATTTTCAAGGGATCTTTTAGAGTGGAAAAGGATTTTTATACCTCAAATTTGATGACATATGGCATAGCTTAACTAAGCTCATGCTAAACATGTCAACAATTCCACCTGATTTTAAGATTGCAGCTGATTCATGTATATTAAAGCAGAAGGTGAAGGGAGAGCCTTATGTGAAGCCACCTGTGGGAAGAGGCCTGCCCATGATGAATCAGACAGAAGTGTTTGCAGTGTTCACAGATGTATCAGGACATCAGGAGATAGCTCCTTTCATAGTAAATTCATCTGCTAAAGGTACAGATAAGTCTGACTTACTGATTGCTACCTGAATTTTCAAAGGATGGTAAAGCCAGGAATGTGGCAAGAGACCTCAGGGTTGAAACTCAGTATTTGGGTAAACACATCTTAATGTCAAAAGTAACTAGCAAGATTATCAACTTAACGTTTTGTAGCCTACACTTTTGACACCTAAAAAACCATTTGCATGTTGCTAAATCTTAAAAAGACATCAGAAACGGGAGAATAAACTGATTCCTTTTTTTTTTTTTTTGCTTCTGTGTATGATTTTTTTCAAACAACAATCTGATATTTATGAAATTTGATCACTTTTTGCAACTGTGTAAAAATGTCAGCCTATTGATTAGTCATGGACTGTTGATTGCAAGGATTCACTCAAAGGCTCAGTATTCATCGTTCATTATCTGAGTGGTATGGCCAGGCTTCCAAGTCAAATAACATTTTTACTTTTACCTGATTGATTAATTGACCTTTTAAAAACTTCTTAAAGCTTCTTTGCAAAACAAAATTTTGTGTGTGAGAGTTAGAGAGGTTCCTTTCTTGTGTCTTCTCTGCTTAAGAGAGATGCTGTGAAATAAACTGCCACAGCACATCCCAGGTAAATGTTATAGTTAACTGTGAGGAACAGCTCGGAAAGGAAGGAGGGGTTGGTTAAGAGGAGCATAAATCAAAACTTTGTAGAAAATAACTTGCTTTGGAAAGAAAACAGATGATGTATTTCAGTATTTATGTTATCCCAGCCACATTTTCTAAAAACTAGGATAAACACCTTTATTTTTTAGCTGATTGAAAACAGATCTCCAGGCATTTTGTCATTGTCTTTAAGGTCCCTTTTCTTTGTTCTTTTTCTCCTTTCTGACATGATATTTCAACTTAACTGCACAAGACAGTAGAAATCTTATGGAAGTTTTTATGGAATTTATTTGCAAGAGACAATGTGTACTGCATCAGAGATCATGTCTTTTAACACTTCTACCTAGCCATGGGCTAGCAATGAAGATCCACCCTCTAGAAAGTGTCTCACACATATGAGATGCACATGTAAATATTGATCTTCTGAGAAAACACTTCATTTTGCAGTCACGCTTCATTAGGCCACTTGGTTAAATACAATACATTATGAAAGGCAATTAAAGAATTGGTCAGTATGTACCAAAAGCATCCCTCTTTTCTCCATATGTTCCTTTCACAGACCTAATAAATTATCTTAAATGGATCTGCATGACTTGTTCACTGGTTTTAGGCTAGAATTTAAGGTATTAGCATACTGAAAAATCATTAATATCCTGGGGCCTCCTGCCTGATGTATTGCCTCTTCTCCTGTCCTGCCCTGTCTCAGTGGTAGTCAGAAAAGGCACTCAAGATTAATTGCTCATAATAAAACAGAGTTAGTTGGCAAGTCTTGCCCTATCCAGAGTAATGTCTCAAGCTTCTAAAACAGATACTCTCCCTTGTCTCAAAATAGTCCACTTTATGTACCTCTGCACACACTGTTACACAGGGCTTATGAGGAGCGTGTGGAGAGATTCAAATCCCACAACATTGATAGGATACAAAGGTAGTGAGGAATTTTAAAACATATTTAATGCAGCTGATAAGAAGGTTTATGAATGTATTTTATTATTTAAATGTACATAAATAGCAAAGCAATTTATAATAATGCATTACAAATCTCCTGAGTTTCTACCTGCATTCCAGCTCTCACAGTTCTACCCATTTTCTAACTGCCTGGGGAAAAGCAAGTCTTGCCTTATCAGTAATCTGATGACAGAAGTAACATCACTGATTCTGACAACAGAAGCAGATTACCCTTTGACAAACCTGAATTAGCATATCTTTAAAATGCGAGACAAAATTTTCGCCAATTTAATTCATTAGCTAATATAAGGGATTAGGAAGATTGGACTTTTCCTCTGTGTTGTTTACATAGTGCTGTAAGGTCTTCCTATGGAAATGACTATGCATTGACTGGGAGATTCTGCAAAACTGACACTGAATTCAGTATGCTATAAATGCTGTAAATCCAGTATGCAACAGACACTGATTCTCAGGAAACAGTGATATCTCAGGAAACAGGTTTTTTTACTGCACGGTGGCTTTCTAGTCATATTTCCATGATCATTTCCCTCTAATTTCAAAGGACTAAATATCAATCTATAGGCTGATATGTATCTATTTATGGAAGCCTTTCAGTGCTACAAGATCACTGCTTTGGTATGTTCAGTGGTACATACAAGTTACTACAAAAAGTCTCTAGACCGATTCTAACTTAAAAGCAGTTGTAAATGCCACAAAAGTCAAGCCACAGACGATTTATGGCACTAATGTTTATAGTTTACTGTGCTGCAGTGAATTCCTAAGAAGAATTTGTTGAAATTGTCAGTTTATATACTGGTCTGTCATTTTTCAATATTTTCTGGTCAAGAGGAGTTTTCTATGTCTTTGAGAAATCTTTGAAAAAGTAATCCTTTCTCAGTGGATATAGCACAGATTTTTTGTATATGAATGTTGTAAACAATTTATTTTTGGTGTGTCCAAAATATTTTTTTAAATCATTCACACCAACCATTACTTAAACTTTGTTATTAAACTTCTTCAGTGACAGAATGGGAGGTGAAAAGCCTGATAACTCAATTTCTTAGAGATTCCTTTTGACAGAAAACATGTACAGGTCTGATTTCCAGATAACTTAGCAGAAGGTAATGCAAACAGGTATTATTTAAAAGAGTTCTGCAGTTGCTTAAATTGTGCTCGGGAGTTGAATTTTGGTGCCCTTAAGCTTCAGGACTAGGAGAGAAAGAGAGTTTTTCTCTCTGGAGATCAGACCAGGAAAAGGAAAAACTTACCATAATATACGTGTTCAACATGTGAAAAATAGAAATCCAGAACTGATTTTTACCTCATGTATCTTTATGAAAATGTGTTTTCCAGACCTTCAGGTAAACTGTTGCTGCTGCTGCTTGAGATATCTGCTAGAGGATAAATCCATCAAGATATATGGATTGTTATGCTTCTAGAGGTCTTCAGTTCTGTGTATAAGAGACCATCTGTTTTCTGATAAATGTTCTTGCTTGTATTTTTGGGCAGGATATTTTATTTAGGTATTTAAGCTTTGCTTTGCCTTTTTTTTTTTTAGTAAACAAAAGCAAGAATCACAATCTAGAAATTGAAAGCAACTTACTTTTTTCTTTTATTTTATTTGAAAGTTTTAAGTGGTTTAACTTTTCAGATTTTTGGTTGGGTTGGTTGGTTGGTTTTATTCTCTCTGGGGAAAAGGAAGTATGTTATGTTTTTTCCAGAGCAGTCCATGAACTCACTCCCTGTGGCTGTGTCTCCCTGTTCAGGGCTGTAAATTTGAAATGCCCATTAAGTTCTTGGTCACCAGAGTCAACTAGAACAAGTTACAAGGCACAAGGTTGCTGAAGAACATGAAGCAATCACTGAGCACAACAGTCACAATGGTAAGATGGTAAGGAATTAAACATAGAGGGGTTAAGACCACCCAGCTTTTCATTGATAGATTGAAGAGAGAGGAGCCTTTACATTTTTAGCTGTCAGAACACAGGGGCCCAGGAAGAAAAGAGCTGCAAGTCACTTCTGTTTGCTCCATGAACTAACCATGTTTTAGACAAGGAGATTAAGAATGATGTATTAATCACACAGAATCCTACAGAATCATGTTGGAAAAGACCACCAAGATTGAGTCTTGCCTATGATCTAACACCACCATGTCAACTAGAGTGTGGCATTAATTGCCACGACCAGTCTTTCCTTAAACATCTCCAGGGATGATGATTGCACCAGCTCCATGGGCAGCCTGTTCCAAAGTTCAATCACCCATCACCCTTTCTATGAATAAATTGTTCCTAATGTCCAACTTAAACTGCCCCTGGCACAGCTTAAGACTATGTCCTCTCATCCCGTTGCTAGTTCTGTGGGAGAAGAGGCCAACACTGACCTTGCTACAACCTTCTTTCAGGTAGTTGTAGAGAGTGACAAGGTCACCCCTGAACCTCCTTTTTTCCAGGCTAAATAACCTCAACTCCCTCAGCAGCTCCTAATAAGACTTGTTCTTTAGACCCTTCAGCCTTTCTGCCATTCTCTGGACTCACTTGAGTACTTCAATGTCCTTTCTGAATTGAAGGACCCAGAACTGGACACAGGTGTGGCCTCACCAGTGCTGTGTACAGGGGAAGAATCCCTGCCCTGGTCCTGCTGGTCACACTTCCTGATACAAGTCTGTCAAGCAGCACCATCAGGTCTTTTTACACAAGGCAGCTTCCCAGCTACTCTACGCCCAGACTGGCCTATTGAGGCCATTGATCCTACTTAGGATTTCTTTTATGAGCAGCATAAGCACAAAAGAAAAGAAAACAAACCCCAAAACTGACTAATTTGTGAAATTAACTTCTTTCTAGGTAAGACTTTAGCAGAATCCTATACCCTGCAGACACTATCTATATACACAATATATATATGTGTGGCCTTAGAAACTGCAATACACAAGGAGTGAAAATCTTACAGTATCTATCACATATATCCATTAGCTGGTAGGAATCACCACATGAGTATTAAGAAAACATCTTTCTTGGTAGATTATATTCAAACAGCTCATTGCTGCAAAAAAACTGGTATTTTTTACTTGTGTTAATTATGACTGGATAAAACATTCTATTTTGTTTCTTAAGAAGACAAACTGAATTTATAGGTAAATTAATCTTCTAGAATGGCTCTAATATTTATGAGTTCAAAATTGACAATTTGAGAATGTCCTTTACTCTTTAAAATGAACATTTCAACAAACATTCCTCTGAGAATAATAATCCAAAAGAATATTTGCAAAAAGTAAACACAGAAGAAGTAAACACAGCCAAGTCAAGTTCTCTGTGAGAATATTGTCAGTGCTTATCAAACAAACAAAGAAACTTACTTATTATCATTGCCATCATTATTAAAACAAACATGGAACTTTTCTGAGGTATTCTTCCAGGCCAATTTCGGTGATGTACTAAGACGGTTATGTACTTGGACATCCCACTTTTCTTCATCTCCTAGCATTGTAGCAGTGCTGTAAAATGCTTCTGCATATCAAAAGGTAACTTTTTCTTTTTCCTTAAAACCCTCTCAAAGTCCTCCTTCTAAAATGTTCTAATGCCATGATAGTGCCATGAAAACTGTAGGCACATGAGTCAATAATTATGAAAGAAGTTGGTACCTGTTCTTAGGACACAGCAGCTTGAGTTCATAGTGCTCATAGATATCAGCATTGCCAAGTAGATTGAGATACACTCTTGCATCTAAGTCATACCAAAGCTATTTTAGATAATTGTAATTTTAAACTTGATAAAACAGTTGTATCTCTGGTTACTATAGTTTGCTTTGCACATAGTTTGAACCTCCAAGAAAACCTTCAGAGACTGGCGATTGCTCTTCCTTGTAGATCAGCAAGACTCAAGAGTCTTCATCTTTAAGTGCAAATGTTCGAGAGAAGATTGTTCTAAACCCCATGACAGTATTGAACAGTAATGAACACAACAGAAAGGAAAAGAACAAGTAAAATAGCACAGATTTACAGTTTACTGAAGCTAAGACAGTTGTTCTCTGGAACAAAAGCAATCTCTCAAAATAGCAGATCTAGCCTCAGTGGTCTTAAAATACCCAGATTACATAAAATATGTTCTTTTCATATCCTTGGGAGATTCCTTAGTAAATTTGGTATGACCGTTCTTTCCAAGGTGCGTGTAGTGCAGATCTTCAAAAAAGTTGCTTGTAAACACAAGTTTCCCCTTGTCTACTACCCTTGAGAGTTCCTGATTTCCTTTAGTCTGAGGCTGAATAACACTGAGCTGGGACTCATTAATTTGAGCTCTAATAAAAAATAGTCCCATTGAATAGGTCAAATGCATGGCACTTTTTTACTCTTATAGAGAACACTGCATCTTAAACTACAATTTCATTCTTCTTTCCTCTTGCCTCAACCCCCCCCACCCCACATTTTAGTACTGAGGGATAGGTACAGACCTAACTGATTCTTACCTCTTATTCCCCAGATAGGGTAAGTATACTTCTTGCTCCTATTAGTGCAATTACCCCAGCACAGGGCAGGGCACACATTTTTTGAAGTTAAAGCAAAGAACTTTAAAATGTGATTCTTAAATCCCAGTATGTAGACCAATTCTTGGTACATATTGAAAACACCTTGTTCTATGAATAGAAACTCAAATGTGTGGCATGTTACAATTATGACACATGATCCACTGTGTAAAACACAAACTAAATAGCCCTTTAGTGCAAGAGCTAGCTAGAGAAAACACAACTGTCTACAAATAAGATGTCACAAATATCTAAGAAATGAACTATGCAATCTCAGGATATGGAAAGTGAGTGTAAGAGAAAACCACAAGTAATTTTTCACATTTAAAAAGCCAGGTATTTCCTTTTGATGAATTATAAGGCACTGAAAAGATTGACATCAGATTCCTTGGATAATTTCTATGCTTATTAATGTAACACTTTGGTGATACCTGAAAAAAGTGGATTTTCAGAGTTCTAGTAATAAAAGAGGTAAATCCGACTTTAAAAATTGTTTATAAGGCTAAGACAAAGAATTAAACAGTGTTTTATTATTACTAAAAACTAGTAGCTACTATTTTTGTCACTATTGTAGTATACATTTTTAATTCAAACAAAAGAAAACTCATTTTTCCTTTTATTTTCAGAGATACATTCCACTATTTTTCTGATAATTAACTAATCTAAATCAAGAAGTTAGCACCAGTAGAGAATATTTCCTATGGGGAGTTATGTCTTCAATCCTCGCATAACATTTACACAAAAAAAGGCTTGAGAGTTTTGTTTTCAAAGAACCTATGTTATAAATTTTCACAGATCCTTTAAGACTCTTGTTTAACAAGTATTTAATGTAAAAGTAACTGTCTGTACTATTCACTCAGAGAAATTAAACTGTTGTTATTAAAGACTGGGTTTAAATACAGCATAGAACAAAAAGGTTGGACTCAGATTTAAGCTACTGAGAAGAGAGTGCTAAAACAGAAATGTGCTGATGGACATGGAGGGAAGCTGCATGGATGAGAAGGTGCATTAGGATATGAAGGTAGAAGTAATGAAAAAAGTTCAGTCATGTAAGTAGCTGATTGAAAGCTAGTCTGATGAGCAGCTCTGGTCACAAGCAATCAGTTAAGACACTCCAAAGAACACAATGCAAGTCTAACACTCAGAAGATCACAGTAGAAATCTCCCTCTTATGGTGCCAACAAGAGTTTTGCAATGAGGAAATTTAACAACTTGGTAATCTTCCCACCAGTCTCTTCTGCCATTGGCTTGTACTATGACTAGTTGGCCCAGTGAGACTTTTCAATAAGCTGAACAACAGTTAAGTTTGGAACTAAACTATAATTTCTAATGTGGTGAATGGGGAATTGTAGTCCTATGACTGTGAAACTTCAATCTTAATAAATATAATATGGATGTAATAGCTCTGTTCTTCTTTATTCAAGCTGCAGAAGCAGAAAATTGAAGGAACAGAAGTGTGTTTTCTTTGGAAAGAACTCATATTGGCATTTATAAATCTGTGATATCAGATTTAGTCTCTATCCTTAGTTTGGCAAAGCTGAACAGAGTAGATTAGCCCCAAGAAAATGAAAGGCTTAAACTATGATTAATGCAATAAAATCACTCAAAATTAGTCATTGACATGCAAGTATGTTTTATAATTTGGTTTGTATATCCATACAAATTAAAGTACACATTTGTTCAGAATGTCTGTAAAAAAAGCGAGACACAGCTCATGTTTCCACTTCATCCTTAAAAAAAGACACATATAGAACTAAATGATGAATAATTTTATGCTGCTCTCTGTGCAGAGAGAATACATATACTAGTAAACTATTCACTTATAGTTCAGGAATACAATACTGTGTGTGCAACGCTAAGAACAAAGAGGCCACTAAATTTAATAAAACAGTAGTAATGGGGGACTTCAACTGTCAGCATATAAACTGGTCATATGTCATATTGGGACAAGGTTTAGGAAGCAATTTCTTGACATTTTAAGCAATTGTTTCTTGGAACAGCTTGTTCTAGAGCCCACAAGGGGAGAGGTTATGGCCCTAAGTAACACACAGAGAGTTATTTCAAGAACTATATCTGAACCACTAAATAATAGTGCCCAAAACACAATTACATTCAGATCCTTGTGGGAGGGACTGTGCAATAACATGACATCAAACTTCAGAAAGGAAAAACTATTAAGTACAGGGAAATCACTACAGAAAACCCTGCCAAAACCAGAACCTTGATATAAAAGGCAAGCAAGAAAATTGCAACCTTGGAATCTGCAACATGGCAATGACTTACCCACTTTGCCTTAAGGGTCTTGGAAGACGCATGACCTTAAACAAAATTGGAACTGGGAAGGATTGGTACTATTAGAATGAAAGTATTCTTTGTTGCTGTGATATCAAAGATGATATTTCTTAAGTGTCAACATACCTACATCCATTTTTAATTGTGGTATCAGATTATTCATAGACCTTTGTCCAAAATGCAAAACCACTGTTCACTGATCATTAATAATACATATAGACCTGTACAATTGACTTTTATAGAGCATACATTCTGTTTTTCTGATTAATAAGAAGTGGGACTTTTGGCAGCCCTCATGACAGTTTAACTAAGTTTTTGGAGAAGTTGTAAAGTTTTGTTATTTATTTCCATGGGAGCAGACTTAGAACAGTGCAGGATAGCTTTCAGAATCTAATGCAAAATATTGGTAAGGGGTTTACTTGAATTTACTTCTTGCAATCAAAGAACACTCCAAATCAAATACTAGAGATTTTTTTTATGAAGGCTACCATTACATCTGGACATATTTTTGTCATTGGCTACATTTAAAAATAAGAAAAAAATGGGAGGATGAGGTACATATGATGTGTATTGAGAGTTGTGATTTGTTATTTTTTGATGCAAATAAGACTGGTTGTTTTATAGTGACTAATGCATATCACGTTTCCAGTTTTCTATCTCCATCGCCCTTCATTTGCATTCTAAAAACAGAAGGGGTTTTCAACTATTGCATGAGATATCAAAACATGAGCAGAATAAAAAACACAAGAAATCAACAGAACCTCCTTTTTTTATGTTTAGATTTTTTTCTAATGGTTCCCATGACCCACATTTTGTCTTACATTTATGTGTATTATTGACTGGTCTCTAATTGCTCACATCCTTCCCCTAGAGCTTGTAGCCTTGTACCTTCATTTCACTTTCTGCTAGAAGTTTAGCATCCAAATTCTGGTATTGATAATTTTATCCTTTTTATTTTCTTCTGTTGTTTCTGTAACCTATGGCATTTCTAATGAATATACATTCAAATGACAAGTGTTTCTGCAGCATAAAAGAAGCCACTTCCAAAATAATTATTTAGTGGCTTTCTTGCTAAGAGTTTCTTTTGATGATCTCTTTTGTCAGCTAAAAAAACCTTTTAGCCACAAAGGGTACCACTAAATTTCTATAGGTAATCAACAGGTTACAGATCCTATCCACTTGATATGACAGATTATTAGTTACTTGCTAACATCTAAGAGCTCAAAAATATTTCCATCAGAATAATTCTCTTCACAGCTGCTCAAACAGAAAACAAAACAAACCTATAAAATGAGATTGTGAATAAACAGCAGAAAAGTCAGCTCATTACTCTGCTAATATTTATGAATGTTGTTCTCCTGAATTTCATCGTAATCTAGCTACACTGTACCATAATACTTTGGAATGTCAACAGTATGTGTTATATGAAAAGGAAGAAACACGTGGTAGAGAGAGGCAAAGAAAAGCACCCATCTGTGTTTGAAGATACAAATTCCTTGACCATTTGAACACATTATAACTAGTGGTAGGTCATGGTTATCTACTGGGAAAGTTGCCTCAACTGCTGTATTACAGCCTGAGAGGACAGCCAAACGCCCAGGAAGAAAAAATTGCTTCAAGTAAGCAGGTTTAATCCTAAATCGAGGTCTTTTTGATAAATTAATTTTCAAGCTAATTGTTTTTTCCTGGGTCAGAAAAAGTAGGAGACCTTCTGCTGTCTAGACTTGAAAAAGTAAAACAAATATGACTCAGAGCAAACAAAAGTGTATCCTATATATACACATAAAGTCAAGAGAATGATTTTCACGTTCATAAATACTGAATTACTGACACCTCAGATTACCTACCTGTCATATGCTTACAACTATAAAACACCCTGAAAATGACCTATTATTCATTTTTATTTGCTACATTTTCTTTAAATTGCATACAAGGAAATTGGTTGCAATTTTAGTATTGCAAACCCACAGTGTTTGACTACATACATATTTTTTTCCATTTGCAGTCAGCACATACATCATTTAATAAATCAAGTGTATCTATTAGGCTAAAGGTTTAAACATTTGTTTCATGAAGGACCATTAAATACACAAATCAGGCTTGCAAATGCAGGTCNAGGAAAATCATACAAGGATGTGCTCTGAGAAAGCAACGTAGGCAACTACAAAAGACCTTTGAACAACTCAACTGAATTTTTTAATACATAGATTACATGGATAACATTTTACAGAATCATAACCTCAGATACACAAGAACTGGTCTGACTGAAGCTAATTGAAGTTCCTTTCTTCTACCTACCTCTCCAGAAGCAGTATGTTGTGTATTTAAGGCTAAGCGAATGATCATTTGATGTCAGCAGCAGGTTTCTCACGTGAAAATGAAGAATATACTAAACTTTGTAAAAATTTTACAACACTAGTGAGACTTATTGTGCTGCCTGCAGATAAATTGTCCATCTTTTCATTTCTTAAAACAACTAAACTTCAAATATGTATGTTTAAAAGGCATATGAAGCGGCTTCATCAGGAAAACATAGAAGATGACCAGAAGACCAGATAGTGAAAGATCAGT
Organism: Scytalopus superciliaris; assembly: GCA_013400415.1. Classification (NCBI taxonomy): domain Eukaryota; kingdom Metazoa; phylum Chordata; class Aves; order Passeriformes; family Rhinocryptidae; genus Scytalopus; species Scytalopus superciliaris. The sequence goes on along the minus strand of VXBX01004264.1, from coordinate 68,548 downwards.
GTCTGATGAAGAGCTATTGAAGGAGAAGAGCAGACATGGTGAGGCAAGGAAATTGTAGATCAAAGTAAGAAGAAGATACACGAGGATTTCAAAGTGTAGAACAATGCTGAAAAATAGACTGTAGCTTCACTGAAAATGTGGGATTATATACCAGGGAAACCAGAGAAAAAAGTCAAAGATTAAAGCATCATCGACATAAATAGGTGGAACAGAGTTGAAAAACCATCAAAATTTAAGGGATGGAGTAAGAATGGTTCTTCTTTAGGGCTGATCAGCCTTTCACAGTCCCAAGGACAAGAAGATTAGTGCAACCAGCAGTTGTAATTTCTGCATCGTCAGGTTTTTCTGACCTGGAACCATCTCTTCTCAGAAGTACCCTGTCCTCTTCAGTCTCAAATCTGTATCTTGCCACTCCTTCCAGTTCCTTACTGCCACTAGGATTCAGCCCTATTTATTATGATTCTTATTTCTCAGTTACCTTTGAAAAGATCCACTGTTGTCATGACAGATCACATCAGCAGGTGATGAAGTTGCAACAAGATTGGTAGGCTGTCTCTTGCCTATACCCATCAGAATATACTTTCTTGCTAAGTCAGGATTATACTCTGGGATTCCTGTAGTTTTCTGTAATAAGTACAGGTGAAATCTAGACAAGCATGTATCTCATTCTCAACTCTCAAATCATTTCACACTACATAGAGAATTACAATTACACATAGAGAATTGCAATCTGGAATTGCTAGAAATCATTAATTTTGTGCAAATGTGAATCCAAAAGTTTTAGCTTTGCTGAGGAACCCTGCTTATTGTCAACATATTGCATAATGGAATTTGTTATTAAAAATCTGAATTCAGCAGCTTGCCCTTAGGAAGACTACATACACACTAGTTGTTATCAAGAGCAAGGAGACTGTGATATCACCATTGAGAAGTTAGGCAGTGGTCGATTAAAGTAGCTGAACCTTTAACAATTTGTATCAACATTTTATTCTGAGCATCTGCCATGCTACATAATAGTGATTACACTGAAAACGGTGTCAGACTGAGCTGAGAATAAGTTAAACTATCACTCAAACACTGCATTGAGGACAGCCATATAAATCTTCCTTAAAATACAGCAGTAATGTCTTTAGAGCAAGTCTGGACAGTGTGCAGTAGTAAAATATGAAAATACCCACCGAACAGTAGACAATATGTAAAAATAATGTGCTTTCCCTAAGTATTTATCCAGTAGAGTGGTGAAAGAGAACCCTGTGGAAATAAATTAATGTGTGACAGGGTAATTAAAGACTATATCACCGTGCAAACATATTGGGGATATAAATAAGGGTTAAACAGCTGGCCTTAATTTTGCTGCATAATCATTCAGGGATGAGATTTTGAACTCAACATGTTTTTAACATATTGAAATGTATATACTAAAGTGCTTGCAAACACATTGCAGAGTATATACAGCTGTAATGACTAATAACATATGAAATTTTTAAAGCATAACATAGATCTCTTTCTATGTCAAAGCAGGATCGATTCGATCTGTGTCATTCCTGACAGATATTTGTCTAACAGTTTCTTAAAGGCTTTCAGTGATTGACATTCCTCCCCAGGCAATCTATCCTAACATTTCCCTCGCTGTCCTCACTGTTCAAAAATTCTTCCTAATATATAACGTGAATCATCTTTAATGCAATTTAAATTCCTTATTTCTTTTTCTATCCATCACAAACATGGACAACAGCTTGTTTCCTGCTTCTTTGCAGCGGATTTCTATGTATCTGGAGACTGTTATCTTGTCACACTCAGTCTTTTCCTCCTCAGGTTGAGCAATCCAATTCATTCACCATGTTCTCCAAGGTCATGTTTTATAAACATCTGAAACTTCTTGTTATAATCCTCTAAAAAGCTATAATTGGTCCACATTTTTATGATGTATGGTACATAAAGCTGGATTTAATATTCTAGCTACAGACCACAAGTTGAAGAGTACTGCTCTAGCCAAGAAGAACAAAGGGTTACTTCACATAAAGCATTTAAATAAAGTATGCCTGTAAGAAGTTAACCACCATATACTAATTTTTAATCTGACAGATAGGTTTGGGGGGTTAAGTCTCAATGTAAAGAAAATGCTGTGGTTTTTGGTTTTTTTTCTGAAACTGTGCTTGCTTAATTGCCATATTACATAGTTATAGAGAGAAACACATCACCAATGATATACTACTCACTTTAGCCACTTCCTTTAGGTTGTTCAAGAATGGCAACTACAGCGAATAGACTTATAGTTGTGCTAAAAAGCTTTTGGCTATTGAGCTATGTTAGCTGTCATCTCAAGTGAATCCCTTCAATCAACATAATAAAATATGTTAGCAAAATCCTGTATGATTAATTCATTGTAATCTATCAAACCTGAAGGCACTATTACGATGGAAAAGTAATGGATTCTTTTTATTATTGTTACCAGAGTCACAGCTGTTTCAAGAAGAATAAAGAAACAATATGGCAGGTCGCATGCTGCACTACACAAATGTACACTGTTTTTTCCCTCAGGGTGAACTACAGGTTGACTCAGGTAAGACGGAATTAGGCTATAAGAAAATAGAGGCATTTTCTATTTGTAAAAGTAAATCTGTGCACAGGATTTCAGGCAAATAAAGACCATATAACATATAGTTAATCTGAATTAACTCTATGTTAACTAATTGACATATAGTTCATCTTAGTAAAGACTGAATAACACTTAGAAACTGGCAGTCACATGATTGAAATAATATTCCTGCCAAAGTACATAGGCCCCTCTTGCAGAAAAAGACTCTGTGTTTTTGAGATGTCTTCTTTACTCTTTCTGTGTGCCTGGGACAAATATTGGAGAGCACAGAGGTGCTTATGATCACCAAACTAGAAAATACATACCATCTTTCCTTACTTTTTTCAAGTAACATTACTGTAACATCAGAGTAGCTGCATTTCCACAGTATCTTTGTCCTGCCTGTTCTTGCTTGGGTTCTGAACTGAAGCAACTGATTGGCTTTGTTTGGCTGCACTACACCTGAGGTCAGAGTGCATCACATCAATGATCATTTTCAGTCAGCTGTTCTGGCTGTTGCCTGTGTTGAGCTGAGGATGCCACAGTTGCAATTATGCTGTTAGCTTTTTAAGCCAAAGGTTTTCCACAATTAATGTCAGCTGGTGGCTGGGTTTTGTCCAATGCAGGGTGAGTCTCACATCCACCATCTGCACTTATTGTTCTGCCTGTGACTGCCAAACATCAGGGTCCTTCCAGTCTGCATTCCTGTTGGAGTGGACACAGCTCTCGCTAGTGTTGCTGTCACCCTACCTCTCCCTCAAAGAGCACCTCACTCTTGCTGTTCCATGGCAGACACAAGTTATCCAGGAGAGAGATCTATGTCTTCAGCTTCATACTCACATCTTTCTGTGTCAAGGTTTCTACAAGCCTTAGTAAATGTGGCCCTTACTACTCTGTCATAAAACGTTTTGCACAGCCAACCTGTACAAGGGAAGAGGGACCAATAAATCTCAGATGACAAGCCTGGATGAGTGACAATGTGATTCATAGTCAATAATAATGGAGATGCCTTCACATGCTTTCCTGCATCACTACTGCATCTGTACTGTAGTATATGTTCTTAAGAATTTTTACATCGTTCAAGCATATGAACTGAGGTACCCTGATAAATTCCTAGATAAATCATTCATCTGCTCGTGTATTCTTTGCACATATCTTCAGTCAAGGGCTTTCCTTCAAGAACACAATAAAGCTAAAGACAAGCACTTGATATCATCTGTAATCAGCTTATTTTTTAAAACATTTTAGGGTGGAAGGAAGTAACAGTCAAGAGATATTAATATATACTGAGCACAAGATACTGTTTTACTATTATTCTACTAGTTTTGTGCTTATTCTTCATAAAAAAAAGGTTTATCTTCACAGTCTCTAAAATGTGGTAAATGGGTGAATCTACATTAACATTTTGATTTATATCAGGAGTGCAATTTTTCATGTAAATGCTCTCTCTGTTCCCATTTGCTGAGATTCGAGTCATATCACTGAGTGGTCTTGGATCTTATGAGCTGGATGCCTTTCAAATGAAAAATAAACCAGAAGCAAAGTTTCAGGAGCAAACCCAATGCACTCTGGCTAATAGACATACAGTTCACTGGAGCTGACAAGAATATGAAATATCTCCCCCTCCCCAAATGTAGACATCCGCACCATCTGTTTTGTCTATAGATCTACTATCATGCTTGAGTACGTCTGACATAGATGGGGCTGTTATGAATGATTCAGCCCATTAATAGAAATAAGAGAGTTTTCTTAACTTATACTGCAGTTTATACTTGTGTGTATGTATTTCAGACAGGTTCCCTGTGGCAAGACTACACAGAATTAGTAGGCTCTTCTCTAGCATATGACCAAAATGCATTGAAAAGTAATTGCTTTAATTATAACATCTAGAGTGATTTTGAAAGACTTCAGTCATGATTATGTCTCTTTCATTCAGTAACTTTAAAACAAAATGACACAAACATACAATGCCAGGAAACACATAGCTAAAAATTATGCCTCTTGAATGAGTATCTACAAAAGGTGTTCTAGTAATCTATGGATCCAGAGTCTGTTTTAACTTCAGTTTATGAAACATTTTCATTGGATGCCCATAAACCTAACTTCACTATTTTCTGTCTCTTAAATTATGTTTCTTCATTGGCGTCAGTGAGTTGTGAAAGACACTATAAACTATGAGGGAAGACATCTTGTGATTTATAATCCTGATCTCAGTTGCATGACTGCTTGCTTAAAATGATTCTTTATTAGTCTTGGTTTTACTCTTCATTACAACACAAAATTGTGAACTGCTAATAACAAAATAGACTGAAACATCATGGCAGAATCAAAATGCTGGTGAGTTTAACACATTCCTTCAATTCTCTGATAAATAAGATCCTTGACAATAAATCTCTAAAATATATAGTTTACATATATAGTATGTAAAATGGACCCCATCTGTGTTTGTGGGTTCTGCCTATTTGGGTTTAGGAGCATGAAGAGCTTCTGCACAAGAAATCCAGTTGAGTTTGTCTCATGCTGAGACAGTTGCAAGGGCAAATCCCAGATGAGGAAAATCCTTCAAGAAAGGAAGTCTGAAAAAAGATGCTGGATCCATTTCTGAGGGAAAGCATTGAGGAGCTGTGGAATCAATCAAGTGTAATCACACTAGGAGTCAAGATAAATGTATGTGTTTTCCTTTAATTACAGGTTTTCCCATTTGAAGAGTAAAATAAATAAAAAAAAAAAGGTAAAAGAAGTCATTATTGCAACTTATTGCAAATTGCAAAATGATTTTGTGATATCAATACAATCTTATGTCAGAGCACCCTGAAATAAAAAGGATTGCAATTCTTCCTTAAACACAAATACACAATCCTGGGAAAAGTCAGCAAAGTGACTGTTCTATGATCTTTACTTGACCATGCAGAAATGTTAACACTGCCCTTTCTACTTCTGCAGATCTTCAAATAGGAGAGTTTTGCCCCTTTTGACCCAAAAGAAGGAAGTGGTATGCATAGTGCCAGAAGCTCAGTAAGGGACTTTGTTGAGACCCAGTCAATTAAAGGCTTTAAATGTCAAAACCAATATTTTTAATCCAATCTACAAAACCAGTTGGTGAAAAGAGTGGGCAAAATTACTAATGTCCAGTTGTGAAGAGTAAATAAGCTAAGGTTCTTTAAAGTAACCTTTCATTCTACTTTTTTGATGTTAAAAAACCCTAGAGCCTTTCTGCTGAAAACAAGAAAGTCAGTGTGCAGAAGCAGACTTCACTTTAGAGCATAAGTGGGATTTTTAGAAGGTTTTTAAAAGGTTAATGTTGCTGAACAACAAACAGTGTATCTGCAGCAACATTTTCCATGGGAGGATCTCATCTGAAAATGCTTTCATAATGACTATGCTGATTAAAGGAATTCACAAGAATTTTTCAACTGCTTTAAACTTTTCTGTTCCTCTCTTGCAAACCTCCCTTTTCTCTGTGAGCTCTTTCTGGATAAATCCTAGCCTCACCAAATCAGTAGCAAAACTCACCAGTATTTCACATTTCAAAGTTTGTTCCAAGCTTTCACAAATGGAGAAGATGGGTGAGAAATAGAAATATGAGAAATAGAATCAAGTAATTAATCTTTTCCCTATTTTTGGCACATTTTGAAGGAGTCATTTTTCTTGACTTAGTCTCAAATACTCATGCAACCTCCCAGCCATGGTATGATTTCCCTTCTTTGACAGTGAGCTAGGGAAATGACATGCATAACATTCAGATCAGGACACCAAGTGACAGTGCAAGTACTCTTACAGCTTTGACCTTCAACTCCTCTTCCACACTGACTCACACATTACATTACCCATCAAGCAGCAAAAAGCACTTTGCTGACAAAAGCTGCTTTTCACTTACACTCAAAGTGGTGAAAATATCCTAGGTAAAAGGACTTTTTTTCCTTTCCTTTCCCTATGATGAATGCCAAAGAAAATTGAACAAAAAGGGGAACAATTTCTTAGGAAGTACCTAATTTTTGACAGAGCTCTATTTTCTGCCTGATTTAATGGGAGGCAGGAAAGTGGCAAATTTAAGAGCAAACTTGAAAATAGTCATTACATCAGTTTGCTGACCACTTAGTTCGGCAGTGAATGACCTAATTTGCTCCCTAAGACTCTCTCCTGTTTGATATCACAAGAAAAGTCTGTGTGTTAAAATGTGCATCTCATTACATTATGCAGCACAGACTTACATAATGTGATGAGCTGTGACATGAAGTTAAAAAAAAAGTCTTTTGTGCTTCTGCTAAGACGGTATGTTCCAATATTTTAAAAGTCTGCAAACATAGGTGCCTCAGAAGTCACACTGCTGTCTTAGAAAGTCACTGACAGTAGCTTTCCTCCTAATTCTGGCCTTAACTAACTCTCAGTTTTAGTTTTTAAAACATTTCTTGTTTAGTTACTGATCCATATGAAAGGCAAAGAAAACACTTATTCAAACAGAGTTAACTATTCTATCCTAAGAATGAAACATTCTGTATCCATCCCACAATTGATTTAAAGTGGGCAGAGACCCCCTGACTTTAGATTAATAACAGCTAAAGACACGGCCTTCTCCATTTCACAGTCTCAACTTCCAAAGACATTGTTCAGGGACGGGTTCTGGTGCTGGCTATTGTGCTCTAAACGGAGGATAACTCAGCTGAAATCAATGTTACTTAGACTTGTATGGACAAAGTTCAGACTCACCCTGCATCTTCAGTTTTAGTCAGGGGTTGAACTCTACTGTCTCAGAGCTGATGAGGACTTACCTAAAAAGTAGCAAGGAAAATGGTACTGAGAAACTCCATACTTCATTTTCTGGGAGATCTGCGAAAGATCTCATGTAATCTCTTATTTGTTCCTCCATCAGGTAGATGAAGATTTAGGCTTCCAGCTCAGCATACCACTGTGTGTACATACATTTTTCTTGATGTCTTTTCAACACAAATAGCTGAAATTGTTTAAGTGCATGGGTCAGGGATGGGTTTGAATGGAGAGCTGGACAAAAGCTGGCAGATTTCTATGGAGAGCTCTCTGTGTGCAGGTGTGTGTTTGTGTGAGGCTGAGGGGTGGCAGGGTGTCCAGGCAGAAGGAAGGCTCTGCTCTGCAAATATTTGACCAGCTGCTTCTCTGCACCCCACGTCTTCAGGGTTTGGCTGAGCCTAGTCACTGTATGCATGCCAGAAGATGTCTTTCCTGAGATGCTCTGTGAGGAGAAAGCTGGGGAGAGGGCTACTGTGGGTCTTACCTCACCCGCCCATTCCACTGCTCTCATCCTTTCCCACCCTGCAGGTGGGAAACTCTGCCATGAAAGCTGTCCTCCCACTGGGGACCAAGAGGCAAAGGGTATTATCCTACCTATTTTCATTCATTCAAATTGATTTAAAAATATGATGTGTAAACAGACCTAACAGGCTGTTACTATAGAGCCAGCTCCTGAAGCCTGGGCTCAGTCCTTCCTCAGTCAGGGAACATTAATTCAGTGAAATATGAGTCAAGGCTTCAGTGTTTGTATAAAAACCAGTAACAAGCAAAGGCATCGTTAGCAGGAGATGCACATTTGATCTTCTTCTTGGGCTTGTCCTCTGCTGCTGCCCACCACAGAGTGCCATCCCAGTGTCTAGCTACAGGGAGCTGCAGGCAGAGACCAGCCTGGGGCAGGAGGTGTCCATGGCTCCTGGACACAGCCCCCACAACTCCTGGACCCAACACCCTTTGCTCCTGCCATCTGTGCTGTTGCCCAAGCAAACCACCCCACACAAGCAACAAGAGTTTGCCAGAGGAGAAGTTTGAGGTAATTTTATGAGGCAAAAGGCAAATTCAGATTAAGAACGCCCTGAAATATCTTGAGCGCATTAGCGGTTAGATTGTACTGCATTAGGATCTGGTGCTGGTTCATGAGGAACTCCACATTTCAAAGTGCTGAATGTAAAAGGAGGACATGAAGACAACTGTATCTCACATTGTTATTTAGCACCAAACACCTCAATAGAGTAATGGGCCAGGAGGGAATATTTCATAACACTGTGATGTATATGTTCCATAAAACAAAGCAAGCTACTAACCCAACTTTGCCCTCTGAAGTCCTTGTAATTAAAATACATTATCCTGGAATGAAGTGATCATCACCAGGGCAAGATGAGAGCATCTAACAGAAGCTCCTGTAAATACCTTTGTTATGTTACTGTCTGAATTCTGCATATGGGAGTTTCATTGAAGGCAGTATTTTTCAGTCATGCTATTATTCTATGTTTTGCCTATGAACAGTGGTGAATCTGTTCTAGTAGGCTGTCAAGTGACTTTAGGAAGCTCAAGGAAAAACAACTGAAAAGAAAACCTAAGCAATCTCTCACTTTGCCCTGGTATATACAGGAATGGCTTTTCCTTCCAGTCAGTTATGTGTTTATCTTTTCCACATTCCTCTTCTTTGAAAAAAGCCACTTCTCTGCTGAGATCCAAAAGCTCTGACTTCACTCAGTTTATGCCTCATTATATACTGGAGGAAGTTTAGTGTCTGTAGTCCCTGCTATACTCTGTGTGCTGTTTGTCTCTGGGAGTGAAAGATGAGGCAAAGAGGCATAGATGAAATCCTGGACCCATTAAAGGCAAGAGGAGTTTTGCCATTGACTTTTATGGGGTCACAATTTTGCCCTGAGTCTTTTATTTCCATTTTCTACAGTGCCAGGCAGCCTGTCAAAGCTGATGCCTAGTTGGTTCATTAGGCTGACATGATCAGATACAATTTCACCAAATCTAAACTGTTGGGATCTGTACAGAGTTTACACCAGAGAAAATAGCTAATTTTAACACAAAACATTCACACTTTTATGAAAGTATGCAAGTGGTTTTTAGAATGAATACAAGCCAAGTATGCATCTAACAGTGTTGAAACCAGTTCAGTTTTGCACAATGTTATAAAGCTGAGGTTGCAATTTGTGAACTATGAAAGCTAATTGCTTTCATGATAATTCTTCACAATGCAATCACCATGACTTGACTATCATAACCTTGAATTTATACCAAGGCAGTGTAATGCTTTTAATGTTTTCTAGGGGCAAACACTAAGCTTGTAGAAGTAATAGGAAGAGTAATACCTGCACAGGTTTGGAAGCAGTGAACACTATGTCAGCACATCTGTGCATCTTGTTTGGACGTAGAAAGTAATTACCTGGAATTGAGTGACAATGCAATGACAGCTTTCAGTTCCTTTCTTCAATATAATATTGTATTACCATAGCTGCTTAAGCTCAGCATGATTTACACAGTTGCTATATATTTTGAAATTTTTACCACAACATCTCAGAAAACACAAATCTGAGTGAAAATTGTACTCGGTGTTTTCCAAATAAGAAAATGAAACCTGAAGAAGGTATCTTGAGGATATTCTCAGTCCAATGGGTATTGTCCTCTTCAGAGGATAACAGAGATTTAACTATGGTAAGTGATATCTTTTCAGTAACAACTGCAGTAATTATAAGAGCAAAAGAATCTCTAAAACCTGAAGATTTAAAGCAGCATTTTAGTTTAGTTTTTTAATCTACCTCCTGCTTTTTCACTCTGAACCAGCAAAATAAAGCCAGACATTTCTCAGCATGGTTGACAGAACAGCTCTGAGAAAAGGCTTAATTTTACAGGATGTATCAGTATAGGAGTTTTTAATAAAGCTGAAAACTTCAGTAAAAGTGAGATGAAAATTTTTACAACTTCATTAGCCTTCATACAGCCACAGCACATGATCTTGTGCTGGGTAAAGCTACTGACAAAGGTGAGTGGGGGCTTGGGCTGGAAAGCGTCTGTGGGGTTTAGGCATTCTGCCAATAAATCCACATAATGCTGTGGCTAAAAGCCTGAGTGTGTTCACTTTTACCCTCATATTAAGCATGAGTAATTGCCTCCCAATGAGTGGAGTTACATGCATGTAAAACTAATGTAACAAGGAAGACTCTGTCCATATGATGGGGAAGGCTGCTCGTATAGAATAATAACCCACCACTTATCATTCCCGTGTTTTAAGAACTGAACTTGGGCTGAACCTCTCTCAAGGTTACAAAACTTTCTGGTAACTTATGTTCAGGCCTTCTGCATTTTTGGCTTCTGGCCTAGATAAGGACTCAAAGCACAAATAATCAGTCTAAAGGCTGTTCTCACAGTGTTTCCCACTCAAGTCAGAAAGGCAGTCGGGGGTATCTCACCAAGCTTCCTGTTTTCAGAGGACTTCCAGCCCTATTTCCAGACCTGTGAGGTCTGTCAGAAAACCCTGCAGTGGAGCACAGCCTATTCCACTTCTCCCCACCTTCTGCCCCACTTGCTGAGTCTCCAGCAGTCTCTACAGGGGTGCCCAGTGGGGCAGAGAGATGTATGGACCATAAGTCTGGTCTTGAGGGATGCCCTGTAGACATCCTGCACACCTGACATGACTTCAGTAAAATACTCTGCTTGGCACAACATCTTGTCACACATCACTGAGATCTCAATCTGAGTTTCTTTGGTAGAAATTAAAATATATATTTGTGTACTGTTCTCAGCCAAATCCCAGCTACAAGGGCTTAAAATAATTGTCTACAGACTTCTATACAATCTGTTTTCTCTGTGCCAAGAGTTTCTAATTCTTTCCCCTATCTGCCTTCCCTGGAAATCCATTTCTGTCCCAGTTTGAAAATTGTGTCTTATTTGTTTTAATTATTTTTTTAACTTTTATTTTTGTTGGTGGAAGCAGAGTTTCTGGGAATGTGGGATGCAGGTTCTCACAGGGAAGCAGGCATGGGTAGTGCAGAAAGTCAAAACAATGAGGGTCAGTTGGAAGTCCTGAATGTGTCTCACCTATGTTGGCCACAAAATCCTAAATTATGATCTGAGTTGCCTCTTCTGGTCCATTCAGGAAATCATGTTTACCAGGAGGATTCATATGAGCAGATGCACCACTTCTGCTTCTTCTCCCCAGTTTTCATGCCTCAGTCATCTTTCCTTCATCCTTTCCAGCAGTTTTTTCAACACTTTCCCCCCCCCAAAAAATCTAGAAGATGCATACCATGGTTTTGTTCTTCTGTTTTGTAATTTCCAAGGAATTTACAAAAAAACACCCAGTAGTTGCTCTTTGAGAGACAGAAAGATGCATCTTTTCACAGATGAACATACACTTTTGTGCATCAATTGAATTTTGGGGCCTCCTTAATCTATAATAATACTGTTTCATTTGGTAATACAGTTAGGATGATAGAATTGCTAAATTACTCTGATGACTAAGATGCAACTACTTATATCCAAGAACAACCCTTATTGTGTTATTTGTACAGGTTGTGCAGGTCTGGGTGACCTGTGCATGTATGAAGAGCTGGTCAGTACTTTGGCCATGTAGTTTGTGTTGGACCAGACCCATTGATTTCACATAGGCAATGATTAATGTTTATACTATAACTTCAATTTCTCTTCTACCTGGCCTTCTACCATATTTTCCTTTCAAGCCTTTTTTCTGATCACACGGCTGGCCTCAATGTCCAGAGCACTGCTGGGGCTGAGGCCCGTGCAATTATCACGGCACGCTATTTCAAGCATATGTTCATTATCACTGTTTTGCACAGAGCACACTTGATGAGAACCAATTGATTTCCTAGTACTAACTAAGGCATGATACAAATGTCTCTCAATGGGAACAACTGCTGGGTAAATTCTTTTGCTGATTAATAAATTGAGTTTCAGGAGGGACACTATTTGTCATTCAACTACTACTTTTGCTCCCTCCTATAACATAAAGTGCAAACAGATCTTTTAAAAAGGTCCTAAAACTTCACTGCTTTTCATTAAAAGAAAAACCTTTGTTATGAGCCAGCTTCAACTTAAAAAGAAAAAAATTAAAAGGCACATACTTTCAGGAAAAAGTGAAGTTAACCTAAAATGAATAATGGCTTTTCTCCTTTCCCCTCTACTTCACTGCATCCTGGAAATTTGGATTTTAAATTTAGTCCAGAAACATTTTGTCTTCAGTACTCAAGTTTAAATTTTTGATTCAGCAGAGGGTTTTGGCTTTTTGTTCATTTGTTTGAAATTGCCACCTTTTTTGTGAATTTGTCCCACCAAAATAAACCTGCTATTTTTAAATTGCTATGTTCAGTGGTGTAACACATTTGCTTAAACATGTAAGACAGTAAATTAGATTCCCAGAAAATCTATGCTAGTTTTATCTTCGTGTAGCTTTTTCCTTTTGGTATAGTCTCTCTAGGTAGTACAAGTGTCAGGAGTAAACTCAGCTTTTCAAAAATTCTTTTCTCTGATGCCTGCCTCTAATTTCCCTTAAAAGCAGCAATTCATAAAATAATGTTGACGTGTTTTTTTTAGAATAATTGCAATACCTGGGTGTAGCAATGTTGTCCACAGTAGAAATTCTGTAGCTAGCACTTCATTATTAGCATTTTGATTGCACCAAATTTATCTTGAGATGAAAAGCAAACATCATTATCCATACTGGAATGCAGTATACTTACTTTGCTCTGTAATTGCAGGTCTGATCATTACCATTGCCTTTCTTCAATGACCCAGGAGTAGTAGAATTTGGAGGTAGGATTAGAGTAATGTGTGATTGATGATGGCTGCTTTCATTACTTTATGTGGTATAAGTGAGCACCTAACAGATGGATTTCATCACTATGTAACATATAAATTCCAGTATATGATAAATTTCTGAACCTCCAGTGTACTGCAATATTCTTTGCAAAAATATTATATTATCTTAATAAGAACACTCATTAAATTATAGTTTTTGCATTTCATTATACAGAAGAGTCTTTTCACCTAATTTTTTTTTTTTGCTATTATTATACAGTTGGGGTTTTTTACCATCAAAAGTTAACCTAACTTTTTTAGGTTAAAAAATGCAAGGCTAGAGGAGATATTATTAGACTTTTCATGTTCTTGTGGCTCAGAGACAGCTGTTTGGCCTGAAAGGTTTTCAAAAAGTTTTAATATTAGTTGTTATACACAAGTAGATCTTTCTCTTTTGCCTAATTGTGAAGAACAGATCTTGACCTCTGCTTTGGGAAGACCAAATTAAGTAGACAGCTGAAGATTCTCCCAATTAAACAGCTTTTACAACCCAAGGTTACTCCTAAGAGCTGTTTCTGGCATAAGTATCTGTAGTCAGCTCTAAAGACGGATCAAGGTTCTTTACCAGAAGTAAAGCAGATTCTATGCTCTGCAATCTGTTTCCAGACTGCGAGTACAGACTAAAAAATTCAATAGGTGCATATTAAAAGTTGTTAAAGCAGCATATTTACTGATCTGCCAAGATCTGATCCTTAGCAGTGTTGTTTAAGTCTATCCTGTTACTTTAAAAAGCTTTCAATGGATATAAAGAGGTTCATTCATGAACTGCCCTTTGTGGTATAATTAAAAAAAAAAGGCAGGTCAACATATTATAAAAATTTTCTATATTACTGGCTCTGTAAAACATGATGTTTTGACATAAGTGAATCCTTGCCCTTTTTGAAGCCATTAGTTTGGTTTCCCTTGCTTCTCTCTTGCATGCTCAAAATCTTACAAACTCTGTTCATTGTATAATCTTCTGCAGCCTGTAATGACAGGATCAATATATTCATTAGCCATAAGTGCAGGTCTTTCAGTTCAAGCTGTAGAAATATTCACACTTACTGCTCTAAGATTTCTTTAAGTCTGAGTACATTAAAAAGTATTTTTATTATGAAGACCCTATTGCCCCTATTTTAGCAACTTCAAAGTAATCCTCAGAGTACCCTAATAAGAAGCGTTTGGCCAAAGCACCATCAAAAGCATGAAAACATAAAAACAATTGCATTTTGATCAATCAAATTTCTGCATTAGGCCACACAGAGCAGAAGTGCCAATTCATAATTCATTGTAGACTGAGACAGGAGCTCTCAGACTTTAATACAACCAGAAAGGTTCTGCTACATAGTAACAGGGGCTACTCCAGTCTGGTTGTATAACTTGTCTGAAATACCTATTTACATCAGCTTGTTAAGCTCTTCATTAGTACCCCTCAGTCTTGAGAAAATGTAGGCAAGTAGACAAAGCCTACTTTTGATCTCACCCAGTATCAAGACAGACAGATCCATCCCCACTGCTACAGGTATATTCACTAGAAAAGAAAAGCCAACTGCAAAAAAAGCAGGGGACCATTGGCAGGGCAGAATGCAGGTCACCAGACCATCCAGCACAGCCCAGTGCCCAGACACTGGTTACCTTTGTGATCTGCAGACCCTTCCTGAGGGAGCAGGGGTACCTTACGATTTAACACAAAGGGAAACACAACCAGAGCACACTGTTGCAGAAGCAGGGAAGAGTTTCCAAGTCTGACAGCGCAGCCCTGTTTTTTATATACAAAGGAGTCACTGATGTGGCAATATTAATGGTAATTGATTTTCATTAGGCTTCTGTGAAAAATATGTTATCAGTGTCTTTAATGAACAAAGTTCACACCGGAGTAAATTTTACTGCTATTGATATTTCTGCATGTTTGATGAAAGAGTGATATAATTCAGCATAATGTCTGAGCCCCATCTGAGCTTCATCAGAAAAGACAACATGAAGTGCTTATACATTTCCTTAATGCTGTTTCTTTTACAGGTCTTCTCATGACCATTAGAAACTCTACACAGAAATCTCGCATAGATTTAAGATACTTTTAATGCACTCAAGAAAAATACATGGGCATCTTTTATTCCTCCAGAAAATTATTTCATAAGTTGTTATTGACTTTAGCTGACCTTCATGCAAGTGTTTCATGATTAGTATGGAATGTGGGATGTCTATGTCTGCAAAATGTTTTGTTTGAAAATACAGTCCAATAACATTGATTTATGGTGATGTCTACTCTCTAAATCCTTATGGATACTGAGTTTAGAATGAATGAAATAGTGACAGTACATCACTCTTTGTGAGGTGAGCAGTCTTGAAGTGTGAACCATGCTTACACATGTCTAGGTTATCTAAGCTAGTATTGAAGTTCAGAAATGCACTTCATATTTCAGAATTTCTTTACAAATAAATGGTTTATTACTGGCTTCAACATTTGTATCTTCTCCATGTGTATTCAATCTTGTAAAAAAGTACAGAATAGTTCAAGAGTTGTTTCATGGTGAACAAATAGATTTTAAAAAGACAGTGAGAATTAAGGATTTTATTGTGTGTAGTTATGTGTGTTTTAAATAACATTGGCTAACTACAATATCTTGTGTGCTGTAAAAAAAAAAAACAAACACAAGATATTCACACGGAAATTTGACAAATCTGGGAGCTGATACTGAGATTTATATCATGGTAGGTTCATTACATATTTCGCTATGGATAAATGTCTATGCTACTTGCATTGAATTTTTTTTCAAAAGAGAAACCATAAGATACATTGCTCTAAGTTCCCCTGATTTTCACAGCAGACAGCAACAGGATGAAATCCTAATAACTGATGAATAGCTCTCCATTATATGTCCCAAAAGAACAAACCGAAAAAACCCACTATTGGTACAGTGCTGTCTGAATGCCATTTGAAAGCAGCTTGTTAGTTGAACTAAGCAATAGAAAAGCTTGCAGTTAAACTGTTTTGTTAGCAGGTGTTCCCAGTGCACTGGTAAACTTATTTATGGTTTAACCTATAACAAAGACATAACAAACTGAGATTGTCCTTGTTATAGTGACCAGGACCAGTTTGTCACTGTGTGGATGTGGCTAAGACTGTGTATTCTACACCCTCTACGTAATTTCTCATGAACTGCTAACAATGCATCATTTGCAGCAGCTTCCTGGAGCACAACTGACCCCTCAGGCTACAGGGTGGGTGCTTGGGAATTTCTGTGAGATAAGAAAGGTTTCCTGTCTTCACACCAATGACTCAGGTGTGATAATGCCCCTCTGGAGAGCCATTAGCACCTCCACACCCAGCCTGAGGAGTCATGTCTGCTAATGGGCCATCAGGGTTTCCAAAAATATGCCATGATTCACCTTACACAGGTACCCTGGGGGAGGTACTGGGCACTCCCACCTGAGCCTAAGCATATATAAACTGGGGGGTTTGGGACTGGACTCACTCACTTGCCAGATCCAGAGGAGGACCAGAGCCTCAGCAGGACTGCGACTGCCACTCTTGACCAGACCGTGACCATCATCCTCAAGAACAGATTTCCTCTTTCCTTTTACTGTGTACGCAGGGGGCAGGGTGGTGCTCAGCAGAGGGGCTGGTGAGCTGCATTCTCTTTGTACCCCAGGATGCTGGGTTACACACCTGTTTCTGTGGGTCAAACGGGTTTTTCCCTCTGTACCCTTGTACTTATTGTGATCTTTTTTTTATTAAATTGTAGTTCTGACTTGCAGTCTTTTTGTGAGTTAGGTTCATTTCTCCTGCCGGTTTACATTTAAACCAGCACAGAGATGATATAAAAACACCAGTTTTTCAGGAATTATCAATTACATAGAAAATTTTAAAAATACATTGCTATAAGAATAGTAGTAGTGCTTTGTATGGGGAAGGTGTATGAGAATGAGATTCAAAATGTGTTATGTAAACACACTGTAAGCAAATCCAATCCCACAAAACATTGCACACATAGTTAATCTTGCTGAGTTCACATAACGAAGTCAATTAAAAAATAAGAAGCTAAAGCAGTTCTGCTCATTTCTTCAATCCAAATTTAGAAGAATAATATTCATATTTGATTCTATCCAGATAAACAAGACCTATCTAATTTGCAAGAGTCCATCAACGTCTGGTCATAAATTTTCTTTCTAGATGGGTGGGTGAATGAACTAGAAATGGATAG
This sequence comes from Scytalopus superciliaris, assembly GCA_013400415.1. Taxonomy (NCBI): domain Eukaryota; kingdom Metazoa; phylum Chordata; class Aves; order Passeriformes; family Rhinocryptidae; genus Scytalopus; species Scytalopus superciliaris. Next base: position 51,190 of record VXBX01004264.1, on the reverse strand, counting down.
AATCAACACAGGCTTCCCAAGGCCATGTTGTGTTCTGTCCTGTCTGAGAAGACAAGTACATGCTATGAATAATTACCTGTTAGACTTGAAATCAATTTTTTTCTGTTTTTGTATGTAGCCCATACCCTATTTTTAATTCGGTCTATAAAAAACACAAACAGGCAGTTACTACAGACCAGACATGAACGCCCTGGGCATGGGAGTGAATTACAGTTCCCCACTGCAATGTCATTTCAGTTTCATTCTTTGAAATACATTATAAGTAACTCTGGATTGATGTTAGATGGAATATCATTATATGATAAAATAAGGTCGATAAAGATATATGTCATTCAGTATGAAATTCTTACTCAATCTTCCTTTTTTCAGACTCCAGGCTACAGGGCCAATAGAATTTTTAATGGACAACTCAATGAAAATCCTAGTCATCTGGTAGAACATGAGAACAGTACAGAATGAGAAGTACACCACCAGAAACAAATACAAGCAACTCAGCTTTTCCCTTTACTAATAGTGGAATATAAAACCCCAAAACTCTGTCTTTGCAAGCAATTTTTATCATGTTTTGAATCTTTGGACTGGAGCTGTTTTGACATTGGTTCCTTGGGAATTACCTTCTTGGCTAGAGGACATAGAATGCCATACAAAAAATAGGCATAATTTATCACAGAGAACATTCTTTTCTTCCAAGCTTCCTCTTCCTCACATGGAATCTATTAATGCTTCATTTAAGATTCTCGAGTACATAGGACACACTGTCCTGTTTTCTTTCTATTTATCTTTGACCCCATCACAGGTGATATACTTAATGCCAAAGCTAATATTCCTTGTAAAATTTGTCAAGAGGTTCAGTACATCCAACCTGAAGGAAATAAATTTTAGATATAAATGAGAATGTATAAGTTGTGAAATTTTATGCAGTAATTAAATATGTTCTGTTTAAAGTCACTTTAAATGTACAACAGGAAGACTTACTACAAGGGAAACTAGAAAGTCGTGTAATAAAAGGAGGGAAGACAAGAGGACACAAACTTGGAACATAAGGGTCCTTATCTGAATTTATGTTTCAGTTCCCCAGCTCCTGATTATTTAAAATGTTCTATGAAAGAAGAAGTCAGAGAACGTGGTTACTTTTAAGTTTTGTTCCAGAAGTTTTCTCCTTGCATAGGTCATCAGCGAAAAAGATAAGAAAATAGAGTTCAATCTGATGCCTGCTAGCTCATGGCAAGGAAAATATGAGTTTGTCATACCCTAGTAAACCAGTAACATGTTGCACAATCTGATTCTCATTCCAAAGTCTAAACACTGTTTGTCTGTTGACAACAGAGATTGCAAACTGGCAAGATATCTTCTCTTTTGGGCTCTGGTCAAGCAGAGTACTCTCAGCAGGACTTTCTATTGAGGCTGTCTGACTGGGGATGAGATTACAGCAGATGGTCTTGAAAGAAAGGGTCTTTTGAGAGATTGAAACTGTTAAGAGTAGAGATCTCACATATGCAGAGGAAAAGTGGATCAATAAGCAACACACAGGCCATGAAGACATTGTCATTTTAAAAGACAGTAATTAATTTCCAGTAGAAAGAGAAACTATGGAAATTACAGCCATTGAAAATCAACACAAGAAAGAGCATACATTTTAAATGGAAGATGAATGTTGATACAGTTAAAAGGGAAAAGTAAAATTGCTAAGCAAACTTGAAAGTGAATGAGAAGTTTGCGAAAAATATTGGAAATAAGCAGCCTTCTGGACAATTCCAGGGATTTGTCAGACCACTGGGAACTGAAGAACCAGTCAAAAAAAAAAATCTTATTCTTTGAATGCTCTCTTAAACCTATAATTTGGTGTAAAGATCTCATTCAGCCACAGATCAAGTTTGCTTGGCATGGTCTTGCAGTCTATTCACAGGCAAAGAATGCTTTTGGCAGCCTTCAGCTTCAGGGGTGAGTCACTGTATCCCTAATGGGTAAAGCTGAGCAGTATCAGTGTTTGTCTAAGCTGTGTCACAGCCACCTGCTCTGCCTGCAAAGCCAGGGTTACTCTGGCTATTCTCACTCTCCTCCTCAGGATGTAGTTGTAGGATCTCAGTGTCGGGAACCCTCAAAAAACCACACACTGATCAGGGGGAAAGTACAGACTGCCTGGAAAAAAAAAGTACATAGAGCTATAATAGACTTCTTTTTCCTCTACATTTGTGTCAGTTTGTCAACCAGACACTGCTTATTTCAATGCCAAAAATGTCTCCAGGTCTTTGTCCAAAGAATGACAAAACTCGCATAATTTTATTCCACTAGAAGGAGTTAGAAGCAGTCAAACTGATGGTAAGAAAACATATCCAGTTATAGATAAAGCTATATGGTAGTTTCAAAACATGGAACCACTCTACACAGCCATGCACTGTGATTCACGAACTACTCTCTTTTACATGTTAATCAAAGAAAATATAGCAATCTCAGCTTGTTTTATCCAAACATTTAAAGATTTTTCTTCCAATAATAACTTCCTTACACAATTATTTTTCACATGTATCTCATCATCAGCTGTTTCACTGCAATAATAACTTGAATAGAGTTCTCTGTCAACATAGTAAGGTCCATAACCCAGGTTACTAAACCCTTTTGAGGGGGTTTACCTAGCTCAGGATGCAGTCATTACTACATCTAGTTTTTGTCTGAGTAAATCTATATACCTATCTCATTAACAGCACCATTTAGAGTTATTTTACATGAAGAACAGTCAGTTTCAATAATGTCACAGGGACATAACAGACAAGAAATAACAATATATAAAAACCAAACATTTGCCTATACAGTGTGAGTTTTACAACAGGATATTCACTTTACAATTTCTGAGGGATACCATCAACTCTGAAGGCAACACAAACTGAACAATTCTCTGAAGGTTATGCAGTAAGGAGATGACAGGACAAGGCAGAGTTCCTAGGTATCACAACTCACATTTCTTTGCTTCGCTCATTAGGCATTTTTTCTCCATTTAGTTTTTTATTCTCTAATACTGTCTGAAATAATCATAAATTAGTGGATAAAACAGAACAATGAAAACCTGGTTATTTCTTATCTAGTAATTATGATTTTACTACATGAACTAGTGTATTAATCAGTTTCCTTTCCCCCAGCTACTTTTTCTTTCATAATTGTGCTTGTGCTGGAAAATAGTTGGGTTCTTAAATTACTTCAGGGTTTTCCTACTTTCAGAAGACAGAGTTAGCTATTTATAGACACTGAGTCTAGCCCCACAGTTTTGAATATCTACATCCACAAGGAGGCTGAGGTCATCATCAGACCCAAGTATAGTGTAAAACTATTCTGACTTAAATGTAGGTCCACTTGAATCTTCAGTGTAACTATGAACTACCTTTTTAGCAGCTATCTGCTGTAAATTTATGACAACTGATGTTCATTTGAGATTAAAAATCAGATTAATTAATCTGTAGTACATGGAGTAAATCCCAAAAGGTTTCAGCTCTATATTATGTTGATTCACACATCATGTCTTCCATCAGCAGATATTTGTAATCAGGAATTGACGTATATTTCAGTAGTAAGTATAGCTATTGAAATAAATTATTCAAACACACTTTCTCCAATAAAATTTTTTTTTGAGTAATGTACCGAATTTATTAATTTTGATTGTTTATTCAAATGGCCACAGAAGCCCTAAATAAAATGCTCTTAAAAACCATATAAAGTTGGAACGTCGGAACATTGGTTGTGACTTCCTGTCATTCTCTACACTGATGTTTGTAATGACTACTGTTCTCCAATAAAGGTATTTAAAGAAAGATAGTGCTGACTTTTAAACTATATTGTAAATAAAGCATGAATATTTATTCAAATACTGTCATACAGCTACAGGGCTTCATGCTGTGATCCTGTGATCCTGTAGTAATGTCAGAAGTTAAGAGTTATTAATGTTTTTATACAGTATCTACAAGGGTAGCAAAAGGCCGTATAGGTAATCCAACACACAATGCTACTTACTGTCTGATTCCATAACAAGGCAAATATAGTAACACTTACTGGACATTAACATACCCTGGTATCTTCTTGTGTTTAAGAAAAGATATGTAACAAATATGCAGTTACTTAAAGTTACTAAATAAGAAACAGCTCTAGTCTTTCAGACCTAATGTCCTGGGTATAGTGAAGGTAGTTATTGGTTTGTGCTAAAGCCTAAATCTGTGGTTCAAAATAAAGACGATCGTTCACATCTACTATCCTAAACTGTTGTGCTGCATGAGAAGTTGTGGATGTCCCATCCATGGAAGTGCTTAAGGCCATGTTGAATGGAGCTCTGAGCAGCCTGGTCCAGTGAAAAGTGTCCCTGCCCACAGCATGGGGATTTGAACTAGATCCTTGAGGTCCCTTCCAACCCAGGCCGTTCTATGATTCTATGATTTCAGGCTTCAGAATAGTTACTGCAATTTCATTCCCAAAGTAGCTGCAGTTTGCTTAATTTTGAACACAATGGAACTTTGAGCCTTTAGATAATGACTTCACTACAGATACTTAAATAAGGAAAACAGTCTATTAATTTGCTGCAACATCCTCAGTTCTCCAAAGACCATAGTTAAAGGATGATTCATTGCAATGTCAACCATTTTAGGAATGTGTGAAGACCAGCAGTTTTATGGAACAGTGCATATTTTTATGGTAAGGTGTGTTAATGGCTGCCTCCAAGCATTGAGCTGTAAATAAATTATGGGGAACTTGCTGTTTTTAACAAATATGTTACCCTCAGTTTTTCTTCCAGGCTAGCAAGGACCATCGATCTGATTGTATTTTATTTTAAAATAGTGTCATTAAATTTGGGTGATCAAAAAAATGGAGTAAGTTCTCAAATGGATGTAATTTTATAGAAGTATAGCAATATACATATATATATGTACGACCTAGGAGACATAGAACATTTCCCTGTGAAAAACCTGTATTCCCAACAAATCAGAGGTTTTTCTCATTTTAATGCTATGAAAACAGTAGGGTAACTCCAGCCCCATTTACTCAGGAAATATATTTCCCTTTGTTTTACCAGGAAAAAAATAGTTTCAGCTAAGTAGTAGTTTATGTAAATCAGTTTTTATTATAGATTATATTTATTAAGAATTGTCCTTTACACTTAATATCACCAAAGTGGAGGATAAGAGCAAGTGTGTAAAAACCAGGCATGTTTTCTTTAAAAGAGGTGGGGGAAACATTAGGAAACAGAGGGGTGGTAACATCAGGAAAAAAGGAAGGAAGATCTGTGAGGAGTGAAAGAAAAGACACTGGCCTGGAGCACAATGCAAAGCAGCATACTGAGGTGAAAAAGTGAAAGGGAGGCTTGAGGTAAAAGGTGACAGGATCAGAAATTGTAGTCTGGAAATTTTTATAAAGGAAACAGAAAGCTACTCATTCTGAAACAAACAAACAAACAAACAAACAAAATTAAAGTGACCCTCATCCCCTCAATGTTTCCAAAAAAAAGTGTTGACTGTAGAAAGGAAGGAAGGATCAACAGACTTGTCTAGGGGAGGGAGAATCATATCACATATTTTTATACTTGGTGCTGAATTTTTACTGCTTGCAACATTGTCTTTTCAGATAACACACATGAATGGAATTTATAGTGTTTTATTCTTTAATACAAACCATGCTTTCTGCTTTTATCAGCTCCATCCTGCATTTCTTGTGATACTCAGGTCATTTCCCTCTCAACACATTCACGGCAAACTCTTTTCGGACAGGAAGAGCAGAGAGGGAACTATTTTAAATGCATGCAACATTAGAGTCTAGTACAGCTCTGAAAATTGTAGACCACCTTTTCAAATAACTTCTTTTGCCATAGCTTTCTGGAGCAGAGCTAACTGCAGTGCACTCACTGGATGGAGCACTCCCATCAGTCTGCTCTCTGAGACAGCATTGGCAATATAAATAACCCATTAAAACTGAGTCTTAGGCATAACCTTCCACCTGCATATAAAACAACCTTTAACAAATCAGTGAAATTAAGTCTTTCTTCCCTGTAGAAGGTTTAAGTTGTAGCCAAAACAAGCTTAGTATTATACACCTTTTCAAAATTTCCTTACACAAAGACATTCAAAGGCAATTTCCTACTCTTAAAGTTCAGCAGAAAATATTGATCTGCTGTAGAATTACCTTTATACACATGGGTTCACACATACACCTCTTTTTGTAGCAATCTTAATTAGCAATCTTTTTTTGGCTGTTACCTATTTACTACTCCCTATTGATACAGGAAATTCTCTCTCTTTGGTATAAAGGAAGCCTTAGGAGAATTAAATCTTCATCTGTATTAATCCAGGTACTTTGAAGTTGATATGGAATTCCCCAAGAAGCAAATGTCTATCTAGAAGCTCAGTGTTTTTCATCACATACCATACTGAGCATAATGATGATTCTTTCAAAACTTTCTATGAAACCATTTTTTGTTCTCTTTTTTTCCTCTGATTTGAAGGCTGAGCTTCAATATAAAACAAATTTTCAAATGAAAATCATTAAAAAAGCTTGCCAAACATTTCAGTTTGAAAGTGTCAAAACAAAATTTTCTGACCTTAACAGAATGCCTTTTTCTTCCTGAAATAAAATTGTCGAATTTGTCAGGTTTCTGTAAAACATTTTACTTGGATGCATTGGCATTTTGTAATCTCTGATAAAATGTTCTGTCAAAATATTCCCAGCTGGCCCTATAGTAAGGCAGTAGAGATTTCCACCAGCTGAAGACAGGTCTTTTTTGTTCAGATACAGCCATTATAAGAAGAAATATGAACATACATAATGAAAATTTTCTATGTAGACCGTTGTATTTATTACTCTTTGCTATAGTTTTCTCCTGTAATAAAAATGAAGGATCAGGATGGGAATGTTCTCCTTACACTTGCAAGTAATCAATTTAAGCTGCTTTGTGAAAACATTGGGAAAAAAACCCAAAAAGACTCCCACTATATTAACAGAAGCACATTCAGCTGTTCAGGGAGAGCCTTTCTGGAGGAGATTTTAGTTTTTTTCATTGTCCACAAAACTGCATATTATTAACTTATGTGCCATGCTGCAAAATAAAAGTCACAGTAATAATAACAACAATCTACAAATTCAGTCATGTTGGTGTGGGAATCTATGAAAAAATATTATTAAAATAAGCAATTTTTTTTTTCCTGAATAAAAGAACTTCCTTTGGTATATTAAAAGCCCACATTTTGGTGGTATTTGAAAATTATGGCATATCACTTACATGAAAATAAATTCGACAATGACTGTTCCACTAATACTACCCATGTCATGCCTTTCCTGGTCCTCTGCTGAAACCATTATCCTGAAGTCCCATCTGGTTCTGATGTCACAGAACTCCAGCAGAGATTAGCATCATTATTTGGTAATCTGTAAAGATTTAACTTTTGCTACAAGGACTTTTAAACTGTGTAGCTAAATTAATGAGCAGACAATGAAATCATGCTACTGTAAGAGAGAAAATTGCCAAAAGATGACAGAAGATAGAAGGGAAATGAGGAAACAGAACTGGGCTAAGGAATTAAAGTCTCTCTCCATAAAGTTGTTTTTTTTTTTCCTCTAAAGTCTCAGTGTAATATTAGGTTTAGTGGCCAATTTAGGCTTCATCTTGGATTGGAACTTTTGAGAGAGAGAAAGGTAGAAAGGCTGCATTTCTGAGGCTGTGCAGCATGACAAGGAGAAGTTGCACAGCCCATCATCCTCAGCTCTGCAGCCTCTTGCCCTAGTCAAATCATGGAAGGGCCAAGACATTTCTGTGGTTCACACTCGTCCTCAGTATGTCATGAGCCATTAATACAAGCCAACCAGCACTGATTTTATAGCATGCAGACTCTGAACAAATGAAAGTAATTAAAAGCATAACTTAGAAGGATGTTTATGCAGATTTTGTCAACAAGAAATGAAGTTAGTAAGTGCATATAATAAGAATCTGCAAAATAAACTTGCTTGACAACTGATAAACAGATTCATTACTCTAAGAGATTGGAAGGACTTGTTTAGGGTTACCTATTCAACTAATAATATGCTATTTTGAATGTTTAGTTCTGGTCATAGTCTTAAGATAATACTGGTCCCTGTTTTCTATATATACCATTCTACATCACAGCTACTGAACACGATTTGCCCAAAATTCTACTTTCCAGCTGTTTTCCAGCTGATGTTTTTAAGCTCCTTTAGCAGGGCAGACTAGTGAGTTGCTGAAGACCCCGTGAGAACTTCCCCAGCCTCAGCTAATACCTATCTGGAGATGCCAATGCAACTTGAAGTGCACAGACTGTAACTTCTTTTTTTCCTGCTTGACAGAGTGATCCACAGCTTCCCCTCATTTGTTCTAGTAAGTGTATTCTCAGTGAAATCCAAAGAGGTTAAAAGAAAACAAGATCTGAAAGGAGCTGAAGGGGTAGGCTGTGGTGTGGATGTGCACAGCAATGCTAAGGGAGGAAAGAAAACATTAGAAAGCAACCACTGAGGTCCCGAGACTCAGGTGTGTAAGAGGCATAGGTTGCATATATGTTGTCCATTTATTCAAAGACACAACCTCCATTTTTGCTAGGAAGGTATCCATATGCTAAGTGACTATATGCATTCATATTACAATCTATAACAATTTTACATGTGCTTTCTATGAATCTGAGAGTCTCAGGAAAGACAGAGGTTTCAGGATTTATAGTAAACTGAAATTAGAAATACTGTCTACCAGGAGCAGACAGCTTGAAGTAGATGGCAACATGGAAATTTATCCCGCTTGAGGTTTTTATCTTCCTTAAATACAAACCTAACCAGTGATCCTTTTTTTTTTTTTTTAAATACTTCATATAATGACTTTTAAAACCTGTGCTTTCAATACAGTTTTGTTCCAAATCTGAAGAAAGTTTTCAAAATTATGTATTTCTTTTCTTTAAGCAGATTTATGATATGCATTTAATTTCATAAACTTAGATGACATGAGAACAAAAGAATATCTTGAAATTTCTTCAAGCATTTCTATCACTGAGAGTGTATGATGAATATAACATGTAATTTTCAAATTTAATCTCTTGAACTCATATGCTTTATAATATTGAGTTTACTTATGGAAAATTAGATACTGTCTGGTGGAAAAAAATCTCCACCCAGAGCTTTATGAAATCATATACCTGGAAATTTTCCTCACTTCCTAGTGTAAACCCATTCTTAAAACTAAGTAATTTAAGCATTTGAGGAATATTTTGGAGGTATAAAATGAGTAGACTGACAAACCCATTCAACTACGTAGCCTTAAGAACATGAAGACTACGGTATTGGTTCCAGCTATATCTTTTGCCTAGAAATTCGCACTCAGCTGTAAGGTGGGGGAGATGAATCAGTGACGGATGAAGTTAATAAGAGGCTCTTTTTCTAGTTCAGTGAATAGCAGCTTGTTCCTTTATTGCCTGTTGCCCTGTATAGTCACCCTCCAATGTCATCTCTTTTTCTCCTTTTACAGCAGCTTTGCTTCAAACATAGGTCAAAACAGCCACTCCAGGCTTCAGGGTTTTCCTTTATAAAGTTAGGAGGTTTGTTTTGGGTTGTTTATTTTGTTTGGGGGGTTTTGATTGTTGATTTGTTGGTGTTTTTTGTTTATTTGTTTTTGTTATTTATTTTTATTTTTCCTCTTAAATAATAATTCTAAAGAACTAATTATGTATGATTACTTAAATACTATTGAGTAACCAGTCCCTCACTGACACCCATAGATTGATGCTGAATAGTTTACTACTTCTATGGAACCAAATGTATGCTAGCATCCATGTTCCAATTTATTGATACCTTATTTGAGAGTTGCTAACTGAAAATGTCAGCATGTACCGTCCATGTCTTATACCACATGTTGATATTAGACAAAAACCACTTATCTGGAGGAAAAAAAAAAAGCCTCAAGAGAAGTTACTATTTGGAGTGTGTTCCAGCATGTAAACTTCTTGTTTATACAAGATGTGTGCACTTTAAATTTAACTTTATGACAGTTTCAACTAAAACACCCAGTAAAAATAAGACCTGGAGAAAGTTATTGTCTCTTGCCTGCCTTCTTATTATCATGTAATCTGCTGGATTTTTCTTCCCACATAGTGCAAATACTCTCAGTACTGTACTTTCCTTATTATACAGACATCTTAATTCTAAGAACTAGTCTTATTTGTCATGATAGGAAGCAGCATTATAGCATAATGAATACTCTCATTTCCTCTAATTTTTAATAAAAATTTTAAGCAGTTAAACTGTGCAATCCACTGGTGTTCGCTAATGACACTACATATTTTAATGGTGTATTTATTATGCAGCCATGCAGACAGAGCAAAAAAGATATTCTGACAATATTTTTTTAGTCTCCAGTTTCAAATGTTGCAGGCAAAATGTAAAAAGACCTTGTCTTGTACAGAGATGCAGTGCAGATGAACTGGTTTGGAAAATCGAAGGCCCTTATTTTTTTCTACCTTAAAAATTCTACATTAAATTGTCTTCCAGAAACATGGATAAACAGATATTTGGGCTTTCTGTTGGCAGATCTCATCATTATTAGGAATCTGCTCTCCCTATTGTCCTCTCCTGCAGTTCTATGAAAGAGCGGACAGAAACAACTCCTCTGCCTCCATCTACAAAATCCTGAAGCAGTTGGCTTGACAATCACCTTTGATACCTTGTGATAATCTCTTGAATATTTTGATAATCATCTCATCTTGAACTTTAAGAACAGCAGACTGGAAAGGAATGGTCCCTGCACTGTCAATAGTTATTACAGCAGCGCTCCCAGTTAACTTGGCTTCACTAATTTCATTCTCCATCATTTGCATAACTTTGGTCAGTGTTGCAAAAATGAATGCAGAATTAGCCCTGAAAAACAATTTAGTCTCCATGGTGATTTAATTCTAGGCCTCTCTGAGGAAACTTTCCAAAGGTGCCCATGAGAGCTGTTAAATTATTCATTGTGAATAATATTTATTCCAAATACTTTTTCTTAGTTGAAAATGACTCCTGAGCTAGGCCTTGTTCAGGATTATCTGCCAAGTAACCTAAGGGATAAAGTCACAGTCCCTGGTTCAGTGACAAGTAGTCCACTCAAGCATTTGCCTGCTCCTAATGGTAACCCATTGCGTGTGATGTCTCACTGCTGTCAGGACGATTAACCACAAGGAAAGCTGGACCAGAAACAAGCATTTTGGAACAGGCACATAGGAAATGGTAAACACACGTAATGCACATGCATGTCAACCTTTCAAACCATAATTGCTTTTGTTGGAAATGATTTCCTTCAGGTTTCAGGCTCTCTAAATTCTGGTAAATGGTATGCTGCAAGTAACAGCAATGGAAAGTGCTGTTTTTGCTCATGCAAATTGTCATATTTCATCTGCATTTTTATTCATCCAGCTGGAGAGTAGACTGTGATAGTGACGGCTGCTACAAAGCCTGTAAGGAGAGCCTGATCCTTTTTCACTGACTATGTTGGTTGCAACTTTCAGACTCATAATAAGTTTCAGTCACTTCGAATCTGGCTAATAAAACTCAACCCAATAATTTAGATGTGAAAGACTATCATGACATTATTACAAAATTCCTGAACTTCTGCGCCCTCCTGGGACTACTCAAAAATAGGTGTATTTTTGGTATCATCACAAAATGATAAATTGCAGAATATTTCTGGAGTTTAAATATTTCTGAGAGAGCAATTCTTCACTCCCTGCTGTTTACAAGGGAAATACTGTCTACAAATAATACATTACATTAACTGTCCTCTTTATCATAAAGCCATGTTGAATACTTGTAACATTTATAAAAAGACACCAACTGATTGCAAGATGAGCGTTACCCTTGAGCAAATTATGAACACATTTATTTCAGTCTTATGCATTTGAAACTAATTTTCTGGTAATATCAAAAGTGTTCATAGAATTAATTTCCTGTCAGTTCAGCAGTATTCAAGTGAATATTTTATGATTTTGCATTAGCTGTATTTGTCTAGAGTTGTGACATGATCGAGTCATTCTCTGAGGGAAACACATTAATAATTAAACTCTGTCCAATGTGGAGTGCTAAGGATGACAGCATAATTGTACATTTCAGAGACCGTTTCACAAGGCAGAGAATGAGAATTGCCCTGCCACCATTTAAATGTCAATTTAGAATTTCTTTCTGAAATTAAAACAGTGTTGTGGAAAACAAAGAGAAAAAAGGATGAGATAGAAAGACTGAAGTAAAAGTTGAATCTTTGTCCCCTCTTTGCAATCCTTTTCTTTTAAAATGTGAGCTAAATGTAAATAGCATTCCATGAAGGAAAGGAGAAGGGAGAAGGCAGATAAATGATCATCTGTAAGATTTTTTTTTCCCCTTTCTTTTGGCTATATAATATCATCACTGGTTGTAGTGCTAGAGCTGGTTAGATGATAAATGCAATGTGCATAGATTAGCTCCAGAGAAAATACTGTTACCTGACTGAAAGCTTTGATTGGTTTCAGCCCTTACATTTGACTCCCTTTTGCCCTGATAACTTCAGCAGTATTTTAAGATTTTAATCTACTTTCTAGTCAAATACACATGGATAGATCAGTATTTTATTTATTATTTACATTTCTTTTTCAGCTTCTGAAAGTAAAACATTATTGGTCTTTAGCTAAAAGATGTCTGAAAGTTCTGAGGAATATATTTTGCAAGGACTTAAGCTTCTCCAATGAAAAGTGCCTGTATTATTCTGGAGAGACAGCTGAGCCACGCTTACGGACTGTGTATGCAGACCACTTAATGAGCATGTGTTCTTAGAAAATGCATAAATTAGGGACATATCGATGTTTTCATAAGACTTTCTTTTTTTTTCCCCACAGCCTGTGCCTGTCATCATGCCAAACACCCCCCTTTTCATAAGAGTCCAGGTGATGCCTCCCTCATTGACTACATCGTTTACCGCTTTCTCCCTATAGCTTTATAAAAGAGCCAAAATAAGAAAATGTACCTGGATGGACTCAGGCAAATACAAATAAAGGCAAGAAGTCTCCTTTCTGTCCCTTTGCTTTAGATACCTGCCATGTTGCTTCCATCTTCCATTTTCCCTTATCTTACCTTGCATTTACAGAGCCCTCCCTTTTCTTGCATGTTGTTTTCAGTTGATTCCCTCCTGATAAATCCTTCATCTATTTTCATATAAAAACATTTAGCAAATTGTATCCACTTCTTACCATCTCTGTGTTCATTCATTTGTGCTAAATCTTTTCCCTCACCCATATTTTCTATCTCATCCATTTAGATTATAAGCAGCTTAGGAAAAGCATTTGCTCCTCTGCCTCTGTACCTCATCTACCACAATAGTTGGTACTTGGCCACAAGCATATGAAACATGATTGATTATAATAATTCATTTCATTTCACTCAACCCACTTATATCTCTGTGGTATAATTCAGGAACTATTTAGGGCAAATAGGAGGTTTCAACGTATACAATTGCTATGTTTTAAGGGGCAAGTTTCAGATTTTTTTGGCATACTAATGTAAAAAACCAAATATTTTATCTCAGTGGTGTGCTGATTTCAACATTTGGTGTTACTTTGTGAGACAGTTAAATGAAAAGAAAGCAAGCAGAAGAGAAATTGCTATGATGCTAAAAGCGATTGATATCCCTTATCACTGTTGGTATGTGCTCATAGCTGAAATTTCACTACAAATACAGTTCTCAAGTACTCCTTAATTTTGCATTCACTAAGAATGAATTTCACAACAAACTTAGAAGTTTCAACATTATTTCAACACATTTATGGAATAGTGTAAAAGACCATTTGAGTATAAAATACACATTAGAAAGAGAACAATTTTTTGCACCTCAATTTTCACCTGTACATTTCTAAAGACAGACAATGCTGATGGAATGTTCAAACACATGAAATGAAAGAGAAGGTATTAAAAACATAACAGTAAAAGTTATTTATAGAGTTGTACCACATGAAAGCATGGCTGGGTTAGGCCAACATATAACAAATTGAAAGAATATATTTCTTCATGTTAGATAACTGTAACTCAGATATAGTTGTTTTAAATAAGTATCCATGTCTGTATAAACTCATAGTTAAATAACCTGTAACAAGTGGTTCATTTTTTACTGACATCTGTTTATATTACTTGATTGTTTCAGTACAGCTGTCTATGCTGTGTGGCTTCATGCAGCCATGAAACCACTTTTAAATTCCATAAAACTAGCTAACACAAGAGAGTTCAACAGCAATTATACCTCATGTAAAAAATATCAGTTCTAACTTTGCTGTGAACTTATGTCAGGAAAGATCCCCTTACTCTAGTAAGATATTTGACCAAAGAAGAAAACACAACTTGTCAGTGTTCACTATGCTTTTCATTATTTCTGGACACACTTTCATCATGTCTCTTCTTCTCCACACTTTTGGCAATTGAATTCTTTCTCATATTCAGATATTAGAACTTGAGAACAATCAATTGCTTGTGTTTGTGGCTTTCCCCCCAAATACTTAACTTTACGTAACATGTTAGAATAGATCAAAGCCTTTTCAACTGTCATGCTTTGAAAAGTGTGTAAATAGCATCACACAAGGTACTTAGTGATTCACACTGTTTGGAGGTTGATAAATTGTTTCATTTTAAATTCTAAGAGCAGCTAATATAAAGGAAGCTGATAGGGCTTAACAGATATGATTCTTTTCCTTAGAATTTTAAACTACTCCTCCAGAATATTCTTTTTGAGGTAATTTGTCTTTTATTCCAATACACTCGTCTAGAAGAGTGGGATGGCATGACTCCATAGGCACGTGATATGTAGCACTTAAAATGTTGCCCTTTTAGAACAAAGAATAGTATTCTCACCTGTAAAACTAGTTCACCAGGTCCCTTTGTGGCCTAGTGAGAATACAGAACACTGAAAACATGTGAACCTAGTTTAATAAATATTTATAGGTTCTAAGCATTCATTAGTAATTAAAATGGTAATGATAAAGTTTTAACAAACTAAAATGTCGTTCAAATACATCCTGGGATTAATGCACTAGAAACCTTTCTCGGTAGTAGAAAGGAAGTTGACTTGACTCTTAGTCTCCTGTTAAGTTCAGCATTTTTTTACTTTAACCTCTGAGAGTTCCACAATAAACTCCAAAGAAAACATTGTGAGACTACATATTGTATTAGTAGCAGCAAATATTTGTAGGCTTTCTGTATCTATGAATTTTCAGATCAGAAATAAAACCTCTAGGCAAACAATGCAGTCCTTCAGGAGAAATGAGAATTGTCCCTGTACTAAGTCAAAGTCGGCTCCAAATATAAAACTATCCTCTACTTAAAATAAGAACAAAGCAACACCATGTCAGAAAAAGCCAAACTCCAATGAACAGAGAGCTGCTTTGTAGTACTTGCAGTGTCGTGCAGAGAGAGCTGAGCCAGTAACAGCACTATGAATCTCAGCATGAGATTCTCTTTTCCAGTCAGGTTCTTCCCTGGTAACTGCTGTTTATTTCATCTGTGTTTTAAGGACCGTTGCAACCCAGCAGTCTAGGGAAGAATCCTTCACTTATTTTCTATAGAATAGCCTATTTGCTTATTCACCATACTTTAACTTCAATAATATAAGTGTTTTCTGATTAGAAATAAATCTTCAGAGATTTTTTGTCCCTTACTATGCCATGCTTTGAGCAACTGAAACCTCAATTAAGGTGTCATTTTCCCCATTTAATGTCAATGTTATAGGTTTTTCAGGTCTATTGACATTTCCTTTCTTTTGTTTTGTCCTACTATACCCTAGATTTCAGTATGCTGAGCCGTATTCTTGCATTATAATCTGTGTGCATTGTTGATACAGTTCCACCCATAAAATTTGTCCTTGTATGCAGTTAGAAGTTCATTAATGCAAAGGAGAACACTTACTTCTGTTATTATTAGTAACATCTAACACAGTGAAGATCTCTTCATAGCCAAAGGAGACAGAACAGCTTCCCTAGACAGTGATTCAAGGCACTCAGGATCCTACTTTTCACCACTCACTACATAAGTAACTTAAGGTTCAGTGTCAACAAATCAATGTTCTATTCCTTAAAATTAGAATTTTATTACACAAAACTCTTAATATACAAGTACCCATTTATACTTAGGCTTTTGCATGGAGAATTGACAACCTTTTGGATAAAAGGATAAAAATTATTTTTCTAATTAAAAAAACCAACACCCCCCATCTTTTCCCTCTTCCCCACCCCCACCACTGAAATAAAAAGCTCAACAACCTTTCTCTCCAAAACAGATTGGTTTTGCTTCCTCTGAGTGCATGAGGAAGCCTTGCAAAAACAACACACTGCCCACTGAAAGCACTGGCTATTTAGAACAAATGTGTCCTGTAGGAATTCATTCTGGATCTCATGTTTCTGCTAATGATGATGATTATGATGAATAGCTGGCTTTTGCTGTTGCTTTTTCTGCTGATGGAAGCATTTCTCTTGATAGAAGCATTGTTGCTACAGTTATTGCTGCTGGTCCAACTGCATAATGTGAGCAGAATCCACAGAGATACAAACAAGCTCTTTAGCAGCCAAGAGAAGAAACCTGTAATTTTACAACCAGGAAGCAAAATTGCTAGTGATCACCAAATGCTGCAGGAGGTGTTCAATAGCAGGCCACTGTGAGAGAATCCCAAATAAGAACAGGAAGTGACTCTGGGTCATAATGCATTAAAGAAACTTGGGGCCATAGGTTTTGGGGAATGGTTTTATTTTTTCTTTAACTGCAATAGCCTTGCATAAAGTAAACAAAAACAAACAAACAAACCAAACACTAACAAGCAATTGAGGAAGAATCAGTGCTTTACTGATGCCATTGAATCAGATGTAATAGAGATTGGTAGCACAAGTGGTCACTATCAGAGCCAAATTGGGGACATGACTGTTGCTATTATCTTTGTCAGTCATTCCCAGACATATTTAGATTACAACTCTCTTGTAAATTCTCTAGGTTTTTTCTCCCAACATGCTTTATAGCACTTAACATTGTATGTCTCTGTTTAATGAACAGAGCTACCCTAAAGCACCCTGAGAACAAAGCAAATCTAAGATAAATAAGCATATTTTAAAATGGATAATAAACATATTTGATCTACATCCAGTAGCTAAAAATCTTCAAGTGCTACAAAAAGCTACAAATGGTCTTTCTGACCAGCTTAGGAGCCTACAAAGTTGTCAACTCTTTAATCTAGAATATAAGAATATCTCATTTACAGGCAGCCTAATACAATAAAAATCTAGTGAGATACTAGTGAGATACTACATGAGACTTGTGTGTGGATTTAGAATTCTAGGACTGTAGAGGGAAAATTGCAACTTTTCTTTCACAGCAGGACAGAGGAATGTTGTTTAGATATGGAATAAGTGTCAGAAATCAAAAACTGCAAGGTTTAAAAATGCAGGCTAAGATGCACAAAAAGGTCTTATGTCAATGAGGTTCTCAAGAATAGCCCTTAGTTATCAGAAAATGACTGATCTCTTTTTTGAGATTTACATTCAGATGAACAGCAAAACCCAATGATTTTCTCAGAAACTCTAAGCAAAGACCAATTGAATGTGAATGTTTAAGTGGTAAAACAGAAGGTTCTTGCCATCAGAGATGAACAAAGTGGACATTTGGAGGCACATTGAGTGGCACAGAGATCATTTTATTGGACCTTGAAGACAGCAAGCAGACTCCGCCTGTTGCAGCAGTCTGGTAACTATCTAACGGGAAAGCTTAACAGAACTCAGAGAATTAACAGTCAAAATCGCTCATATTTTTAAACTCTTCAAGGGTTCCCAACAGCTATAGTGTTTGAATACTGAAGGATTGAAGTTGGTATAAATCAATTGGTATAAATTAAATCAAGGAAAGAAACAAATTCTTTAAATAGTAACATAAAGAGAAATTTCAAAAAGACTATGCCTGTTCAGTGTAGTTTTAGACACAATTTATCCTTAAATGGCTCCATACTTCCGTTGTTTATGTATTATGATACACACTGGTAGACTAGCTTGAAAAGAAGTTGTCTTCACTGAGGGGACTGATTTTTCTAATGCCAACTGAAGTCAGTGGCAATATTCCCATCCTGTTCAGCATAGAGCCAAACAGAAATTAATCTTGAGACCAAACGTGCCATTTGCAGCCAGGGTGTCACATGACTAAAAACCTTATTTGTGGAGTGTTGTTTATTTCAGTTCATTTTATTATATTATGTCTTTAAACTCTACATTTGGTGCAGGACAAGCACTTGAGAGACGTAAGCATCCCTTATTAAAATGACTTGTTTGCACAGGCAGAATGAAATTTAACAACACCAAATGCATAAAAGGATCCTAATGTGTGACAAACAGGCTGCCTGGTCCCCTTCCCTGACCTAGTATGCTCCGACTCTCTGTAGCGGAACTGTTTGCACTGGAGCCCTCCCATGGGCTGGCACGTAAATCTTAAAAATATCTTCGATGCCCATCTGCTGTAGTGCTTCATTTTTAATGAAAATGGAAGGTGCCAACCACAAGT
The DNA here is from genome assembly GCA_013400415.1 of Scytalopus superciliaris. NCBI lineage: Eukaryota > Metazoa > Chordata > Aves > Passeriformes > Rhinocryptidae > Scytalopus > Scytalopus superciliaris. Next base: position 32,662 of record VXBX01004264.1, on the reverse strand, counting down.
AGTTTTGATACGCCAAGTCTCTCCCATAATGCCAGCCTGTTACATCTCAGAGGAGTCAATTTAAACAGACATGTTTCCAAGACTTGTTTGTTAGTTTATGATTAAAGGTCCTTAGAGATAAAGTAGAAAAACTCAAAAAGACCCAATAAAAGGCCATTTTGACAATTAAGCTGTCAATGTAAAATTGTTAGCTTCAATATATTCTCATGAGTTTTGTTTATGTGGTTTTCCATACATATTTTGTACAAGATTTGTATTCAGGCATAAACCTCCTTCCAAAGAAAATTTGTTATTTTTCTTTGCAGTTGGTACATGGATTTTTTCCTAACCAAGTCAAACCCAATGAGGATATTGCTAACATAATGCTAGATATTAATATTGGAGAGATTTATTTTCTTGTGGGGTTTTATATCTTGCAGACATGTAGCAAGGAAGCCAACATAAAATAACTAGGTATTAGCTCAGAAGACTCCTAATTCTGTATCATACTTGCTTGTCTATGCAAGTTAATGTTTACTATTTGTTTCAGTAACAGTTCTTAAAATCTGAAAAGTTTTTTTTTTTTCAATCAAGGTTTCACCCAGGCATGGGAAGTAAAATAAAAGTATCCAGATGCTTGAGAGATTTGTCACCACTAATCCAGAGAGTGTGACAAAAACCATGCTAAGAAAACAGACTTGAGAAAATATTGTTTCAAAAATTTGTGGTTTATTTTACCCACATTCTAGAGACTGAGAATCAGAGTATCTGTAACCACTTGCCTCCGTGAAGCATTAGAATAATGTGTAGGTAATATCTCAAATATTTAAATAAAGTTTTAAAATCCCAGAAGAAAAGTAAATCCAGATATTATTGACACATTAGCAAGGTCACAGAATTTACAATTCAATGGAAATAGAGAGGTACTAAATAACTCTGAAACTTGGATTATTTCTTGAATACTGCCACAGGAGCACTACATATTTACTACACTACCTGGAGTATGATTATTCTATAGCCATTTGTATTCCTCCTATAAATCTGAGGAAAGCTCTCTCTACAAATGATTAGGGGATTAACTTTCCTTGTGAGTAGGTTCACATTATGCATGGTCAAAGTCATATCACAGACACACATGGAAAAGAACATTTCAAGGGTTATAATTACATTCACATGTTGGCTAATTGGGCCCTCAGGGGCCTACTTCCTAATTATAAGAGGGTATGCAGGAAAATACCAGTAAAAAAAGTATGTATAGAATGAGTATGAGATTAAATGGGTTATGCTGGCTGTATAAAAGCCATAAAACTTGATAGGAAAGGAATGCAGTTGCTTGCCAAGTATCTCTAAACCATAAATGTTTTTTTGATGTCATTATCAAAAGGAGATGGGAGGAGGCTGTGTTGTTTTAGAGGAAATCTGCAAACATCTATTGTAGCCTCAAGTGGTATTTTTTTCATAGTTGTGAGAAAATCAAGCAATGACTGAGCCAGATGACAAAGAAATAAAAAAAACCCCAAACCCAGAGACAAACATTTTACAACTTTGAGATTCAAAGAAGGTGAAAGTAACCTAAAGAAACAAAGAACAGAGTCAGACACTCACGTATGTCACTGAGACCTACTAACTAGAAATTAAATGCTCTAAAAACTCTAGATATTCATTAATTAAAATTGCATAAGCTCTAATGACAGTGTTTATTAGTTTAGCTAAGGGCAGAATTTTTATCTCCCATAATTGAAAACTATAGTTTATTGCTTTGATTAGACACTAAGTAAGATATACAGGCTTTACTTTTTGTTCTGTGTTTTTCAGAGGGAAATACCTGTAAGAATAAATTAAAGAACTTTTACAAGGTTGTAATTTATTTTATTTCCCATCAAATGATATCCTTTTGACATATCTATAAAAGTCTTAATGTTTATAGTAGATGTGTATGCAATATTACATTACACCTCGTAAGAGAAACTGGCAGGAACCCTGAAGCTGAATAAGAACAAGATTGTCTTTATCTCTTAAACTTGTCATTTAAATTTTCCACTCTAGGCAGTGCAGTATAAGTAGCCTAACTTAAGTTCCTAGTGACTGCTAGACCACATTCTTGTAACATTTTGAATTTAGTACTAAGCAAATTGCTTTCAGTATTCTTATCTTGATTTATACGAGTGGGTTTATTTGTGAGTATACCCAAAGGAATACAGTATTTTACAGCATTCTAAATGCAAATCCTGTTTTCTTATTTATGCTGTGGCCAGTGTAACCACACCATTAAAAAGAATTTAAAATGAAATGCAGAAAAATTGAAATGACAATCCTACCACTCCAATGTTTTGAACAAATTGTGACAGTGTGAAAGTGCTGTGAATGAATCAGGCTTTCAGTTTTCACATGCCCAACCTGGTTTTGTAAAGTTGAAATTCAATACCCACCAAAAAAAAAAAAAAACAAACCCAAAACCCAAAACAAAACCAAACCCAAAAAACCCCCACCAAAAGAAAACCAAAAAACCTAAACAAACAAAAAAACCCCCAAACAAACACACAAACAAAAGTTATTTTCTGTCTAATTTAAAGTTTGTCTGTAACTACCAAAGTTGTATAATACTGTAGTTCAAAATAGTTATAAGACTACCTTATAACAAAGTACTACTCACTGGGCATGTAAGTGTCTAGATTTGCTGCTCATTATAACTTTAATCTTAGTACACAGTATGGGCTAAATTTTTGGATGACTATGGGTATGTGTGCTCAAGTTACAGAGGGAATAAAAGCTATCATTGGTGTAGGAATTAAATTGTCAAGCTGGTAGAACTAGCCATTGCAACAGGAGGCATGTAGTAGTGAAAAGAAGAGGTGAAAAGGGTTCACTGATACCTTAACAAGAAAACATTTCTTTAGTCATGTTCCTCCAATCATACAGGAGCAAGTTGTCATACAAGGACATGAATATTGGCAACGTGTCTGTGGTGATACAGAAGTCTACACAGCAACATACTCTAACCCAGCTGTAAGGCTAACACTGTCAGCCTTGGATTGATTCTAGGACAAAGAAAAATGTCTCTTGTTTAATTAGATGTATATAAAGACAGACTATTTTACAGTAATCTTGATAGTTTTGCTGTCTTCAGACTTCTGACCTAACCTGCTTGTGGTGACTGGAAGAACTAAAATCTCAGCGTCATTATTATACGCATTTTTACATCTGGGAAACCAACAATGCATTATCTAGTGCTTTGACTTAACATTTTCATCACATTCATCATTGATAGAGACATTGCGTAGTCACAAAGTTTCAATTAATAATTAGATTTGAAAGGACAAGTCTACCACCTGAGCATAAGCTAAGGGAAATCAATGCTAACGCCAATTTTCTTTCTGAGAATGCGGAGTGATGGAGTTGCTGTGATGCATAAAGGAGCAGTTAGGAATATTGTTAAGGCCATTTCCTCTCCAGAGGAAAAGAAGTGTTTTAAGTAGGATTCTTGATATATGTTCCAAACACAAACAAAAGTGAAAACAGATTATGCATTTCCTCCTTGAAAAAAAAAACAATCAGAGCTTAATAATGCCAAACTGAAGTATAAAGACTATGACAAACTGTACATAACACTGAAAAGTTTGTGAGCTAACTAGAAAGTTCAAATAGCAAGGGTGGTGAATTATTAAGTAATGACTGAGGCAGAAAATCTGATTACAATGTTGTTCAGAGCCTTTGTCTGAGTATAGATACAGTTTCTTGTAAAAGAATTCAATAGAGCACTGATAAGAAAACTTATAAATATTGACCAAGAAGAACATATTAAAAAATTATTAAAATAGAATAAAATTTACCTATGCATTATAAAACATTATGTATCTCCTAATTTTTATTCATAGTACCCTAAGTTTAAGGTTTTGGGTTTGAAGGTTTAATACATAGATAACTGTCCTGCCAGAAACAGATCTTTGAAAATCACTGAAGCAATATCAAGAAGGGAAACAATGACTAGTCAGTGCGCATACTAAGGAACGTTAAACAAACATGCTGTGATACAAAAAGATATCTACAGAGAATATTATTCACATTGCAGGAAATGAGGAATTCTGTGTAAAACAAGAACGTCTAAAAAAGTTCTACTCAGGTTTGGTGGTTACTTGGTGAGACAGGTGAGAACTACCCCTTCAAGACACGGTGTTGGAGTAATGAGGTAGAACTCATATACTAAGTCACTACTACGCAAAAAAAAGTAACACATCTGAAGACAGGCCATTTTTACCAAGTTATTTTGCAAAACAAGAAGAATTGCCACTAAGCGACAGGATGTCAGTCATGGTTTCAGTTGTTTTGTTCTTCACAGGGCTGTGGAGATCAAAATTCCCCTACTGAAGACCGGCTAGCTAACAGAAGGTAGTGAAGCTAGCAGAAAACAGACACTCAGAGGCAAGAAATGTTCTGTCCAATTTCCACAGCAAATGAATGAGGTCACTGAGGGAGAAAGCCAAGGAATAGTTTAATCTTTTGGATCAGATGTTCAAGTGACAAGAGCTGTAGTTTTCTGGGTTTTTTTCATGTGCAATAGGCATAGAAATGTTTTCTCTCTCACAGCTTTTCTTTTCTTTTGTTCACATTCTAAGATTTGTCACAACAGTTTCTTATTCCATGGCTTTACAGCTTCTTATATTAACGGAGTAAAAAAGATAAATTATAGATTTTCTGATAACCCATTGAAATCAGCCAAATAGCTACATTGTTTCACAGTACCACTATTATACCAGATAGTATCACTAACTGAGAATAAGGTGAGTTACTTGTATGGTCAAGCACTCTACCTCCAATGCAACTTTCCGCCGCCCCGTGGCCAGAAGAATCAATATAGTATTCAAAAGCAAATTGTGTTAATAGGACACCATAAATAACCTTTGTATGGTTATATTAGTCTAATGTTATTCTAATGGATTAGGTTTTTCTTACTTCTTTATAAAGGAAAGTAATGATAGCAAGTAATGAAAGAATTAGATATGCAGTACTGCTATGTCTGCAGACAGTGTTAGTCTGAATGTTTTGCTTACAGATAAAAATAGAGAGGAATGTGGGGTTTTTTGGTCAAAGCTGTTCAGGGTAACTGATTAAGGCATGGTTAAGACCACATATATAAAGGGAAGAGTGGATCATCACAAGGAGCAGACCAATAGCCAAGATGACTATTTTCTTAAGATTCTTAATTACCATGTTTTTTTGAACTACTTTATGAAAAACTTGGTCACATTTCTTTACAAGTGCACTGTCTTCTATAAGGACAAGAAATAAATCCAGCATTTTAATGAAAGAAAGCAAATAGTTACATTTTCAGCAAATTGTTTAGTTGAAGAAGAAAGCAACATACTAAGATAGCAATTCACATTAACCCTAGAGGGGTTAATTATCTAGACCAGGTACAAAGTTTTAACTGTCACAAAGGAAAACTGGAAACTGGCACTGCCTGGGATTTTTTGCAATACAGACATCAGATAGAAAACTTTCAGTTGTGTTTGCCTGACTCCTTTTGTCATCCAAAAACTCATCCAAATAAAATACATAGGAGTCAGTCTGAACTGATCAGATAAAAAGATATTCATGTCTTTTCAGTGATGTCAGTAATGTACATACTGTAGTATGCATACTGATAGTATGTATATATTGCTCTGCTGAATAAACATATATATTCAACTTAATTTCCAATCTTTTGGAGTGATGAAGCAAGGAAATTAAGATTTGAGTCTGCTGCACAGCCAGGTCAGTTATGATTTCCTTATTCATTCCTCCTTGCTGTGGTTTTGTTTGTTTGTTTGTTTTTTTTTTTTTTTTGTTCACCGCTTTATGAAGACCCTGTTTCAGTTTCACTAATTGAAAAGGAAGGTATATACCTTCCTATTGTCAATGCTCCTTGAGGATAGGAGCTTTGTAAAGATATTGCAGCATTTGTTCCACTACACAGAGTCTGCTATCCACTGCGGGCCTTGAAGAGAGTGCAAGTTCACAATCCTAAATTAATACTTCTGTATCAAGAGGCAGATTTATATTCTTTACTGTGAAATAATGTATTTCTTCTCTTAAAAGAGTTTTTCAGTAGATATGCTGATGTAACCTGAATGCAGTCTGTCTCACCACTACTATATACCTGAATATGCAGTTCTGTGAAAAAAAAAACACATCAGCAAATGTGCAGTAAATAACAGGCCTGAAATACCACAAACCTGCATTATATTCATAAGCAATTTCAACTATATTTGCTTATTTTTTCAGAATATTTTGGTACAATACAATATATTGAAGGAAGAAATAGAATGAAAAATGTTTTCCCCTCTCTGGATTGGGAAATACAGGGATAACTCCATTTTTCTGTTTCCATAGTCCAACTGATTAAGACCAGATCTGCAAGTTCAGATTTATAATTCCAGTTAATTTAAAAATATTTTGCTGATGTCAGGTTATCCTTACATTTCTTTCTGCCCACTTTGCAGACGCAAGTTACTGTTCTCACATGGTCTAAAGTCTGACATTAGTTTAAACAGACTTGATAATTCAGCCAAGGCTTGCATTCAGAGGAGGGAGATTCACAGCATTATCTACCATTATATGTACCACAAGGGTATCTCATGCTATGTATCAATTGCTTGCCCACCTCCACAAAGGCATGAGAATACAGTGCAATAATGAAATGTCCATGGGAACATCAGGGCTTCAAAAATACAGGCTTGTTTTCAGCTAAACTTTTTTCTGGAGGAGTAAGCAAACAGGTACTCATAAAATCTTAGTATTTTTAATAGTGCAGTTTTTAAGAAAAGGGGGAGGGGGGGGAAGATTTTTGAAGTGTTTTTAACAAATCATACAGTATCACTTTTTCCATAGAAGATATTATTTAATCTGGTTCTAGACTACCCATGCTATGATCAAAAATATAAAATCAGAATTTAAGAATAAAAAAATGTTTACTCATACCTAGAAAAGATCAGAAGAAAGACTTGGACACCTGAGCTTTTAAAAAGTATTTTCTATTTCGCACAAGGAAACATCAAAGTCTGATATGATCAGCTAGAGACAAGAACTTTCACCTCACGAGCCTCATGAGGAAAATGGAAGAATTAGTCAGTTATACCTCATGATAGAGAAGAAAAAAAAATAATATGAGCAGACAGCAATTTATGTATTCCCTATGCAATGCAACTCTTTATCTTTGGCAAGAAGCGTATAGACTTGCCATAGAAGTATAAACCTTAGAATTCCCTAAAATTGTCATAAAATTGAAATTATTTTAAACAACAAAGAAACAAACAAACAAAAAAAACCCTCAAAATAATGGGATTTCTTTTTTGCAGCCTCAATGCACACAACTTACAACTGACATGAGCCCTTTTATTTCTCCACCCTCAATTAGTGTCAACAGAATACTTTGTAAAACTGAGCTCAGTAAGGCACAGTTCTTTTGATTTCAAAGGGGTTAGGACATCATTCTGGGTTTTGCTCTTTCAGCCTTAATGCTACATTTTAAATAGAAAATAGTATTTTAGTGTTTTTTTTTCTACTGAAACTTCTCATTTATGGGATTATTTTCCTAAGGTAGTGGTATATGATATATAACTGAAAATTGTAACTCAAATTCCAGTAGAATATTATGTAGTTTGTATGAATACGCAGCATTCAGCAACTGTCACCTATAATTCAAGACTTTTAATCCGGTTTTATTCTATTACAGAAAAATATTGAAATAGAAGTGTAAGCTTATAAAGGTGTTTTTCAGGATCTGTTAGATTTTTTTTTTCCTGTGTATAAAACAACTTTCTACAGTGTTTTATGTGTTATTTAAGGCTACTCATGCTGTATTCTTTATGAAGTGGTAGGATATATTCTTTATATTTGCATAAATATTTCTAATAGAAAACTCATTTTCAGATTGTGGGTATTTTTAAAATATGCATAAATTGCATATTACTCATGAGATATGTGTGAAATACCTGAAAAATCAGGTTAGGGCAAATTATTAACTGTCTATCCATGGCATAATGAGATGTTATTTTTGCCACCATGCATTTAAGGTCTTTGGAGTATGCAGCATCACTTCTCTTGCACAAAGGAAAAATCAGGTCATGGAGCATGTGATGATTTGCACCTTTTTAAACTTAAATACTTGGAAGTCTGATGAACACTAATGGTATGACTTTCTGTAGAATCTCACCCTCTTATTCTCTGTAAGCACTGGAGAAGTTTTTTTCTGTGAATAGTCTGTGTTCAGATTTCCCCCTTCTAGGAGTCTGTATGAGACCTGCCCTTGAGGAAGGTGTCCAGGGTCCCTCAGGTACACAGAAGGCGGGGAAGGTCTTGTTTTTAAGTTACAGTATGTAGAGGTGTTTTTGTTTCTAAATGCAGGCTCTACAGCAGCTCTAATTTAATTTTAAAAGTAACACATTGACGCGAAACTTTAAGGATTCAAGCTGTTATGAATTTGGCCTTAGAACATATTAGTACAGATGATCCTATCAGTTTATTAAAATGCAAAAGTCAAATACAGAGGGACAAGTAACTCAGTTCCCCTTAGCAGAAGTATTCAAAGTGTGAAGGTAGATAGATGTGGAGAAAATCTGTTCTGCCCTCAGGGTCTCTGCACAGTGACCCTTCCTGCCAAAGAGATCTGATGTTGTGATGTCTGATTCCTGCCCTTATCAGGAGCAGTGGGAAAGCAAACTAATATCTTAAGGGAGTTCTAGCTTGTGCTTGCTACCCCCAGTGTGCTCAGTGACTGCAGCAGCTGAAGCAGAGCTGGTATAATTAACATACCTCCCCTCTGAGGTGTGATGCTGGAATAGGAGTGACAAAGCAAGAGGTACGGTATGATTAATGAGCAAAACCGATTGCAGAATTAGTCAATCTGGCCCTTCACAGGGTTACATCATCAAATCCATACATGTGTGTAAATACACAGTTTATATGAGTAATATTTCAATTCTTACAGCTTGTTATTCATATTATAGTTAACCCCAGATTTTTTTTTTCCTAATTTACCTTGCTTCTTATGCAGTTTTCATTATTTTTTAACTACTAGGAAACCAACCATCTGACATTTCAATTTAAATCAGGCTTGCCATTCATTTTTAATAACATGAATCTCTGAGGTAGAAGAAATCTCTACGTATTTTTAGGAAAACAGAATCAGTGGGAATTAGAAAATCCTTAGCAATGCTTTGGTTTTTTTCCAAAGAAAGTAAAAACAAACAAACAAGTAAACAAAAACCCCAAAGGAGCACTGACAGTTTTTTCTATATAATTGTATGTTCATGAACATTTCAGACTTAGGAGGGCTTCTAGGAAAGAAACATCTTTCTAAAACCTTTAGGCCTTCAGAATTATTTGTGATTTGTAATCCTGGCATTTCTCCATTTCACTATATCTGTATGCCCATCTTTCAGCTCAATTGGAAAAATGAACTGTGTAGGTGATATAAAATAAATTCAGTTCCTTATCCTCTCAGAGGTAACTCAGAAACAGGTTAATTGGAATTCATTATACAGAGGTGATAAGCTGAAATAAGTGGGCTCAAGATTTTGAAGCCCTGTGCATTGCCTTTTTTGCTTAGCTTTTACTTAGATGCCTTAAACAGATATCAAAGTATTGTAAGAGCTAGCCAAGTACAACTTACCTTTCAAAGAGAACAGGCTTGTTTGCCTTCAGTATAATGAATGATTGTATTTTTTATGAATTTTAAAATAATTTAGATAATAAACTAGAAGAAATAATTCTAATTCTAACATTTGGCTTCACAAAAGTAAGTTGTTGCCCAGTTTTGCGTGAGCAGACTCTCTGTTGCAATTCGTGGTGGTGCTGTTCTCTGACCTTTCAAGTGATTTCCTCCTTTTTGGATACAGCACTCTTAAAATGGTTAATATTGCTAATACTCACTACTGAAAAATATATTAACACCTTCATAGTACCTATTTGTCAAGCCACCATCATCTATTAATTCAAGTCCTTCTTAAAAACTTGTTCAGTAGCATAGAAAAGTGGGTAAATATCAATTAAGAGTGGATTATAATGGATGTATCAAACCCTGCCTAAGTAATTATATAATCCTTTCTGTGCAAGTCTTGACCCTACTTGAACTAATGATGTGGTAATGGACAAGAAATGATGGCTTTCAAGAAATTTCTGCATATCAGTGCTTTTCCTTGTGCATGATTATCTTTTCTCTTTCACATGGGCACTAAATACAATATCTTATCAAGGAGAACAAAATTTGCCTATTCCCTCATGTTAAGAATAAGAAATATATTTTTATTAATGAGGGAAAAAGTCAAACGTGGTGTGTTAGAAAAATCTTTCATTCTTCAAATGGCCTTCACTTCTGCAATATTTTCATCTGCCTAATCTGAGTCTTTGCAGCTAAAATAATTATTCTCAAAATATCCTTTTATCACCTGAAATCACTAATGGGACATTTAGGTGCTATAATCACTGTTAATGTACTATCATGGTAAGTTGTCTTCAGTCAAACTACAGCACAAATGGAAATCTTGGTAAGACAGAAAATTATCAAATATACCTTACGGAGTTTAGTCATAATGACTATTTCTGATATGCGTTCTGATAACTAAATACTAAGATGCTGTGCATAATGTCTTCAAAATTCAGCAGTGGAGTTAATTTCAGAAAGAAATTAACAGCTTGGGAGCTATTCACTCTCTGGTTTTTTATGGCCTTGAAATCTTCAGCTATTCTAGGAACACACAGGCAATCTTCAGCCAGTTTGCTCCAGTCAAACAGCCTGCTTTTCATGGGTGCCTTGTTGGCAGATAACAGATGAGAATTACTTGAATCATATATCAAATGCGTAGAGCATTTCCAATTATTTTCCTCTGAAGTATAGAAATAAACATTACAGAATTTCAAATCAAATTTGATGGATGTAAGCATTTTAGGGCACACAATCTCAGTATCTTTACCTTTAATTCTATTAGTGATCTGTAGATAAGCACTTCTAGGCTACCAGATGTAGCAAAAATCTCAAAACCTTCTGTGGGAAATCTCAGAATTCTCTGTGACTCTGTTTTCATTACAGTGTAAATCCAATACATGGCTGCAGAAGCATTGTTAAATATATATAGGAAAAAAAAGCCTTTACCAGGGATGTTACAGTTTTACTGGAGGAGATACATATAAAGGTAAAAGAAGGAGAAAACATCTCTATCTCTCACTTTAGCTTGGCAAACAGGCAAACTGTTACAAAAGAATGACTTACTCCAGTAATTGCAATGTTTTGAATAGAAAGTAATAAATAAATAATATATAAACAATCTTTTGACATTACTTACAAAAGAGCACCTGGGGCTTTTTGTATATGATTTTTTGTTTTGTTCCTTTTTAGATTTTTTTTAAAGAAAACTTACTAAAGAGCCATGCAATTTCATGAAGTGTATTTGTTCTCAGGACATGAAAATGAAGCAGCAGATCAGACCAATGTCTGGTGTATAGGAGGTAAAACTGGGGAATATGACTACTCTGATTTGCCCCCCACTAAATTTTTTAGTGGTTTTTTTGTGGTTGATTGGTTGTTTGGTTTGTTTTTTGGTTTTGGTTTTGTTTTTTTTAATATGAGGGACAGAACAACAAAATAGCATTAACTACTTTTAGCAGGTTTGGGAGTCTTTGGTTATGTGTTTTTGGGCTTTAGGGTAAAGTTTCTGTAGCCTGTTTTAGGCTATTGATCTTTCCTTTTTCTTGTCTCTGCAAACATATGGCAAAGTGCCCTGTAAAGCATGGGCTGGAAGAAGGTTATAAACATGAGCCTGTGAGCTGTGTTTGCCAGATAACATTTGCTGTGTTTAGTTACTTTCTACTTCAGCACAATTTTCTACACCAAGGGCCTATCATTCTCCGTTAGTCTTTAAAATTTCAAGACAGAAGCAGATACAGTCAACAATAAATCCAGACCAAAAGATGTATTTAAACAAAGAATTTACATCTGTAGTGTGCTGCACTTGCCTGTTAGTAGAAATTTAGCTAAGACCATGTGAGCAATTTCTCAATAACTGCAGTGGTAATGTCCAGTGGTAATGTCTCTCCTTATGACTCTGACATGGATGTTCCCTTACAGCCATTGCAGTTAAACAGAACAGATCTAGTAGATCTGTTAGAGAAATATAATCTATTTATAGAGGAAGAAATGCATATATATCTGATACTACATGTGATATTAACCAAAAAGTGTACACATGAAGACTTGATCTTCAGAGCAAAATTGTATTACTTCCCTTGTACAAAGAATAAAGAAGAAAACAATTGTAAATACACTTTTTAATAGCTCTTCAAAGAAACTAATTTCTAGTTTCTCTGAAAAAAATCTGAAGTTGCAATCATATTAAACAATATAAATATTTTTCAAATTTGACTGCCTATTTGTGCAGGAAAATACGTTTTTAAAAGTATTTAACTTGGAGTGGTTGTATGCTAGGAAAAATGCTATTTTAAAGTTTGCGTATAGAATTTTAAAAGTAATTGGTGCTTATTCTTTCCCAATGTGTCTGAATAACACTTGCATAAGCAGCTTGAGAAGCCAAGTGAGATTTATCTATCTAAACCTGTGAATGACATTTCTGTTAGGTGGCCTGTATGGGCCAACTGAATGGTGGGTTTGTGCTCTTGTAAAACAGCTGGCTCACTCTGATCCCTCAGCACAGATGTGAGGGCAATCATTCGGAGGCAGAAAATCAGTCAAAAATTAAGTATGATCCAACCAACACTCATATATTGAATAATGTGGTCAAAAGACACAGGCCAGCTTAGTAGCATGCTGTTCTACAGTCCAAGAAATTAAATCATTCTTTTACAACCATCTCAATTGTGTCTGAGATTTACTAGTTTGATTTTTTATGGATATTTGGTTTGTCCTTGGCCTTCTTAATAACAGCCAACAACAGTTTGTGAACCACTGAGCCCAGTGTTTGCATAGAGAGAAACAAAAGACATTGTAATATACATATCCTGAAACAAAAACAAATACAAAATAACAAATTAACAGTAAATATCTGGAATCTTGGCTTTCAGGCCATGCTGGAATTCATGAGAATATAGTCATAATTAGGAACAGAAAATTATGTGAAACTAAAATACTATGTCAGCAATACAGCAGATTTCTCTTTTATAACCTGATAAAAGCATTTTTAATGTTTCTACTATGCTTAATGCAACATTTACTAAGCACACCTGTTACCTCAGTGCAACACGAATCAATGGCATCTCCCAGTACCTTAAAGTCTTGCAATGAAACTTTACATTATCTTTCAAGAAAGATAGAGTAAAAATAAAAAAAAGTAGAGCAGATCCCAGACTGTAAAAGAAAGCAAACCAAACCATTCCTTACAGATATTTCAAGGTTTTACAGGGCTTTGAACTGACTGTTAACACTCAGGTGTCAGGATCTGGCAAGTGCTACTCTGGACTCTCAGACCAATGTGAAAAAACAAAGAAACTTAAAGCTCCAAAATGTTACCTTGTCTGTCTGAACTAGACATGCAGAGAAAAGCCCATCATCTGGGCTCAGCCAAAGCATTCAGAGAAATTGTACATTCTTCTCATCACTGAGGCAGAACCACTGTGTTGCCAACACCCACACATATCTATGTACAGAATAGTTCTGCACTTGCTAATAAAACTGACAGCATATTGCAGCAAACTTCATGTAGTACCAGCACATTTGTCCACTGCAGGATCACAGTGTCACTGCCTGGCTCACTAATCACCTGTGTGATGATGTACCTCAATTACAAGCCCTTATAAATAAATAACAAGTCAACCTGACAACTCACTAACTGAATGAGATGAAAAGTATGTTGAGTTTTGTGAATTTTTAATCTGAAATATGAAGTTTGACATGTTACAATGATAAATATTTATAAAACATCCAAAACTGCTTTCCACATGATCTAATTTATATTTAAAACATCTTTAAAATATATCTGGATTCGATGAGATATACTTACAGTATATTAAAAAAAAAATGGAATAAAGCTAGCAGATCTAACTGCAACCAAGTTTTGGTGTTCCTGGCAGTGGGGAATGCCTTCTGGGCTTCTGAGGTAGAACAGCAGCTCACCTTAGACAGCTAGGAAGCCCCCAGCAAATATTTTGCTTGAAGGACTGTTTTGCACAACCCTGCAACAAGGCTTTCAGTCTGACTTTGGTGAGCATTCACTACAGACTGCATCAGGAACCAGAGGGTTTAACAGGTTCCCATCACCCCCAATAGGAACGTGACTTTATATTTCTAACAGTAGTACTTGAGGAGCAAAAATAAAGCCTTCAAAATTACACTCCGGGAATTAAAAGGTTACATGACTCCAGCTGATTCCAACTAAGCACACAAAATATTTTTTTGACTCCCTGATTGTTACGCATGTACTATATACACTTAACTGTGTTCCTAGGAATTTGATAGTTCCTTTGTATGGGAAGAATTAATTCACTTTAGCTCTAAGCTATCAAGAACTGAATATCACAAGAGAAAATACTTGAAATCTCCTAATCCCTAAGAGGAGTTATAGTAGAAAGTATTGGATCAACTTCATTTCTAAAGGGTCAATACCACTTACAACAAGGACAAGTAGTACAGCCTAATCAATGTTTGAAGCCCCTTATGTAATTAATGGTTTCAAGTACTGCCTTCTGTGTCTTTTCTTGTTAGGTTTTATTAACTTGCTAAAAATTCTTCCCATGTTTTGCATTTAAATTATATTTTTAATCACAATTTTCCTAACTACAACTTCTTCTGAATGAATGTTTCTTAACAGTAACATCTGTATTTTATAAACAGAAATACGACCACATATTGCAAATAGAAAGGACATTGAAGACCCCTTCCAAATCTAGGCTAAAAAAACCCCAAAAAACTAGGAATAAACAGAAAAGAGGACTGGAAGGGACCTTGAGAGGTCACTTCATCCATTCCCTCTGCCCTAAGGCAGAATCAGCTATACCTAAAACATTTCTGACAGATGTTTGTCTAACCTGTTTTTTAAAATGTTCTGTGACAGAGATCTCATATACTCCCCAAACAATCTATTCTAATGCTTAACCCTCCTTTTACTAGAAAAGCGTTTTTTTTTGCTCTGTACCTTTGCTTTTTTTCCATATTATCTAATTTAATAATTGCTATAGTGTAAGCTCATTATCTTCTGTCCTGTCCACTGGAGATAAGAGGAAGAAGTTATTCCCTTGCTCTTTGCAGCAGAGTTTTGCATGCTTGAAAAGTGTTAAACTAGAGGAGGAGTTAAGAATACTAAAAATAGCCCCCTGCATAGTAAGTGACCAGTAGGGGAAAAATGGATACAAATGCAGAACGGGTTGGAAAGAAGCCCAAACAGGCAAGAGAGCCGTAATGATCTGGTAATTTGGCTAGACAGAAGGGAACTTGAATAAAAATCACACATATGTGGCTCATATTGAATACCCACAAAAGATATGCAAGATTTCTGGCATACTGCATCACAAGCTATTTAGTTTAGCAGTAATTAGTTGTAAACACTGGCGCAAAACTTTTAAGGGTGAGGTTTGTTCTGGAGTTTCTTTTGGAATGTTATTTTAGTGTTTAGAAGACTGGGAAGAAAAACGTTCCTCAATTTCTAAGAATTATAGAAACCGAAAGCAAGTAAAGCTAAAAATGTATTAGCTTGAGGCAAAAGGTGGAAATTAAAGTTTCTCTAAATTCTAAAGAAAGGTAGGTCAGTGAGTTGAAATTCAGTCAAATAATACCTTCAGAGAAACAGTACTAAAAATAAAATGCTGTTCTGCAAAGGTTGATTTGATTGCTTCCTAAGGACAAGAATAAATAAATAAAAAAATCTTCAGAAAAATACTCACAAACCAATGGCTTCTTCAATAAAAGAACAAATACATAGTGAAAATCTGAAAGTGTGATAGCTACAAAAGGATTTCAGAGACTTTTCAAAGTTTTACTTCAAGCATCAGATTCAAGATTATATTTACCACACTGAAAATAGCTAAAAGCTAGGTTCAACTGGTCTTCAAAAAACTCAAGCTTTTGTGCAGAACCAGAGTATATAAAACCTAAGAGATAATTTCAGAAAGATGGAAACTATGAAAAACAGAGTGTGTTATTTTGTGCTAGTGCAAATAAATTAGTAGGAAAGTGTGCAAATAAAACTCATCACAACTTTAAAGCTGATTCCTTTGACAGGGTTGTTTCATCATCTTAAAAAGGAAAACAAAAAAAAATCCACATGAATTCTTTGTAAGAACACTTTCTTAATTGCTTTCTTTCTGACAATTTTTCTATTTTTTATTGTTGGTAATTAAAAACACGTTCTATCTTCCTGCAAGGTGAATAAAAATTAAATATTCATTTAAATAATCTCCATGCTTATGTTCAATAATCCAGATCTAAAATATTATTAATGTGTTAAATTATTAAAGCTTTCAACTTGTAAAAGTCTCCAGGGTAAGTCATGACACTGTCATCTGTTAATTCATTTTTGCAAACACAAACTAAAGCTGTGGAGACTGAATATACACATGCAAAGCATCTGTGGGAGAAAAAAAACCTTGAGAAGTCATCCATTTTCCTTTTTTTTTTTCTTTTCTAGGACTTAAATTTCATTCAGTAATGATAAATTTGTATCAGCAACCTTCCCTTACATAACAGAATGATGTTTGATCTTTTTAATCTTCAGTGCATTCTCTTTATTCTCCACTAGTTTCATATGAGAGGATTTAGACTAAGAATTTGGCTGGATCCAGCCTGTAGTATCCTGTTGTTCCCTTGTACAGGATCCAGCTGAGTCTTCTGGAAAGGAAAAGAGGGCCTCGCTGCCTCCCCGCGAGTCTCTACAGAAGGCTGTGCAAAGACCTTGATTATTTTGCCTTCCTGTAGATACAATGAATTTTCATTGAAAATGTGTCACTTTTCTGGTGCACGTGGGGAAGTGCATGCTTCAGTGTGTCACATTAGCATCTTCCCTGTAATAGAGCTGGACAGATAGTAGGAAAATATATGTATTATGTATTTTAATTTGCAACAAAAAGAACTTTCAGAGTCCTGGATACTTTTCAGTCAACTGATTTAACCAATCATAAAGTCTAAAGTCTAAATATGGAATCATTCACCATGAGAAGGAAATATAACAAATAAAATATTAATTTGACTAATTCTGGTGTGTATTTTCCTCTCCAGTCTGTATGGTAATAGGATTTACAAATACATATCAAGGCAAGAACAAGCATAAAAAGTATTGATTTATGTGATTCCACTGAGCACAAAAGCACTACAGAGTATAGCGGGTATAAAATACAGACAGAGAGAAAAGAGCTATTACAATAAGCAAACTGATTGCAAAGGACAAACAGGAAAAACACTGCTTTTCCATCATGCCTTAATGGGATGATTGAATTCACTAGCTTTTCCAAATACTGATTTTCACTTACTGTAAGCCTTGGGGATATTCATCAAAAAGTGTTTCCAGTAATTAGAACTTTGTGAAGAATTAAAAGATTGACAGTACTGAACAGCAATGAAAACAGAATTCTAAAGTTCATTCATGAGTGTTCACAAGCTGAAATACGAACTTCAGCAAGCATTCAGCTCCTTGGCAGTGACTCAACACATGCTACTTCAATAAATCATTGCATTTGAAATTGTAAATGTATTTCTCTTAAGTAAGTGATCAAAAATATTCCTGCTTAATTTATGATTTGAATATATTTTTCCACCCAAATATTCAAGTTTCAGCTTCTCTCCTGGTAAAGTTTTTGTATCCATATACAGAAATGAAGGGAACAGAAAAAGAAATGTGAGAGGATTTTGACTGCTTGCAAGTTTTACAGTATAAGTTGAATTCTACTGCCTGTACATAGCATGAAAAATCATGTAGTTGTACACAATGGTATCTGTTTGTGAACAGCAGAGGAAAAATCATCAGTCCTTACCTGTATGACAAGGCCTGTTTGAAAAGTGGATTTTATTTTTATTTTTTTTTTGTAACTTCTCATTGTTGAGTTTTTGGGACAGCAGCTACTGATTTGTTCCGACAGGAAGGTAAGCCTCTGCAAATAGCATGCATAAATGGATTTTCTGTGTGTGCTAGGTAAAATATCCTTCTGGTAGAGAACATTTATTTATCTTTTGATAATCTGGTGGTTTTGCCTTTTCTAGTTCCAGCTGTGGTTTCATCTGCAATTGATAGAAAGGACTGAACTAAACATGAAAAACAAAGGCTCCTGGTATTAAAACAGCAAAATGAGGGACAATACCGCAAAACCAAACCCACTCCATTCTTAAAATTCAGAGACTTTACCAACACTAAAAACTTAATTTCTCATCATCTGCTCACAGTCCCTTCTTTTTCTACATCATCTGTGATGGGGAAAGGAAAAAAAAAAAAGTGTTAAAACACTCTATTTGGTTACCTGGGTCAAGTGATTACAAATTTTATTGTGTGAGTTTTAGTATCAATGACTGTCTTTTATTTCCTTTTCGCTTGATTTCCATCTCTGATTTGTCTTAACCTGAATTGTTTTGTTGGCTTCTCTGAGGTCACACTCCAAGGTGTTTCATTCTACAGAGCCCAGTGCGGGGCAGTGCCTGCCGCTCACAGCCCACAGCAATATGCAAACAGGTTCTGACAAGAATGCACTGACTTAAAAGAGAATATGGGAAAACTGGCATGCTTCAGCTTTTCCAAGGCATGGGAACCTATCTGCCACATAAATTGTTCTTAGATTTTGTGTGCAAAATAAAATGATGAAAATCTAACTTTTCTGAGCATCCTGTTCTCGGTGTCCTTCTTAAAATGGAAAAGTCTGAGCAGAGAAGTGCTTGAAGTAGAAACAGAGTGAGGTAGGGAGTGGAAATGGGAGGGTATTGTGTGCTCAGCCTTTCCCTTGTCAAGTGCAGGAGTCTGGGTTCTTGCCAAGGGCCCTCTGGGAGACGTATTTCTCTTTAGAGGGGGTGTTCTATAGTCAGTCTTGCATAGGCTGGTATTTGGTCCTTTTCAGCTCTTCATGGAAAGATACCAGTGCTTTTGTTTGAATCTGAGTTCAATGACATGCTCAGTGTTCTGAGTTTTAGGCAAAAGCCTGGTCAGACTGGTCACTTCTGCTGGCCAGTCTAGAAGCTGTGGGTGGAGGTGTCAGGGGATGTCTTCAGGAAGAATAGATCAGGGTAGAATTGAGTCTGGCAGGTCGAATGGATAGTAGTCCTCAAGGTGCTTCTGATCAAGTGTTTTCTGATCCTCCTTATTAATCTTGTACATGAGGTGTCCAGGCCATAACGTTCAAAATGTTCAAAAGTGGAGTCCGAGGGTGTCACGAGGCCTTGCAAAAGCTTCAGGTCTGCCCACAAGAAACCTCAGGATGTAGCTCCCAGGTGCTAGTAAACTGGGGTGCACCGCCAGGGACAAAATCAGAGAAATCTCTAATGAACATACCTTTTCTAAAGGGCAAATGTATCATTAACTTTTGCTATACTATTTCATATGGCACCTGTGCAGGTGAGTAGAGGAAAAATACACACTGCCAAATCAATAACTGGGAGAGAAAAAAGAGGACAGCAGTTGGTAGTGGCAGCTACCATTAGAAAGCTGCTAAGGCTGTCCATATCTCATTCACAAGCTTATTGTAGATCAGAATTTCAGCAGTTTTGCTGAGCAGTTTGTGCTTCATGCCAGCTAAATGACATGGATTGTAGATTTCCAGCTCTTCACAAGATTAATGGGCTTTAAACTTGAGGTGAAACATGTTCTAACAGGGTGCTTATGTCAAAAAGTACCTTGTAACTTTTATTTTGAGCTGTATTAATCCTACTGGCTGTTACGTGTTCACTCCTTCATTCCTGTAATGAAGATAACCTGCCTCTCCTGTGGCACTTGGATTAGATCTTCTTGGTGTTTATAAAATATAACAGAGGTCTCTTTAGGACCCTCTGGAAAGCTCAGCAACATCAACAATAGTGTCTCTCTTTATTTCTTTATTTCAGTGCTCTTAGAAACTTATGGTTTGGGGTTAGCTGAGGCAAATTGACAGAGCCTAACCAGTTCTCAGTTGGCATAATTTCTACCTTGGCNAAAAAAAAAAAAGAAAAAGAAATTTACTTAAATTGCTCTTATTTCTTATTGCAATTGAAAATGCCTGACAATCTGGAGGGACAAGCTGCCCTGACTTAAACATCCCTCTTTAATACAATGCTGCTAGAAATATACTTGTTATGAATCTGTTCTCATAAATTGCACTTACTAATTTATGTGCTGATGTGTTTTGGAGCTTGGAAGTCATGACTGCTTCAGCACTATTGTGTGATGGACAGGAAATAAATGCTTTGCTTTATGCTGATGGATTCTGAGAGTTGGAGCCGGACAGATTTAAATCAATTTGTGATAATGACATTGTATACCAACACATGATCTGGAGTACGCATAAATATAGAAGAGAAACAATTAAGGAACAGCTGGGGATACAGACACAAAGAATTCTAAAGTAGTAGGCTTTTAAGCCATCAAAACTGCAGGATTAGTGGGTTAGGGATTAATATGAATCCTAGTGGGTTATATGCAAACTCTTGGGATCAATTTCTATTCCAAATAGTTTACATCCTTTCTAAAAATATATAAACTAATACTCTAAACTTCACACATATGTATACTGATGAGGGCACAAGGGAGCCTTCCTTCTTCAGGTAAAAGCTAGTGGCAACCTGGCAAGGTTTTGAGCAGGCTTTTTCACAATGAACTTCAAAAAAAAGCAGAAACAGGATTCAGAAAGCGATCAGCATAGAGCTCAGTTTCTGTGCTAACTCACAAATCAGCTAAGCAAACAGTAAGAGGGAACAACTGCACTCAAGAGAAGGAAAGTTCTTTGTGCCTAGATGCTTCCATGACTTTCTTGTGAAGTTTCATAGTGTTTGCCAACTTTATTGCAGAAATCAGTTTATAATATTAAAAGAGCAAAAAACATACTGAATACTATTGATAATTTTAAGGAACTTGGAAGTTCCTTTTTTTGGGTCCTGTATATTGTCTGTCTTGCAGCATCAAGGTCAGAAGCAACAGGAATTTGTTCAAAAGATAGTCAAGTTTGTTGGGAAATGTATTCTGTGGTGTTTCCAGATAATATTTCGTTCTGCAGCAATTTTCTATCACCTGTATCATCTGTGCTTGATCTATTGGGGAGGCCATAAAACTAGTTTAGGACAATCTAATTCTACTCACAGAGATACTCAGCCTGCCCTCTGGAGGCCAGCATCTCTTCTGGTAAAAGATGAGTTTCTAGGGCCTCAGATATAGCTGGACACATCAGGTTTTGGGGATCCTGGTTGCAAGACAAACAATACTAGACCTACATTGTGGACTGCAGCACAATCTCTGTTTTTCAGTCATTTCCTGTTTCAGGGGGGTTATGTGTGCACTCTTGTGGCATACATGATGCATACCTGGATACCCAGGGTCAACATACTTTCCTAGGGACAAGGAAAGATGGAAATAATTTTGTTTTGTGATTTTTGGAGCTGATGCTGATTCCTAGAGGGAGAACATGGGCATGGAAGGTGACACCAGTGCTGGGATATAATCATATCCTCTATACTCCTGCTGTGCAAACGGGAAGGAGGATTCAGTTCATCTCACTGAGAATGAGCTAATCATTGGATCATGGATAAGGAGACGTGCAGAGACCAGTCAAATGATGTTACTATCTGTCCTGAGAGCATAACCTGGGGAATAAGTGGCAATGCACAAAAAATAAATACACTGTAAAGAAAATTATAAAATCTACCCTGAGATCTTTCTTCAGTCATCCATAGACGAAAGAGTCTGGACTGCAAGGGCAGCTGCTGTAGAAGTCTCAAGGGAGCACCGTGTTGCCTGTGTGGGGCCAAGGTCTGTGAAAGCCCCAGGAAACAGTCCTTGGTGGCTGACCCTGTGAAAATACTGTTAGCAGTAATGGCCCCAGCCCTAACTGGAGATTTATGCTCTGGTGGGGAACTGGGGCAATTGCAAGTGTTTCCTTTTAGTAAAGGAAAGCTATGAGAGAAAAGCAAACAGTCTGTGCGGGAGTTGAGAGAGGGAAGAGGGTTGAGCTTTCATGGCTGGGGCTGGTGTGCACCCATTCCCTCCTGAGGACTGAGGACACGTGGAGCACCTTTTGGGCCAATGGAGAAATTGCACTTTGTCCTCAGTAGGTGAGATCTACCTATGGGCAGGGTCATTGTGGGAGTGGCATCCAGTCTGAAACAAGGCGGCCATTCTCCAGCATCCTTTAGCTCTCCTTTTTCTGCACTGCACCCACTGCAGGCTTCTCACTTTGGTTTGGGACTGTGCAATCCAGCCATCCTTTTGTCACATGCCTAGTCATTACTGTAGGTAAAGTTTTATTACTGGGTACAGACTGTTTCATATTCCAAGATTTCTAGCAGTTTTTTCAACATAGAACTGGAAAATCGTTTTTTATCACAGACTTGGCTGCTGTATAACCAGCTACTAAATTAGGCCAAATTAATCTGGGTCAGAATCTGATCTCCAGTATTCCTCTACAAGCTCGGAGCAGGTTTGTGGATTACACTGAATTATTCTGTGTTTAAATGAAGTACAGAATCTGTCCCTTTGTGCTCTACCAAACAGATGCAATTACCCTACATCTTTTCTACCTGCTAACATATATTTACATTTAAGAATATCAGTGGAAAATACCGTCAATGGATACATTCTGGCTGATTCCTAAAAGCATGCAGTAACATAAAATATTTACTTTAGAGAGTGAGATACTTAATTGTACTCAGACACCTCTGGAATCCACTCTCATTCATTTCTATATGAAAAGCAAACAGACAAAAGTCTGGCTGACAGCTTGCCAACACGCTAATTAACTTTCAGCTGCAGCACTCTTAGTCAGCCTTCGCTCACAACCTACACACTCTGCCAGGAAGCACAACAACAAAATGCAACTTCAAAATATAGAACTGGACAGAATATAGAGGGTGGTTCCATAGGAAATGTAAATGTTCTGCATTTTATACCTTTTCATTATTTATTTAGGATAGACGTGTTTAATTCACTCATGGTTCAATAACCCATATTATATTATTATTCCTCTTTAATTCAGGAAATTCAAAGATCTGTTCTTTATTCACATACACAACTCTCCTCTTTATTGTTTTGCTACTGCATATCTTTCCAAATGTGTGCCTTGTGCAGTGGAATACAGTACAGGTGGGAACCTTCAGTTTCCAGTTTTCTGGACAAAAAAAAACCTTGTGGCTGAGAAACTCTTACAGACCCCCTTCACTTTCTAGTGCTTGCTCAAGTAACATTGATGTTTGCTCTGTTTTATATGTTTTGCATGCTGTCCAAACTTTCCTCTAGTGCAAAACATAAAAAGAGTGTTTATGGGAAAGAGAAGATTCTAAATGTAAATTACAAATTTAATTCATATTTGTCCTCCTTTGTCTTTAAACAAAATTAGCCCCCTNCCCCCCCCCCCACATCTGTTCTGCTTCTGGTCTCTTCCCCCCTCCCATCTGCTCCCTCTCTCTCTCTTCCCTCCTCCCCCATCTGCTTGAACATCACAAACCCTCCAGGGATCCCTTTTCCCCTGTTTGACTCCCTGCCTATCTCCCAGCTGGGCTTGCCTCTGCTATCTGAAAACAAAATGATAAAAACAAGTGTTTATGATGGAGAAAGCAACACACATACTATTGTTAGTGAACTTCTGAAAATTCCTTTCCTTGTGCTCCACAGAGAAAATAGAAAACACCTCCTTGACTTCTCAAGCACGGTAATATCATACCACATCTGAGTGTTCTCAGAGGGCTCTGGCTCTTTTAATGGATGCAGTTGAGGCATTGATTAGACAAGCACGCCAAACATTTTGCTTGCAGTGGGAAGCTTTATTCTTTTGCCTCATTACCATGTCCATCGTTAGTAGTGCCAAGTAACAAAAGCAGCTCCTATATACTGGGTCAGACACTGTTTTCAGTTCCCATCACTTCTGGGAACTGAAAACACATCTGAAATGGCTTTGATGGCTGCAGGTCCAGGCAATGATGAAACTGCAATTGACATCCAGTTGCAAAGGTCTTTGAAAACACCGCGCTTTCTGCACTATCCATTTTACGTGGGTCCTTTGACTGCCCTGCAGTTACACTGCCATGAAAGAGGCACAACAGAGCAGAGGGTAGTTCTCTGAAAATCACAGAACTAATTTCCAATTATTTTACTGTTATAAAGTCTTTCCCTATACACAGTATAGTCATTGTGGGCCACACCTCCATTGTGTGGCCACACCACTAAGGCAAATTTGGCAAAACACTGTGGTATTTTTCAAGTATTCTTCCATGGAGCACACTTTGGTGACAACATTCCAGGAAGTATTTTTTGGTTTTATGTAGCTTAAAGCAGTATTTTATTTTGACCAGTCTTTCCATGGATGCATGAATATACTATAAGCCTTAGGAATCTTTGTGGAGAAGTTACAGTACTGTATTGCAGAAATCAGCCTTGAACTGCTTTGNTGCAGAACTGAACAAATTGGCACTGAACGTACATAAACCAAAAAAAAAAATTAGAGAACTGAGAAAGTTTTCCATAATACTGTGGCCCCTTTTTAGGACAACTGTGTACTTTGAATATGAAAAACATTTTTAAATCTCATTACAATACCTTTTTGTGTCACTTTGTTTATAGTCTAATTGTTTTGATGGCAGATGATTTATGTCATAAAGTTTGTGGTTATTAAATACATTTCTGAATAGTATGGTTTTAAAAGTTAAATATTAAAGAAGAAGAAATGTGTGTCTGTTGCATACAGTATTCTATGTTTCTCTGTCTCTTTTTATCCAAGGAAAGATTATGATGTACCTTAGTAGAAAAGGAAATGAGAACAACTTTCCTGGAGAGAAGATAGCTTTATTAGGCCCATGATGACTTTGCTGAAAGTGCATCTTCAGAGAACATGTACTAATTATATAGTGTGAGAAAAATATATTTTAGCACAAAACAGAATAATTTTTATAGAATTGAAACAATTTTCCCTGAATTATTAAAACAAACAAAAAAAAACCAAAAAAAACCCCAAAAAACTCGAACAAATTTTTTCTTAGAAACCATTCCATGAGTAATTATTCTTCAGCATTTTGTTTCTCTAGCAAGTACAGGGAATATACAGTCCCTGCAGGCTTAACAAGGTTTATGTATTTTTCTTGTATTAGACAACAGGATTGTAGAGGAGGCAGCACCCACAATGTTTTCAACTTTTACCACAAATTCAACTACTTGTTTTGTCATGTGGATTTGCAATCCCTTTATGAATAGCTGTAAAGCGATTGGGAAAGAGGAAAAAAAGCCCAAAACTGTATTGCACATTAAATATTAACATCATTCCTATAATATTTTGTGTATTAAGAATCCTCCAGCAATTTAAAATATTTAATGAATGTTTACATCTTATTTGAGTGGTAGTGTTTATTTTCTCCATTTTATATGTGTGGTATAATGATATGCAGATTGAGTCCCACAGGAAGTGTTCCATTGCTCATTTCATCAGATTGGGCCTGAAAGGACATAAGTGATTGCCCAGAAATTCTGCAACACAACAGGAAATGTGTCCCAGATTACACAATTATTAGTCCTATACTTTTAAATAAGACTAGCCTACTAACAGAGGCCTCAAGCTGAAACTGCAACAGGATTTATTCTGAAGCTGAAACATATTGCTGAGGTGTAATATCATAAGGGGAATTTTCAGAATAGAATTGAATCAGATCTCCAAAGAGAAATTTAAAACCTTATTTTAGGAATAAATGTGCTTTTTTGCTTGGATAATTAGTCTAGTAGTGCTAAGCCAAATAAAATTTATGCAATTTTTAAAAGGCTTAGAAACGAAAATAAAAGAAAAAAAGGAAAAATGTTACTCAAGTACAGTGTTATTTATGGACCTTTTTTTTTTTTTTTTGACTATTTAATTTTT
>VXBX01004260.1:13097-30917 GCA_013400415.1 Scytalopus superciliaris | reverse complement strand
CTTCTCACAATATGACTTGAAGGATTTTTATGAGTTTCTTTCCATTGGCTTATTAATCAATTTTCCTGTGCACGGCAGAGCCCGCGGGGTGACCTCAGACCATGTGGAACAGCAAAGGACACTCTACCTTGGGGTGTGACATCTCACTTAAAGAATGGGATTCTTCTTTGCCTGCGTGATTAAATGCTGTAAGTGCATCTGCCACTACAGCAAACACACTTTCCCTGCCCTGTCAGTGAACGCGTTTGGTCCCTGGAATAAACGAGCCTAAGCCCCGGACTCGAAATCCGCAGCTTATGAGCATGCTGCAGATATTAGTCACATTGTTTAATGCAACACTGGAAAGCTCTTGGATGCTACAGCGACAAGCACAGTGTGAGCACTTGTACAAACTAGAACAAAAAAGCTCCTTCCTGCAAGCAGGCATGAGCAGGCTTAATGTAATTCGGTTCCTCGCAGAGAGGAAATCTGCCCGACCCCCTCATTTTCTCTCCCTCGCTCTTGAATGAGTTTGATATCTGTGTTATTGAAAATAAATAAAAAAAAAAATTTAAAAAAGAAGGGAAAAAAAAAGAAAAGAAAAAAAGAAGCCGAGTCAAAGAGAAGAGGTTTGTGTTTCCATCCTGATTCAGAAAATTGCTTGAGAACATGCTTAACTTTAAACCTCTCGTTAGAGCTGAGCACTCGCACGAGGACTTTGTTTTACAGGGACTGAGGCCCCGATCCAAGGCAAAAAAAGGAAGTCTTTACATACCTGACGTGGTGCTGGGAGAAAGATTGCATTTCTCATACAAAATGAGGCCTTTCTCCAATTATTATTCAAGTTGGCCCAAGAAGAAAATATCTCTGCCCCCTGCAGCTGATGCTAAAATGTCTCTTTCCCCCTAACAAATCCCAAAAGCTCCTTAACCCTGGCAGTGCCCCAGAGCAGTGAATCCAGGCAGCAGGACATCCTTTGGGGCAGCCACAGCCCCGCAGAGCGTTCCCTTTGGTGCTGAAGGCTGCACGGAGGTGGCAGCAGGGTGCGATGCCAGGGCAGCTCCTCCCTGGCATCGCTGCTGGCAAGCACAGGGCAAGGGCAGAGGGACAGCGCTCTGGGGCATCCACTGCAGTTCCAGGCTGTGGCTCCATAATGAGTCATGTCCTCCGATTATATGAGATAATACAATCGCACGCTTAACGTTAAGAAGAGCCATAAATGTTCTTGCAAAGGATAACGAGCTCTGAAAGACTTGCAAGTGTTTTGTGGGCACCCCTGGGGAGGGGGACTGTCCCCGAACCGGGCTGGGTCCCTGCCCTGGCATCAGCTGCCGTGGGGAGGGACAGGCACATCATCAGTGCCATCCGCGTTTGAAAGGCTGAAACTGAGCCTTTCCCTGCAAAGCAACCCGCAGCCCCGGGTTGGGGCTCCTTTCCCATCTTCTGGCCCTTCCCTGCTGCATTCAGCTGACTCAGCACAAAGAGGAGGCACAGGAGGGACCTGTGCCAGGGTGCACCTTGTTTTGCACGTCCTGAGGCACCTCCCAATCGCTGCAGGCAGAATTCCTGCCCCTGCTCCTCTTCCGTCCTTCAGGAGGGGGTACCAAACCCTGAGCATCTCCCGCCGCAGCTGCATCCCACCCAGAGGCAGGCAGTGTCCAAGTGGTTCCCACGGCGGCCAGCTCTGTGAGGAGGAACAGATTAAAAATCTCCATTGTGAAAAAATGTCAATATTTACATTCTCTAAGTTAAGTTGTTCTTTTTTCGACTTTCTCCCATAAGTGCCTGTTATAGTGTTTTGAAAAGACACGGACCTAAGAGCAACACAACCAGCAACTGACAGAATTAATAAAAGAGAGGCTGGGACTTAAGAAAATAAGATGATATTAACAAGATAATTATCTCTCATCAAATTAGTCCAGAGGGAGCCGAGCCAAGCTCCACTCAGTAGCCTGGAAGGAAAGGAACTGGCAGGGGAAGCTATTTGTATAACAACAATAGAAACACTCTGCCCTTCTCTAGGAAAGGGCTGGGAGCAGCGAGACACCACTGTGATAAGCACTTTATAAATGCAGATAGAGGGAACCTTTTGTCTGAGGAGCTGCGAGCACTTTGCAGCGAAAGCAGCTCAGCTCCAGAGGCTGCTGTGGGAATGTGAGACCTGGAAAAGGTCCTCGGCTCCCGGGGCGGCTGCGGCACGAGGGATGAGCCCCATCCACCCTCTCCCACCTTCCCCCACGCTGTCACCTCTCCCTTTTTCCTTGTATTTTCCCCCTCTGCACTCAGAGACTCACGGAATTTGTTTCCATCCTGCGCCTCCCTGGATTTAACCTGGATTTAGCCTCGCTGGAGAGCTCGCATTGATCCAATCTCTTTCTTTATCTTCCCCTTTTAACAAAACAAAACGACTGGGTATAAAATCCCGAGCTAACACAGCCTGTCTGAACACGGAGGAGCTCAACGTGCTGAGGGTGGTTTGGGCAAAGCTCCCCCAGGAGAGGAGAGCGTGTCCTGCCACCCCAGCTCCCCCTGTGCCTGTGCCCCGAGCTGCTGTGCCTCCCTGCAGCCACACCAGTCAGCCTGCAAGGCAAGGGGCACATCCCAGGGGACACTTCAGAGCCTTGTCTCCTCCAGCATCCAAGTGTTTCCCAGTATTAGAGCCTAAATCTGGTCCTGTCCTGGGGGAAATCCCCTCACAGAGCATCCTCCTCTCACCACCAAGCGAGCTCTGGGAGAGTTCATAAACACGCGCTTCCCTCTGTGCTCTCAGGCTCTCAAAACAAAGGCATGTGTTTGTAATTACGCTGCTGTGCTGCATTTTGGGCATTTTAAGTCTCTTATTTCCCTTCTTTGTTGCTGTTTACAGTGGTAGCAGTTTCTCTCTAAACACAAAGCACCTCGAGGCTTTTGATGTGCTCCGTTTCCTAACCTACCTCAAAGCAACTGGCTTTTTCTGCTCCCCTAGATGGCAACTTAAGACAAGTATTTATCCATGCGAGAGTGGCGTGGCTCAGGGAGCCCTGGCTGGGCAGAAAGGCGTGGGAGTCGGAGCAGATGATGGACTGACTTTTGATTAACACACTGCGGGGCTGACGTGAACCAGACAAATGCCAGGTAGGGCCACGCTGTGGGTGAGCCTTCTGGGAGGGATTCTCATCCCTTCAGAAAGGAATGCTGAGTCTCTGCTCCTTTTGCTGCACTCAAAATGTCTCGGAGCCATCCACTCAATTAGTCCCTTTGCTGTGTCTAAACAGGGACTGGGAAATCACAGAATTCCAGAATCACAGACTGGGGCAGCTGGAAGGGCCCACAGTGGCTCATCTGATCCCCCCTCCTGCTCCAGCAGGGTCAGCCCACAGCACATGGCACAGCATTCTGTCCAGAAGGTTCTGGAACATCCCCACGGAGGAGACTGCCCCCCTCTCTGGGCTCTGCTCAGGGCTGGGTCACTGCCCAGCAAAGAAGTTCTCCCTCCTGGGCAGGTGGAACTCGCTGGCCATCAGTTCCTGCCCGTCCCTCTTCTGTTTCTTGGATGCTTCTGAGATCCTGGGCTGTGCTCCTGCTCTGCATCTCTGAGAGGTGCCCCCATACCCCAGCCTTGGCTCCTGCAGGCAGAGGGAGGTGTTGGCACCAGGGGTTGGGATGTGCCCGTGTCCCATGGCATATCCCATGAGGCTGCATCTCTGCTGGCAAAGCCTCCCTTTGCTCTACCCACCATTTCCTTCACCTCCTGCTCATCCCCGTCCTGCCCTTCCCTGAGCTGCTGAGGATCCACAGGGCAGCGTGGGTGAGTTGTGGGGCTCCACCTTTGGGGCAGATACCCTGAAATGTCTTGAAAATGGGGCACAGCCAGTTTTTCCAGGTAGACCCTGAACTTCAAGAGAAACAGCCCCGAGGCAACAAGGTTAAATGTTTAAAATGATGAGGTTTGTGCAGGTCCTCACCAAAAAGCCGGGGCTCAGAGGGATCCATGCACTGACTGAGCAGCAGGAGAGGGTGACAGATGCTGGGCAGCCACCTCCACGGGGACACATGGGCATGGCAGTGGGGACTGTGCAGCTGCAGAAAGGCAGGCCCAGCTAAAGATCTCACCCCCCAGGTGCCCAGCACTTGCCATGCTGTGCCACCAGCTGGTGTGACCACAACCGGTGGTGCTGGGTGGCTGCTCCTCTGCTTGCCCTGGCCGAGCTCATGTCAGAGCATCCTCTTGTAAATAAATGTATGTTGTGGAGAGAATGACTGATTAAATGAGTGAATGAAGACTTTTGGCTTCTTCTGGCACTGGAGGAGGCCGCACTGTCCCCCTGTGCCAGCCTGCTGAGGGCTGCCAAGTGCAGAGCCATCCGAAAAAAA
This sequence comes from Scytalopus superciliaris, assembly GCA_013400415.1. NCBI lineage: Eukaryota > Metazoa > Chordata > Aves > Passeriformes > Rhinocryptidae > Scytalopus > Scytalopus superciliaris. Next base: position 26,585 of record VXBX01004260.1, on the reverse strand, counting down.
AAGAAACCCGGGGAAAACGAGTCAGTGAGCTAGAAAATGCCTGGGCTGCTGTGTGAAATTCCTCTGCACCAGCCCTGTCACTCCTCCTCAGCCTTGCACCCAGCTCTGCCTTTGATGGGCATCTCTGGTCATAATTAAAGGTGACAGGGTGCTGGGAAAACAATAGGGTGGGTCTCCTGGAGTCGCATCCTGGCCACCTCTCCGGTGCCCGCTGTCCCTTTGCTCCGTCTCCTGGCGAGCTGCCAGCCACTTGCCCCCGAGATCACAGAAGGGGCAAGAGGCAAAATGTTTGGTGCCACTTCCAATTAGTAAATTATTTTATCTTCTGGTTCCCAGCTCTAAATCTGTTATGGCGGCTGTAAAATGCCTCCCGTGGCGAACTAGATGGATGCACAGGATATTTTTTTAATTTGAAGGAGGGAGAAAACATCCTTCTTCGGGAGCCAAAGTGTCCTCAGCTCTGCTCTCTGTGGGGTGTGTAGCCCCCAGCCCCAGAGCACAGGCACGGGGAGCACCGGGAAACCTGCCTGCCCCCGGTTTGTGTGTCAGTGTTACAGTGTGGGTAATGATCCCCTGCAACACGAGCTGCCTCCTGGCTCCCCGTGGAGAGATCCGACCTGACACAGGGAGCCAGCCCCCCCGCCTGGGGGAGCCCCCCCAGAGCACAGGGATGTGGCACTCCCAGCCTGTCAGGGTGTGTGGCTTCTGCATCCCTGATGGGAAGGGGGTTTAGCCCCCCCGGCACTATGGGCTTGGAGCTCCCCTCTGGCCCCCCGGGCAGCACCGACCCCGGGCCTTGGGAGAAGAGAGCAAGACAAATTGCAGAGTGAAGGGCTTGTTTGCAGCCAGAGGTTTTGGTGTGCATGGAGATGGACTGAGGTGGGAGGGGAATGTGTGAGTGGGCAGAGAGGGGGCTGGATCCAGCTCTGGAGGGGCTGCAGGTGGGTTTGGAACCCCTATACCAGCCCCCCACTGCTCCCACCTGCTTCCATGCAGTGCTGAATTTCACTCTCCTGCTGTTGCAAACAATGCTCTGGCACTTTGGCCCTACAAGTACCTCGGATAAGCCCCAGTCTCCATCAAAATAATAATTTTCCAGGTACCAGGACCACCAGAGGTCAAACACCATGTGCCATGCCCAGATCCAGGAGTGCCAAGTGCCTGCCTCGGCACCAACCTGAACTGCCAGAGCCCGGAGAGCAAATGACTCAGGAAGAATCCCAGAGAGAAGGACTGAAACTATTGCCTGTTTGATAAAGAAAGCTGCTGAAGGTCTCAGAGCACATTCCAAGTTCATGCTGGAGTCATGGCACCTTGGAGAGGCTGCTGAGACCCACCCCGGGCCCAGAGCCAAGAATACTCCTGGGAGTTGTGCAGAGGAGCCAGGTTCCCTGGAGCAGAGGCAAGACTCTGCACAGAACCCTAAGCACATTTAAATGAGTGGCAAAGATAAAAGAACACAGATAAGCGATAAGAACTCACATATGACAGTAACACAATCTTCATAGCTGCAGCAGGCGGGCAGGAAAAATAGCCATATTCAAACACTCCCAGTATTATCTTGGAAAACAAGAAGTAATTAGCCTGTCAGGAGATAACTCTCACTTTCCTTGCCTCGGTTTAGACACTCGGTTGCAGAGGAAGTTTGGGTGACCTGCCAATGGCAGCTCCACACAAAATGAGGTCTGGAGCATTATGGATCCTGTTGTACTGTTGGGACTGTTTTCTCTTCTATTACCAATGTAAGATTGACTTAATCTGTACGAGGCAGGTTTAGAGCACAAACTATTTAACATGAGGGAAGGCAAACACACACCTAGAGATAGTCTGAAGTCCAACCAGCTCCCTTAACCTGGGCTAATTTTGCATTGCTGGGTTTTATCACCACCAGGGTTTGCTGGTCATCTTAGCAGGGCCAGAGTCAGGAAGGCTCTACATTCCCTCAAAGTCTTGGAGATTTATTCCCCAGCTTCTGGCTGTGCTGATCAAAGATATTTCTCCATTGTTTCCTGCTATCTAAGACACCACACCCTCACCAGGGTTGGATCCCCATCCTATCTGCAGCTCCATCTCTCCTTAGGAGCCTGCTCGTGGGAATAGCTGCACTGCCTGTGCACGAGGTGCCTCTTGCCTTGGACATGGGCTGGGGCTGCAAAGTGCTGAGGAAGGGCTTACCATCAGGGCAAGCCAACAGTTAGGGCTCCCCTCGCTATAGCCTCCAGCAAGCTGCTGTTTAAAGGCTTCCCAAGCCAGAGATGGCATCTGAATCTCTGTGTTCAATTCCCCCATGGATCTGTTGCTGGTAATTTAGGCAACCACCTTCTGGGCTCACCTGTGCAGGACCTCAAAGTCCTGCAGTCCCCAACAGATTGGGGGGAAAGGGTTTGTGTGGTTAGTCCCACTGCCCCATCATTTCATTTGATGTCCTCACTGCTTAACGAGTAAATCGCATTCCTGGGTCATCATCCAGCTCACTTTTAGACAGCTCTCATTTGCTCAGCTTCCTCCCTGCAAAGGCCATTCCATGTTCCCAGTCACTCCCACCCTCGTCCTCCGCAGAGTGCTGTGGAGATCAGAGCCCCGGCACTGCACGGACCGCTGGGGCTGTGAGCACAGCAGGGATGTCACCCAGAGCCAGGGATACAACCTTGGCTCGACCCCTGCTGCTGCAGGACCCGCTGGAGGAGCCTGTTCCACCGTTCCTTTGACGCCGAGTAATAAGGAGCACAACGACCTGCTGTTAGTCATTCCTTCTTGATCCAACAGTGAAAGCCTGGGGAGCGGTTTGGGAGGTCCTGTACCCAACCCGGTGGCCCATCCAGTCGGGAACAACACACAAAGGTGAGATGAAAAGCATCAGTGTATAAAGAGGCAAAGCACAACCCTGCCAGTGCACAGTCATCGAGCTCCACTGTCTCCTAATGTTTGACTTTGAAATGCTAATACTCTTTTAAAGTAGGTAATTTTCATGTAACTTCTATCTACAAGACTCTAAGAAGGTGTTTATTACAATCCTGCCTGTCCTGGGGCACAGGTAGTGAATTACGGAGCCTTTCCATGACCAAGATCCAGCCTGGCTCCTCCCGCTGCCCGGCCTGTGCTCCTCCTTGCCCTTTGGGCTGGCGTCCTGGCACGACACCCTTGTGCCAGACACTGGTGCCCTGATGTGTCGGGGTGCCAGCGTCGGGACTGGGAGAGGAGAAGAAACAACCCAAAAACGGGCTCTGGGAGTTGACCCGCAGCCTGGAGGCTTCCACTGGGCTGTGCCTTCTGCGAGCCAACAGCCCTGCCACAGGTGCCAGGAGCTGCCGTGCCACGGATGTTTCCTTTTGTTTCATCACAAAAGCACGATTTGCATGGTGCATGGCTTGGAAAAGCGGGCAGAGCAGCGTCGGTGGCTGCATCACAGCCCTGCCCGAGCACTGAGCCTCTGGGTTTCCATAAAACAGACACTGCAAAAGCACATCCATCATGTGTTCAACAAGCAGCTTCCATCAGAGCCCCCCCCCTGCCCCCCCCCAAGACCAGGTAATATTTTAATGGGGGTTCTACAAACCAGCTTTCCCCCCCGCCTCAAGCTTCATCTGAATGTTGTTTTTCCTGGGGTGTTGAATGTGTCAGAGCCAGGGCTTTGAGCAGGACGGGTAATGTTTGTCCGTGAGCGTGTGGAGTCGATGTGTCTGGGAGCTGCTCGGCAGGGCACTTACTCACCCGAGAGCGCTTGGGAAGGAGCTTCGGGAGCCGGGGTGGGGCACGGCTCCGTCGGGCTCGGCTGGTTCGGGACATGCAAAGAGCCACCCACAGGCTCCCCCCGGCAGCGTGGGGATCAAAAAGAGAGCGAAAATGAGATTTGGAAAGCCGGTGTCCTGCGAGCACCCCGCTTTGAGGAGCCGCCTCCCAAAGCGAGGAGAGAGAGGAGCGGTGACACACGGAGGGCGCGACGCTCGGCTTGGGGGGCACCCTGATGTGCTTTTGGCTGGCACAGCGAATCCCGCATCACAAAGAAGCCCAGGGATGCGGGCTGGGGCTGCCCTCCCCTCCCTGGGGCACAGCCCGTCCCTGCCCGGCGTCCCCCGCAGCGCAGGGAGAGCTTTGTGGGTGCCCCGGCGTGGTGTCCCATTAATAACGGGAAGCGGCTCTGCCCGGATCCCGCGTTCTGGTGTGAATTATGCGCACAAAATACAATTTGCTTTGCTAATGGTATTTTGCCATTTTGGTGCTGGGGAACTTTTCAGAAATCATTACCATGCACTTGGCTCTTTATATTTTTCTCTCTCTTCTCAGGCAATTTGTCAGAAGGGATTTTTTGACAATTTCACTGAACCATGCTCGAGAGCACGTTAACCCCTCCAGAGCTTTCTCCTCTCCTCTCCTTCCCATTGGCTCGGACTGATTTGTTGCTGCTGCCTTTGTGAGGGGCAGTGGGAGCTGGCAGGATGGCTGGCTGGATGGGCAGCTCTCCGTTGATGGGGCTTTGCATTCAAAATCCTCCCTGACATCCCCTGCACATCCAAATCCTCAGTCCGCCAGATAATGAGGTTCTCTCCGTTCCTCAGGGACACCTAAACAACGGGATAATTGCAGTGATACTGTAAGGGATGTCTCCAAAAGCACTGAACCGTGGAGCATTCCTGAGCTGCCAGTGCTTCCCAGGTAGGGACTGAGCACCAGTTGACTCCCAGATCCTTGGGGAGGTTGGTCATGGATCACGTGGAGCAGAGCTTCCCAGTTCTCATCCCAAAAATACTCTTACAGACCATGCATGTGTCTCTTTGCAAGAGATTTTTAGGAGATGTGTGAATTCCAGGGTCGAAACAGTCCCTTAGACAGTTGAATTAGGCTATCCCAATCTCTCTGTTTCCCTGAACAGCCTTTTATCCCTTTGGGCTCTCCAGTTGCTGAGCTACTCCCACTGCTGGGAAGCAGACTGGAAAACCTCTGTGAGCCTCACACACCTCCAGGGGCTTTGCTGCTCCATGCAGGAGAAGGCTGTTCCCTTTGGGAACACAGGGCCACTCCGTGGTGCTGCAGGGACTGGTGGGGATGGAGGTGGCCAGTGAGGGAAGGGCTGCTGGAAGCTCTGTCCATCTGTGGGATGTGCACTTTGGAGAAGCCAGGGCAGGGAATGGTGCCCTGTGTGCCACAGGTGGTTCTCCATCGCTGGAGGGAAGAGAGGATTTCACTGGTCTTACTTTGCCAGATACTTCATGGAATAATAGAATGGTTTGGGTTGGAAGAGACCTCGAAGATCATCTTGTTCCACCCCTATTCTGTCACCCATTGCAGGCTGCTGAGGATGTTATTCCAGAGCTGGGGCTCCTGCAGCCATGCTGCTGTTGTTTGGGAAGCTCTTGGTTTGTGCCAACACCTCCCCTTGTTTACTGAGAGTGTGTTGCAGGGAAATGTGTTAGAAATCTTCCCCGGGCCCTGTCCTACATCTGCAGGAGCCGTGTTCAAACACGAATTCCCTTCGAGCACACACGGACACTAAAACCTATAAATCCTGCCAAATTTATTTGCATCTGTACTACTCTTGTCAAATTTTGCAAGCTAAGCAGCAGGGCTTGGACAGGTTTGGAATGACAAGAGAATATCCCCAGGAGTATATGGATCCTGGAGTGAGCAGAGGGTGGCAGTGAGGACATCCAACCTCAGAGCTGCTACAGCTGTGACTGTGCTGGTTTTAGGGGAAGGTACCCCTTACCTGAGCAGGATCAGCCACCCTGTCATGGCCTGAGGGCAGGCTGGAAAAAATTCCTCCCTGTGAGGGTGGGCAGGCCCTGGCACAGGGTGCCCAGAGAAGCTGTGGCTGCCCCATCCCTGGAAAAGTTCAAGGCCAGGTTGGATGGGACTTGGAGCAGCCTGGGCTAGTGGAAGGTGTCCCTGCCCATGGCAGAGGGCAGAACTAGATGAGCTTTCATGTCCGTTCCAACCCAAACCATTCTGTGCTTTCTATGATTTCTATGATGTCCTTGGGCATGGGTCCCTTCTGGCAGCCAGACAGGAGCTGGGGGTGAGCACCATGGGCTCTGCTCTGACTCTCCCAACAAGAGAACTGAGGGGAGCAGTTCCAGCAGAGTCCAGCTGGAACTATGACATCTCTGGGGTGGCTGGTGACAGATCTGGGGTGACAGGGACGAAGCTCTGCCCCATCCCTGGAAGAATTCAAGGCCAGGCTGGATGGGGCTTGGAGCAACCTGGACTAGTGGAAGGCATTCCTGGGGCTGGAACAAGATGAGCTTAATTTAAGTCCCTTCCACCCCAAACCATTCCATGGTTCTGTGATTCCTTCCTGCTGCCTGAAGTTCCCATACTGTAGCTGTAGCATCCTTTTTGGCTCCCTACAGCTGTTGCAGAGAGATCTGCCATGCCTTACCCCACCCCTCCTGTGCCAGTTGCTAAGGGCTCCTCCGAGATGAAAGCAACCTTTTGTTATTCCTCACTGTTTGGAGGCTTTCTGTCACCTAGTAAGCTTATTTTCAAATGAGAAACAAATGAGGTTCGTTTGGATATTGATTGCTGAAGTCTTCCCGTTGAGCAATGTTTATCATCTCCAGTGGGTGCTGCCAGGCACAGGGTCTATTAATTGTTTCAATGATTTCTGCACCGTTGGGAGCCGGACTGAGATGTGCTGGGGTGGGTGTGTGTGTGTGTGTGTGTTCGTGTGTGTGTGTTCAACCACGGGGTCTGCTGCAAGGTGAAACACTGGGGTTTGTCCTTGCAGGTCCTTGAAACCCAGTGTCCTGCATGGCTCCTCATGTCTAATTGCTAATGGATCCACCTCAGCCACCACCTCCATGGTGGGTTAATTGCCTGCATTTCTGCTGAGCCAAACACGCTCCACTTACCTGAAGATGCCACGTATTTATTTTACAATATCCTTTCCTTTTTACCTATTATTGTATCAAGTGTCCTTCTCATTTGTGTACGCCACAATACTGTGGGAGACTTAGCCCTTGAAAGCCCCTCTGGTAGCTCAGGAGCTGCTGGACTGCAGAGGAACCTGATGGAACGTCAGATAAGCTGCCGGCAGCATCCCAGCAGCCGCGGCTCCCGGGGCTCCCTCTATCCTGCGCTCCCATCTCGCCGCTCTCTCATTACAAATTAATCAGTCACCCTCTCTGTGATCACACTGCGTTTAGGAAAACCAGTCCCCAACACAGAGATTTCAATTTGTAACCCTATCAGAGCTGTTTGCTGCTGCTGTGGCCACGGAGCTGGGCAGTGAAGTGAGCTGGGAAGCCTTTTCAGTTCGTGAAAGCATCTAAATATCTGTAATGTCACTTTGCTAAAGCATCACTTTCTGAAGTGAACTAAATCTCTCTGATGTCAGCTCGTGGAGGACAAATTCTGTGTTTCTCCAGGAACTCATTTCTTTGAGATGCTTGATGTATATTTTTGATCCCTTGGGTGGTCTGTTGGACCCACCACCCTCACAGTGTGATCCCCCCATGGAACATCAACAGCCTTGTGTGGTTTGTGGGCCCCAAAGGGCTGAGCTGTCCCAAAGGGCCTTGGGAACGTTGGGAATTCCCTCCTCCAATGGACACTGGGCACCCTGGCAAGGTGAGCATCAATTAGGGCACTCAGCTTGTTGAAAAATTTACCTCAATCAATCAATCATTAATCAATCCATTAAAAGGTTTCAAACACAGTTAAAGGCCAACTGTCTCTTCAAATACTGAGTGAAATTAGCTGGATTGAATGCTTGGAATATCACCTGGGTTAAAGAAGCTGATCAGCACTAGCTTTCCTGTGCAGCTCATAACACCAAAAACATTGCATTTGGGGGATTTTTTTTTTAAATTGAAAAGGCAAAATCATTTAAAATACACTGAACCTTTAGATGAAACAGAAGAAATTCAAACATCTACCCCTGCTGTGTTTGGAGCCAGAGCATTCCAGCTGTGTGTGTAGCCCACCCCAGAGCAGAAACTGGAGTGCAGGTGATGCTGAGTGTCCCTCTGCCACTCCCCAAAGGACACCAGGCATGACAAAAAGCCCCAGCCTGGCTCCAAACTAAAGCAATCTCGTGACCCATTTTCACATGTTTTTGGGTCAGTCCACGCCTCGATTCCGGCGCCACAACACAAGTGTCGTGGGTGGGAGAAGGACACGAAGATTCCGCTTTTTCCCTGCGAAGAGCGGATCTCGTTTTTCACACTGCAGAGCCGTCCTCGTGTCGCATCCTCAGCCTGCAAAGCTGCTCCCCCAGCCTTGCTGCAAAGCTCAGCCCGTGCTCCTGTTCCTGGAAACCACACTGCAGATACTCCTCAGCACGTGCAGTTGGGACACAGGGCTGAGAGACCCCCTTTGGCTGCAGCTCCTGTTTTCCCAGCTCTTCAGCTGATGTTAATGGTGGCACCTCCTGCCCCCTTGGATTCCTCATTCCTTCCTAGCTGTCTTCTCAAACCCTTCAGTTTTAGCATGAGTTCATCTCCTCTGGCACTTCACTCTGACATCCCTTACTCTTCTCCTTTAAACCTGTTGCTCCCTGCTGCCCAGTTTGCCAGCCTGCTCCATGTACCTGTCACAGGCTCACAGGATCACAGAATATGCTGAATTGGAAGGGACCCACAAGGATTATTGAGTCCTGCCCAGCCCCATCCCCAAGAGTCACCCCCTGTGCCCCAGAGCATCACTCAAACCCTCCTGGAGCTCTGGCAGCCTTGGGGCTGTGCCCACTGCCCTGGGGAGCCTGGGCAGTGCCCACCACCCTCTGGGGGAAGAGCCTTTGCCTGAGATCCAACCTGAGCCTGCCTTGACACAACTCCAGCCATTCCCTGGCTCTGTCCCTGCTCCCCCCAGAGCAGAGATCAGTGCCTGCCCCTCCCGAGGAAGTTGTATCCCCAGGTCTTCTTAATTCAAATGTCACCAGAGCAAGCACCTGAAAGCAGAGCACTTTCTGCCCAGCCTCTCACCATCCCTCTTCTTTCCATCTGCTGGAAGCTGCTCCATCCCCGTGTCCCCGAGGTAGCTGTGAGTGTCAGCCCAGTGCCCTCTGCCAAGCAGCTGCTCCCACCCCCGCTGACCCTCCACACTCAGCCTGCTGAGTTGCACAGTCAGGCGTTTGTCACTTAACATCCTGATTACTGTCACTTGGGTGATCTTGAGAGCTGCTCCTGGCACGTCCCACCCCACTGGGTTTCTCTTGCATCCTCCCCGACCCACTGGTGCAGGGATAATCACATCAGCGAGCACAGGACACGGAGCAGAAGTTCCTCTGGCCAGGCAGCACCAGGAGTGGGTGAGAAACTCGGCTGATGCCTCCTCTGCCCATCCCAGCTTTCCCATGCTGATGTTTGATGGCTGTGGGTCTCTCCGTGGGTTTCTGAGCGTATCCAATGGCAATGAGCTCCTCGATGTGATAATGCACCATAGGGGAAGGTTCTTCCTTTTGTTTGCCTTAAATGAGTTGCAGGATAATTTCATTTTGTTCGTACATAATGAGAAGTCGTGAATAATCACTCAGTAATCACTTTCCCAGTGCTAGTCATGGCTTTACAAAACTCTAATCACATCCCTCTTCAGTCATCTCTGTTCAAGGCCAGAGCTCTTATTATTTAGCCTGCATACAATATAACATCTATTCTTCTGGCTGGGGATGATGTTCCCCTTGTTTGTCCCTCCCCTGCCCCCTCAGTACCCACCCAGAGCTTCCTCCCTGGCACCCAGATCTGTCACCAGCCACCCCAGAGATGTCATAGTTCCAGCTGGACTCTGCTCTGGGGTGAACCCCTCAGTTCTCTTGTTGGGAGAGTCAGAGCAGAGCTCATGGTGCTCACCCCCAGCTCCCCCAGGAGGGACCCATGCCCAGAGAGATCATAGAAATCATAGAAAGTACAGAATGGTTTGGGTTGGAACGGACATGAAAGCTCATCTAGTTCCACCCTCTGCCATGGGCAGGGACAACTTCCATTAGCCCAGGTTGCTCCAAGTCCCATCCAACCTGGCCTTGGACACTTCCAGGGATGGGGCAGCCACAGCTTCTCTTGGCACCCTGTGCCAGGGCCTGCCCACCCTCACAGGGAGGAATTCCTTCCCAACATCCCATCTACCCCTGCCCTTTGGCAGTGGGAAGCCATTGTCCCTTGTTCTGTCCCTCTGTACCCTTGCCCAAAGTCCCTCTCCAGCTCTTGGAGCCCCTTCAGGCACTGGAAGAGGCTCTCAGGTCTCCCTGGAGCCTTTTCTTCTCCAGGTGAGCCCCCCCAGCTCTCCCAGCCTGTCCCAGAGCAGAGGGGGCTCCAGCCCCGGGAGCATCTCCGTGGCCTCCTCTGGACTCGCTCCAGAGCTCCACATCTTTCTTGTGGAGCACCCCAGACTCCAAGTTTGGTCAAGATGCAGAGTTTGACCCCAGAAGTTGTGCCTCAGGAGGAAGATGAGGGCAGAGCAGGGCACGGTGTGTCCCCAGGCACCCTCAGCAATGCCACACCCAGCAGCACTGCCTTCCCAGCCACTCCTGCTGGGAGACTCTGGCTCCCCTCAGCCAGTCACTGCCAGCTCCCACCACTGGGTGAGGAGCCACGGGATGAGCTCTCCAGTCATATCCGAGCCTCCAAACACAGCAGAAGGAGAGTGATTCATAGTCCAGCTCCACGGGGCACTGCCAAGCAGGTGTCAGGAAGGGAAGGAGGACCAGCAGCTCTCTGTGCCCACACACAGAGGTGTTGGGAAAGCCTGGAGCCAGCTGCCTGCTGCTCTGGCAGGAGTGGGAGCTGCTGCCCCTGGCTATGACCAGAGCGTTCAGACAGAAGGGACAATGGCTTGGAAACAAGCCTTAAGTGGGGAATAAAAGAGCATTTGCTCCACTGAAAGGGAGCACTGTATGTCCCCTTGGGGGAATCCTCCTTCCCTCTCCTGTGGGGCAGATGTCAGCCCCGGTGACAGTCTCCTGTGGAGGGATGGCACTGCAGACAGTCCAGCCTGTGCTAGGAAACAAGTCTGTGCGTGGGGGGTGTCACAGGACTTACAGCTTCACACCCAGGAAATTCTGCTGGCAATATGCATGGTGGCTCCTGCTGAACTGACTGGGTGAGGGGCTTTTGCAAAGCAACCTCACGTGGCAGCAGGGAAGGAACCACTCAAAGGAAGGTTATCACAGCATTGAAGGGGAGCAGGGCTGGAGGGGCATGATGAGGGAGCTCGTGGGGTGTGTGCATGGGAGAGAGGTGTCTCTGTGCTGGGGAGGTCTTTGTAGGTATGAGGGAAGTGGTCATGATGTCCTTATGGGAGGAGGAACAGCTCATGTCCCCTGTCCATGTGCAAGGGGGACTTCATGTGGGCAGAGCAGGGGAGGGTTTGGGGGGCTGGTAAGGACTGTGTCAGCGGCACAGGGGCACCAGAGAGAGGGCAGGAGGGGCTGGAAGCATTGCAGGGAGGGTACCTTTGGGGATGAAGGTGGGTACAAGGGTGAGGGTGATGCCCAGGACATGGACTGGTGGGGTCAAATCCAAGCAGGATCACACAGCATCTATGCAAGCCCACAGGTGCTCCTGCAAGAGGGAAGGGGTCGCCTTTGGGGCTCAGCCATAAAAGGGCACTGTTTTGGGGATGCACAGAGTTACTTTCTGGCCTGAAAGGGGACATCAGGGCTGGAGTGAAGGGGACCTGCCAGCTCAGAGCAAGGATGGGAGTTCCAGTACCAGCCACACATTAGAAGGGCTCAGTGATGCTGATGGGATCTTTTTGATAATGGTCAGGGTCCCCAGACTGCCGTTTTGGGGAGCTTGGGGTATCCAGGAGGATGGGCTGAGGCAGGGTTATTTATCTGCCTGGAGGCTCTCCATGCCCAATCAGTAGAGTGCTGCAAAGCCCTGAGCCCACTGAGGGGAATCTCTGGTCCTTCTCCTCACGTGGGACAACAACTGTGTCCAGGCCTGGATTCTGGCTTGGATTCTTTTTTTTGTTGTTTTAAATTTAATTGATTTCCTTTGTTAGCTTGGCTGGTAACTGTTAATGGGATGATCAGTGCTGGGCTCTGCTGGGGAGAGAAGGAAAGCGATAGGGCTGTTGGAACGCTGTGTCCTCGGCGTGCTCTCATGGTGGAACAGCAAAGCTGGAAAGGTCACACAGCCTCTGGGTCCATCTGCCTGGCGTGGAGCCTCTTCCCACTGCCAGGCAGGCTCCTGCCAGTCCCTGGCCTCTGTCATCTGCACTGCCACGAGCGTGTGTGTCCCCACAGAGGGCTGGGACGTTGTCTCCAGCAGAGCTGGGGACGGTCCCTTCACTTCACCGAGCATTAAATCGGGATAAGGGCTGGAGCCAGCAAAGGGAGCTGGAGCCAGGACTGATGTGCTTGTGGCAGCTGTGGCTGGTTCCAGAGGTGACTGGATGCCGCCCCACCAGCCACAGCCTGAAAGCAGAGACATCCTGCTGATGGGCAGCAGGGATTTGGGATGTTCTCCTCTCGGAACCCTGCCACAGGCAGACACACTGCTGCACTGTTCACATCAGCCTGGTGCAAATGCCCCCTGCTCTCCCCTCTCCCAGGCCAGGACAATGTTTTCCCCCCTTCCTCTGCCCAGCACAGTGAGCTGGGTGTAGTGAATGCAAACCTCTGCTCAAATATTCCCTCCTCCTTCTCTCCCCACAGAAGTCTAAAGTGCGCTGTCAGACAACAGACGACTGAAATTCTGTTTTCATCAACCGACAGGCCAGTGCAGATGAGACCTCAAATGTTAGCCAAAAGCAAACACCAAGGGGCAAAGTCAGGGCTGGGTGGATTTGTTTGCTGAGCCTGGAGACTGGAGGCTCCCCAGGAGGTTTTGGGTGCAGAGATGCTACCACAGCTGAGGTGCTGCCCAGCAGGAGGGTGCCAGTGCTGTGCAAATGCCAGCAAGGGAAGGAAGCGCAATGCACAGCCCTGGAAGGGAAGAGCCTGCTGGAGGAGAGGGGAAAATATGCCATTTTTTGCCAAGAGAGGATGTGAGTTGGCAAAGCAAGCGGACCAAGCCCTGCCCCTCAGGTCCCAGGAGGTCCTGGCAATCCGGGATGCTGCCCCTTTAAAATGTGGGTGAAAAAAGACGCAAATGAGGAGTCGGCTGAAAATTAGTAGAGCAGAAAACTCCAAATGATGCAAAGCTAATTCCTTAAGTGTCAGACTGGCTGCCAGACCCTCCGCTTCTCAGCCCCCCGGCCCCGCAGCACCCCCGGGCAAGCACGGGGGGCTCCCGGGGCTATTTGCTGCCCCCCGGCCCCAGAACCAGCCCCCCGGGGACCCCAGAGCCCCCCTGGGTCCCTCGGTGCCCCATGCGTGGGCTCTCCCCCCGGCTGCAGCCCCCAGCATCGCCCTCACGCAGCCGAGAGGGCAGGGGAAGTTTTTTTAATATACTTTTATTGGTCTGTAAATTTCTTTTCTTTCCCCACCGGCTCGGATCGATGTTTGCAGTTTACTGAAGTCCCAGGCACACAGATTAAATCCTCTCCCTGTATTACACGAGATGGGCTTTTATTCTCCCTCTGATCACTCGGAAATAAACACCAGGTGAG
>VXBX01004260.1:0-13086 GCA_013400415.1 Scytalopus superciliaris | reverse complement strand
CACTCGGAAATAAACACAGTGTGAGCGGAAGGGAGCGAGGGGCAGGCAGGAGGCGGGGTGGGGGCCAACCAATTCCAGACCTGTTTATTCCTTACCAGCCTCGGAGCTCACAGTCATTAAACAAGTCACTTAGTCTACAAGCTGCTGCATCCCGTCCTCCGCTCCTCCTGCCCTCCTCCCCTTCCCCTCTCCGCTTTCCCCCGTCCTCTCCCTCCCCCATTATTTTAAAAAGAACAATAATAATTAGGCAGAGCAGCCTCTAACACAATTGTTTCAGCCTGAGCAGGCAATTAGGACAGGCAGAGTGAGGCTAATGAACGGTGCATTGGTTCCCCCCAGTGCTGCTGCCCCGGCCCCCTCCGTGCCCCCCCAGCCCCGCAGACGTGTCAGGGGCTCCCGAGCTGCCTCCCCTGGCACGGGCAGCCCCCCGGGCTGGGCAGCGCAGCCGGGGAGGGGGGCGCGGCGCTGGGCGCAGCAAGCCAAGGGTGAGCGATGGGAGCTGCGAGCTGCGGGCAGGGGGATGGGATGGGGATGGGGATGGGCCGAGCTGCCAAGCTGCGACTTTGGCAAGGGGACTTGTCTACAGAGCACGAGTGACAGGCCGTGTGCTGCCCCGGGCACTCTGCTGCGCAGGGGGGTGAAGGCGAGCCGGGCATCTCTCTGGGCTCCTCCATCGTGCTGTGACACCGGGGTTACCCCATGGCGGGCAGGGTTGGGAACGGGAGCACGAGGATCACAGCGTTTGGGGGACACTCCCAGGAGCCCCGTGACTGCACAGACTGCCCCTGTAACTGCGGTGTGGTACCCGGGGCCAGGCAGCTGCACTGAAATATTCATGCCAAGCTCGCTTTGAAGGCAGCATGATTTCTTGGAAACTTGCTGTGCGTCTTAAACGGAGCTGTCGGCTCGGCACGGCTGTCTGGGCATGACGGGAGCACGCAGGGTCCTGCAGGGCCGGCGAGGCGCCAGGACAGGGAGGAGTGTCCACCTCCGGTGTGTGAGATTCACGCGGTGGCCGAGCATGTGGAGCTGCTGATGGCCCAGAGGGACGGGGACCAGCCCTCGGGGACGTCACACTGCTGTGGGGACAGTGCAGGGCTGTAATTCCATCGCAGGGGATGCCCCGGGAGCACCTGGCCCTGGTGGAGATACTGCCGGTGCTGGGGGGTGATGGTGCTTAGTGCTGGTGCTGGGATGGTGGCACAGGCAGTGCCAGGGACAGCGGTGCCACCTGACACCGGTGTAGGAGGTGATGGAGAGGGAGGTGGCAGGTAACAGGGAGGTGCTGACGGCAGAATTCCCTGGCAGGTGATGCCGGAGTGTTGATGTGGTGGCTGCAGGGTGAGAGACGGTGGCAGTGTGGGATTCCAAGGCTGAGGAGGTGCCTTCAGCTCTGTTCTCCCGTGGGTGGGAGAGGAGCCCCGTTCAGCTCACCTACCTCTTCAGGATGCTGAGAACTCCCTAGCACTGAGATGATGCTTGTCCCTGGTGTCTCCCACCTCCAGAGCCTGATCCAAGCATGGGGCTGCAGGTGTGGGTGTGCAGGGAAGGGGACACTGGGGATTCTGGATGTTCTCACAGACCCCATACGCTGTGATGACCCCAAACTCATCCTGGACTTCCTCAAACTCAAATATCCTTAGTTTTTCTGAAGTGATGGGATCTTTTGGCCCCCAGACACTTGACATACAAAGGTAGTGTGGCACTTCACAGCACCCCAAGCATGAGAACAGGAAATCTGTCCTCTTTCTTGGTCAGAAAAGCCTGAGCTGTCTGTTCCCAGCTCCTGCTCTGCAGCCACCACAACGTATCGCAAATCCCAATGTAATTTGCTGTCCCTCAGGCCGCTCGGTATTACTGCTTTCCAAATGTCTCTCTCCCAGTCTCCATGGTGTTAAATTATATTTCCCCAGCTGGATTACTTTGCATTTGTTCAGAATGAATTTCATTTGGCTATTTCCTTCCTATGCCTGACCCTTTTTTCCCAGTGCATTATCTTTTAGCTCTTTGTCCTCACCAGGATTTGCAGCACCTTCCCATTTCATATCCTCTGCAAATTTAATTAACATGCTCTTTACCCTCCCTCTTTCAGATCAAATGAAGATGTTAAAGGAGAGCAGACCTGGCACAGATCTAACCACTAACCACTAACAACAATACAAGTACCTTGCACTTAAATTATGCACTTTCCATCAGAAGATTTCAAGGGCCTTTGCTGAACTGGATAAGTATAATTATTAAAGCTGGGAACTCCGCTCCACTGGGGAATTTAATATTTGAGCTCTGCCTGAGGGCATATGTCTTGTTGACTGTTGTGCTACCATTGGCCTTGACAGTCCTGGGATGGATGTCCCTGCAGTGTTGTGCTTGTCACACTGGGCTGGCCCATGGACACAGAGGTCCCTGGATGTGGGATACCCAGCTGGAAACCCCTGGTTCAGAAAAAACAGAGCAGTGACCTGGCAGCTGGTTCAACAATGTCATCTGGTTTGATTCCAGCAAATGACTCAGTGACACGCTGCAGTTTGGCTGAGTGAGGGAATACAAGATGCTTCAGTCGTTGTCTGTAGTCAGGCAGTGGGGATACAGAGGAGCAGGAGTCCTGGACAGTGTGTGAGGCACATGGGCTGTGATTCACCTGCCTTTGGGCCATGGAAAGAGGAACTCCCAGGGCTCCTGCTGCTGGAGCAAGGACAGCCCCTGGGCAGAGTCACAGGGACCCCTGGGGCTGGAGGAATGTCCCTTGGTCAGGGTTGAGTTCTAAGGGTGGCTTCCTCCTCCTCCTCCTGCACCCTGCATGGGGATCACAAGCTGCATCTTCCCATGGGGATAGCAAAGGGCCAACTCCCCAGAAAAGCCTCCCTCAAATCCTGCCCTGGCTTCATTTCCATGCTGACATGCAACTGTGTGGCAGCTTCAGCATAAAAGGATTTGCAGGACACAGTTACAGAGTTCTTCACACAGGAATGGCCTTTCTTTTTTAATCCATTTCCCAACATTTAACAACTAAATGTTCTCATCTTGTTAGTGTTACCTTGATGATGAATAATGTATCTTGCTCCTGCTCTGTGTGACACTGTATTGTCAAATCTCAGTTGCATTATGTGCCTGCACATAAGCTCACAACAAAATCTGCTGCTGCGACCTCCTCCACCTACAACAAGCACAAGAGAGGAACATCAGGAGCACCCTGGTAGGAATGTGCCCCAAAAAAGGGGGTTTACTGTACTCAATCCTCAAGCTTCCTCACCTTTATATTGCATGAGACAATAAAAATTGTCATCAGACCAAAGGAACTGAGTGCACAAGCTGCCAAAAGGAAACACGTTGGGTGCCATGAGGACCCAGAATCCCTGTAGAGCCTCTTCCTGAGAGTGGCAGCTTGTCCAGGACTGGAAAAATCTGCAGTTTGCTCTTGGCAAAACATCCTTTCCTTTTGCTTGCCTGGAATTACTTTCCTGGTAAAGCCCAAAGTCCACCTCTGCCCTGGGCTCCTGCCTTGCAGGAGAAATACTGTTATTCCGTGGCTGTGCAGCCCCTGAGCCAGGCATTAGTCCTTGTGGTATTTTTCTCTCCTGATAAGTCAGCTCATATCCTTGATTTTCACAGCAATATTTCAGAGAGGCTGAGCGGGAATTTAGCTGCTGTTTATAACATAAGGAAAATAAACCCCAATGCCATTTAAGGAGAATATTGATATGACACCAAACGGGGGTGAAGGGACTGTGAAATCCCAGATGGAAATTGGTACTGCCTTTCTAACACTGGAGCAATGAGCTCCCAAACTGCCCCCTCCTAAAAGAACTGGGATTAAGAAACCAAATTTCACATATGATAAACCTTCATCCAGGAAAGAAATGAGCTGACACTGCTGGAAGCTGAATTTTGTAACCTTGGTAGCCCTTTGGCCTGAGTTGGTGGGAGGAGTTATGGCTGCCCCATCCCTGGGATTGCCCAAGGCCAGGTTGGATGGGGCTTGGAGCAACCTGGGCTGGTGGAAGGTGTCCCTGCCCATGGCAGGGGGTGGCACTGGATGGTCTTTAAGAATTACAAGTGATTCTATTCTGTGATCTGCAGCAATGGGCTCCATACCCTAACACTGATAACCAACAATTAACCAGCAACCAATACTCCCATTTCTCCTTTCTAAGTGAATTTCCATTCTCTACCAGAATGAGTAACCCTTTGCTGTTTGCTCTGCCTCTTGTTCGAGCACACATCAGCACTGGCACTCAAACTTTCTCTGAGGCAGTGAATGAGATGAGATGATGAGAGCAAGTCCCCCCATTTCCCCCCAAAAAGCCCCTTGCACACCTTCCCAGCACAACCGATTTCCTCCAGGTCTGCAATACCCGCCCTCATCTGCGCAGAGCGCGGAGCTGGCAGGGCCGCTCTGGCGTTCCTGCTGTTGCTGGAGATGGAAGATAGTGCACATCAAAGTCAGGGTGGTTTTTTTTCTCCCTTTTCTTGCTGTTCTCTGCACAATTTGTTATCGGGGGGTTGTGCCAATCTCGTGCGCGTGGCTCGCCTTCGCGGGCGCGCACCGAGCCGTGCACGCACACGCTGTCAGAGGGCCGGGGAAGGCACTGCTGCTGGCTTGCATTAATTCAACCCAGGTAAGTTGTCTTGGCTGTGAATTGTCCCCTTCTCAGTGCCAAGTCTGCTTGGCCACGATATCACTCCTTGGGAGCAGCTCCTCCCAAAGCTGGAGGCTGGGAAATGCACATGGCTTGGCCCTCTGGTCCGCCCTGGAGGGTGGGGGAGGCAGATTGGGAGTGAGGGGGGTGGGAGGAACGAGGTGGGAAACCCCAAAAATATCTGAGAGCTGTGTGATGGGAGCAGCTGCTTGTTGGGTGAAAAGTGGGCAAGTTCAGCTCTGTGAGAATCTCTCAAATTCTCAGTGCCGTGAATTTCATTTTGTCTTGTTAAATTATTAATCCAGCAATAAAACTCCATCCCCCCTTTGGATGCCTCAAAGCCCTTGTCGGGGTCTCACGTGGCTTTTATTTCCCTCTGCATCAGAGAGGAGCCTGAGCTCAGGCACGGGGCAGGGGTGATGTGATGGTCCCAAGGGAAAGGGAAGCTGGATGAACTTGTGTCCCTGAGCTGGTGGCTTCTGGTGTCCTGCACCACAGGAGAACATGCTTAGGGCACAGTTTGGTCGTGGGATGTCCCAGCAGTGAGGACACAGCCGTGTCCTGGCACTGGAGGCACCAGAATGCTCCGCTCAGCACCGCCACCACCATATGGCAGCTGAGATTTGGGTGCAGCTGGTGCCCAGAAGGCACCGAGGATGGGGGTTGTGCTGCAAAGTGCCTGATGGCAACGTCGGCTGGGGGGTCTGGTGCTCCCTCCTGCACCCCTGACTGAGGCCAAGAAACTCCCTGGCTCTGAGGAACCAGTGCTTTTGGGGCCACGTGCAGTCAAAGCCACCTGGATCGTGTCCCTTGGAGTGGCTCTGCTGGGCCACGTGTGGGGTCTGTAGGTTGTGGTTTGAGAGGGCACAAGGTGAGACAGAGGAAGAGTGGGGAGACACCTGCAGCCAGAGCAAACCAGGGGAAGAAGGACAGGGCTTGGAGCAACCTGGTCTAGTGGAAGATGACCTTTAAGGTTCCTCCCAACCCAAACCATTCCATGGCTCTATGACTGCCCCACATGGAAGGCTGGGAGATTCTGTTCCACAGAGGGGCCTGGATTCATGGATGTCTCCACTCAGCCTCTGAACTGGCTTCGCTCTGTACCCCAGGATTAAGTGGAGCCCATCTCCCTGGGAAGCACAAGGACAGTGTTGTGCAGCTTCTCAAATGGGAACGATAAGGGTAAAAAAATCACTCTAAACCCTGAGGCAGATGCCTGGAAGCATCCAGGTCACCCAAGATGATCCCAGATTCTCCTTCAGTGCATCCTTGCACCCTACATTAGCTACTACCAGGATGCACTTTTGATCTCCCTGTCCTGTGAGCAGTGCTGGGCCAGCCTGAGGGCAGAGGCAGCAGCAGCCCCACAGATGGTGAGGAGACACTCTCTGGAGGTGGCAGAGCCCTCCTTGAGCTTGGCAGAGAGAAACACTTTTACAGGCCCTGCTCTGCAGAGCTCCTTGAAGAAATGAGAGCAAAATAATGTCCAGGCTCATGCAGAGTGTGCTGGTGGAGGGGGCACAGCTCTGCCTCCCACGGAGAAGAATCAGCACTATCTGGATTTTCCCTGCGTGGTGCCACCGCTCTGTGGAGGAGGATTTGGAGGGGGTACCGTGGCAGTGTGAACCGAGTTTTAGTACAGAAAACATCTCTGTGTTAAGAGAAGATGGGAATTTTTCTGGTTGTAGATGGCGAGTTATGCCTGGGGAGAGCAGAATATGGGTTACAGCAGTGCCTTAAAGAAAGGGAAGCGCTGTGGAAGGGAATGCCCAGCAGCAGCGTGGGCAGACAGGAGTGCCCCTGCCTTATTAGAGAGAGCACTGCTTTCATGCAGAATAGCCCAGGAATGCTAACCAGGGGCTCTCTGAAGTCTCCTCTGTAAGGTTATGTAGCCTACAAGGTTGGTTTTTTTTTAGTTCAAGAAAACCACAGCACAAAGTCTGGCTGGTTTTAAACCAAGATGACAGATTTGTCTGAAAGATTGTGCGTAAGGAGAAACCGCTGAAGCCAAGGTCAGTAGCTGAGCCCTCGGCACCCACCACCAAGACCTTGCTGGAGGGACACTTTCTGGGCACTGCTGGGGGAGAGTCTGGGCTATGGAGTGGCAGGGATGGGGACACTGGCACCAGGGAATCGCTGGGACAGCCTTCCCCACTCCTCCCTTGTGGAGCCTGCAGTGTGAGAGCTCCCCATGGATTTCTCCTGCAAGAGGAGAGGGACTATTTACAAGGGCCTGGAGTGCCAGGATGAGGGGGAATGGCTTCAAACTGACACTGAGGGCAGGGTTAGGTGGGATACTGGGGACAAATTGTTCTCTATGAGGGTGATGAGGCCCTGACACAGGTTGCCCAGAGAAACTGTGACTGTCCCCTTCTTGAAAATGTCCAATTGAGATTGGACAGGGTTTGGAGCAACCTGGTCTAGTGGAAGGTGTCCCTGCCCATGGTAGGGGGTTATAACCAGAAGGTCTTTAAGTACCCTTCCAACCAAAATCAGTCTGTTATCCTATGATTCCATGATCTCAGTTTTCCATTTTAAATGCTGGGCAGCAAGAATTTCCCCTGACCAAGCTCCCCAAGGATGGGACCTGAAGCACACATTGGCATCCCCTTATTTCACACTCTGGCTGAAATCCAGTGCTGGATCTTGGCGGGCATTTTCCAAACCAGAGGCTCTGTGTGTGCGCTGCCTTTTCTCCTCCCTTTCTCCAGGTGGTCTTGTGTCATGCTCCCTGCCCCTCCCTGCCCACTGGTGGTTCAGCAACACTGTTTTACACCACTTTCCACTCGCTTACCCCGGCTCACCAACATGTCACTTACACCACCACTCATGTCACCTCCGATTCTGGCCCATAGTGCGCAGCGTGTCACCTCGGCAGAGGATTAACCACAGAGAGCTTTGGAGCCAGCCAAGCAGAAAGCATAGCATATGTCATCTCTCCTTATGTTTACAGGAGAGAACATCACCTGGCATCACCAGAGACAAGGGCACGTGTTGAGTGATCTCCTCCTTGGGAACCAGCGCCCGACGGTGCTGCAGCTCCAGCAGCTCAAGGACATCATCCCGCCAGCCCCACACACAATTGGCTGCTGGTGGAGCTCCCTGAGCCTTGTGCAGGGCAAAACTACAGCCATTTCCTTCATCTTGGGGCTCAGAAGGGGAAAACACGTTTCTCCAGGGCACCATGAGCATAAAACCATCTGAAAGCAGAGCCCAGCCTGATCTGTCTGGTCCTAAGGAGGCTTAATTGCTGAGCAGTTGGCTGCAAACTTTCCACGCAGTGCTCATCTCTTTTCTGTGTCACCAGGTGCTTGGCAGTCCTTTGCAACACAAACTCTTCCTTTAATAACTCTATCATTTAGAGCTGCTTCTCCTGCAGTGGTTTTGCTTTTGTCTTTCACACCTCATGGCAGTCTACAACTTCCTTGTGATGGGCAGAGGAGGGGCAGGCACTGATCTCTGCTCTGGGGGGAGCAGGGACACACCCAGGGAATGGCTGGAGTTGTGTCAGGGCAGGCTCAGGTTGGATCTCAGGCAAAGGCTCTTCCCCCAGAGGGTGGTGGGCACTGCCCAGGCTCCCCAGGGCAGTGGGCACAGCCCCGAGGCTGCCAGAGCTCCAGGAGGGTTTGAGTGATGCGCTGGGGCACAGAGGGTGACTCTTGGGGATGGGGCTGGGCAGGACTCAATGATCCTTGTGGGTCCCTCCCAGCTCAGCATATTCTGTGAGCCTGTGAGCCTGTGACAGGTACATGGAGCAGGTTGGAAAACTGGGCAGCAGGGAGCAACAGGTTTAAAGGAGAAGAGTAAGGGATGTCAGAGTGAAGTGCCATAGGAGATGAACACATGCTAAAACTGAAGGGTTTGAGAAGACAGCTAGGAAGGAATGAGGAATCCAAGGGGGCAGGAGGTGCCACCATTAACATCAGCTGAAGAGCTGGGAAAACAGGAGCTGCAGCCAAAGGGGGTCTCTCAGCCCTGTGTCCCAACTGCACGTGCTGAGGAATATCTAACTCTCGGGGATGGGCCTGTGCAGGGCCAGGAGTTGGACTGGATAATCCTGGTGGGTCCCTTCCACCTCAGCCCATTCTGTGATTCTGGGACCTCTGGGCAGCTCTGGCAGAGACCCTTCAGCATTGCTCCTTCACAAGCCCTGGGACAGCTACACTCCCATTGCTTTGGTCCAGAAAGCCATTGTGGACGGGCAGGCAAACACATTTATCCTCATCTTTCTTCAGATCTTCGGATTCCTGTCACATATCACCCCGTGGCTGGCTTTTGTCTCAGTCACAAGAACACACAGTACCCGAGGGCTCATCTCTCCCCCAGCTTCTGAAGTGCTGTGCTTGTCTCATCCCCGGCTCCTGTCTGCGGCATTGCCGTGTGTTACTACCTGCCTGTTCCCTGCTCCTCCTGCAGCTCCTGCAGCCCCCACCTCGGGCAGTGACAGGCTCTGGGAGAGAGAGGAGGGAAGGAATCTCCTCCTACAGGCCAGTTGCCTGAGGGCTGTTTTCATATCCCGGTGGAATGAGTTGTTTTGCTTTCCTTTCCGTCATGGCGTGGGAACCGTCACTGGTGACTTGTGTCCCATCACGGATCTGCACAGCTCCAGGTCCTCGGAGGAGCATCAACCTCCCTGCTGCCAGCAATGCTGCTCATCACGTGCCAGAAATCCCCTGCAGCCACCAGGGATGGGGAGAAATGGGCCCCTGTCTGTGGCATGTTGGGCCTTTCAGTGCTCCTACAGGACCTCGAGGTGGGTACTTGGTCAGATGTCAGAGACAGGGCAGAGGATGTTGATCCACATCAGGAGTTGTAAATCCTCAATCTACAGGTCATGAATGTTGAATCTGAATTTGAATCTTTCTATCACATACAGGTGTCTTTAGTGCTGTCACCCAAACAATGGAGCCATAGAAGCACAGAATGGTTTGGGTTGGAAGAGAAAGCTCATCTCATTCCACCCCCTGCCATGGGCAGGGACACCTTCCACTAGCCCAGGTTGCTTCAAGCCCCATCCAACCTGGCCTTGGACACTTCCAGGGATGGAACTGCCACAGTTTCTCTGCCCAACCTGTGCCAGGTCCTGCCCACCCTCACAGGGAAGAATTCCTTCCCAATATCCCATCAAACCCTGCCCTCTGGCAGTGGGAAGCCATTCCCTCTTGTCCTGTCAATCCATCCCTTCTCCAAAGTCCCTCGCCAGCTTTCCTGAAGCCCATTTAGGCACTGCAAGGGGCTCTCAGGTCTCCCCAGAGCCTTCTCTTTTTCAGGTGGACATCCCCAGCTCCTCCAACCTGATTCTAGAGCAGAGCTGCTCCAGCCCTTGGACCATCACTGTGACCTCCTCTGGACTCGCTCTGGCAGCTCCATGTCCTTACGTTGGGTCCCCCCCAGCAGGAGGCAGCTCTGCAGGGGGGTCTCATGAGGGCAGAGAGGAGGGGCAGAATCCCCTCCCTCCCCTGCTGCCCACTCCTCTTTGGATGCAGCCCAGCACACGGTGGGTTTCTGCCATGTCAGCTCACACTGTGGGCTCATTTCCAGCTTTTCATCCATGAGACAGGAGGCTGGACATAGCTGAGGACTTTGGGTACCGACATCAGCCAGAGCTGCTGCCCTCCCAGTTTGCACCACGAGAGGCCAGAGGTGTCCAGGCATGTCCCGTGTGTCTGTAAGCACCTCTCTCTTGTCCATCCATCCCTCCATCCATCCCTCCATCCATCCATCCATCCATCCATCCATCCCTCCATCCATCCATCCATCCCTCCCTCCATCCCTCCATCCATCCATCCATCCATCCCTCCCTCCATCCATCCATCCATCCATCCCTCCCTCCCTCCAGGCCACGCTTACCTGAGGTTTGCACCTCTGCTCCCCCTCTGACAGGTGTGGGCAGTGCCTTAGGCAGGTGAGGCTCATCCTGTTGGCTCTGCCCTGTATTCCAGTGGGAATATGAGGGTGTCTGGGCTGGCAGGAGGTGCCACAGGCCGGGCATCAGGCAGGAGAGGGTGAGCTCACTCACCCATCCCTGTGCAGCGTGCCTGGCACACCTGTAATGAGGATGATTGAAGGCTGAGTGCAGGATGATACAGAACAATATAAGTAAGTGGTTTTAGTGTCAGCAATCTTCAAACTTGCTGTCAAAGGGAACATTTAAACGATTTTCCTGCTACTCCAACGCATTCAGGTTATATTTATACCCAGAGAAAACTGGTGCTATAAATGTCAGGTTTGGAGAAGGGCTGGCTGCATCCATCAGAGGAGGAATTAGAAAGTAGGAAGCAATGATGGATCATTGCCAGCTGATGGACCTGTCTGGAAAGAAAATCCCTAAGGTCTGACCCATGCCAGGGTAAGTCCCAGGTTGTCTGTCCCAACACCCCGTGTTTGCACACTGTTGGTAGAGCAGGTGGGACTCTGAGCTGGCCAGAACTTTGAGGGGGAGGTGGCTGAAGTGTTTCAGAGCCAGCTTTTAGCAAAACACACGAGAGAACTCTGAAAAATGGTGAGAATTCCGTTTTCCTGGAGTGAAAATAAAAATCAAAGAGGTTGTAAAGAATCCTTGTACTGTCCACTGTCCAGGGGCTTCATGTTTCCTCCTGGGCTTTTTCTCAGTGCAGCAGCTTCCAGTGGTTTCCAGACACCTTCCATGGTGGCCCTTGGATATCTTGTCCCTGTTTCCAGACTGGTTGGGCTTCTGCTCCTGGTTCTTCCCAGCAGCCAGGCCATGCATCAGGCCCCTCACCTGCTGTCTCACTGGCCATGGCCTTTGGAAAACCCTGGGAACCCTGATGGTCCTGTGGCTCCTGCAGCTGGAGAGTGGGCTTGGTCCTTCTCTGTCCCAGGGGATTGGCTTCACCCTTTGGGTCTCTGCTCCAAGTCCTTCTTTGTGCTCCCAGCTCCAGCACTGCCCAGGCTGGCAGGATTTCCAAAGTCCCAGTGGGCACCAACAGCCCTCTCCCCTAAATGACCTCCCCCTCAGGAACTCCCTTCTCTGGAGCATCTCCAACTCCAGCCACGCTCCATCAGAGCTGGTTTGCTGTTCCCCAAAAGTGGGGGAAGGTAAGAGACAGACACCAGAGAGTACCAGAAAGGGAGAGCACTGGGAGCTGGATCAGCACAGAATGTGCAGATGTTGAGAGGGTGGAGATGGAGGACTTGGACCTTGTTATGCCTCCAGAGATGGCCTGGCACCAGCTTTTGAGGGAGTCAGGCCAAGCGGAGCGTGTGATGTGTGATGTGTGGGGAGGTGAGATACACACCGGGAATTTCGGATGCTTTGTGAGTTCCTGAGATGTCTGCAGGAGGCCAGAGCTTTCAGGAAGTGTTTGGGATCTCTCAGGTAACCAAGGATGATTCTCCAAATGTTTGCTGTCGTGGAGCTGAGCCAAAGCAGAGCTGTTGGGAAGGTGGACATCCTGAAGCTCAGAGTTTGGAGATCCCTCAGCAGGAAAGTTGAGTTGGATGCTTTTGGCCTAAGGGCCTTTTCCTAATCCTGACATCTCTTGGATGATTTTGCTCATGCCCAGGCTCTACAGCAAAGCCAAAACACTGTGATTTCATCACACCTGGTGCATAGAGAAGACCTCTTGGTGGTGCATATGTGTTGAGGAGGTTGCTGATGACATAGGAGGAGGTTGTGAGATGCCACCTCTGACGTCAGCACCCAACTGAGGGCTGCCCCAGAGCCCCGAGCCAGCACATCTCCAGTACAAACCCCTTGTGATGCTTTAGCTGCTCAGAGCATGCTGTGGAATTTGCTTTTCCCCAGCAAACTTCCTGCCATATCCCATCTTGCCTGCCCTTTCACAGCCAGCGTGTAACCGGGGTGAATTTGGAATAAAATAGCGTGTTGTTTGCTGCTGCAAATTTGACAGAAATATGATCGTGTATTCAAACATAATCCAGGTCAAATTGGCCCTGGCAGGTGAAGCAGCAGCAACACAGCTCCTGCTAAATGGAAGGACTCACTGAAAGTCTGTTAATTGCTGGGTGGAAAACAGCAATGAGCAAGAGAAAAAAATTGACATTCCCGAGAACCTTTCATAGATCAGCAGGAAATCATTCCTAGTTCAGTTAACGGGTTATGTTGACAAGTCTAAGAGCAGGAAAAGGTCAGCACTGCAGGGTGTGGAGAAGGGCAGGAGGGGATTCCAGTGGCAGATGCAACAGGAGCTCTTCTCTGCCCCGAAACCTCCTCCAGCTTTGCCTCCCCCCCGTCCATCCCTCCGTGGAGCGTGTGCTGACACTTGTGCCTCCTGCCTCCGAGCCATCTGCCCTTACAAAACGCTCTGGGAACGGAGCCCGTGCTCCCCCTGCCAGATCTGCAGCTTTGCAAAGGCAAAACTCAGCGCTGGGTCAAACACCCTCACCGTTGGGGTGCACCACGTGGGCCACCCTGTCCAGCCAGCCTTGGTGCCAGGCTGCTCTGAAAGTTTGGGCTGGCTCTCTC
>VXBX01004251.1:179186-266312 GCA_013400415.1 Scytalopus superciliaris | reverse complement strand
GTGTGATTTCTTTCAATAAGCCGAGCCTTAGTAGGGTAAGCGAGCCTTAAACGGGAAAATTCACGTCTCACCTCCCCCCTCACCCCACCCCCCCTCAGAAAACAACTATTATGGAACAGCGATTGCTTTCTCCCAGAGGGCTGCGTGCCCTCCCTGTGTATAAAGCACTACAGAGCCCAAAAGCAAAATACCAGTGTCACCCCAGGGCCGGACCCAGAATGTCAGCCAGGCTCCGAGTGCGGGCCCGGGCCCGGCTGGGCCTGCCGGGCTGGGACTGACACCGCCCGGCCCAGCAGCGGCTCCAACTGCCCTTCCCTGCCCGTTAAACCCCCGGCACTCGGTGCTTTGGGGGTTCCACACCGAACACACGCAGAGCCTTCCCCCCTGCCTGCCGTTTCACGTGTTTCTGCTTTACCTTTTTTATCTCCCGCTAAAGCGCCTGCAAATGAAACGCAGTGAGGAAACCGGCGGGTGAGCCACCGGTTTGATCCTGGGCCAGTTCCCGAGCTCCTGGTTCAAAAATGCCATTCTGTTCTCTTCCCTTAATGCAGGGAAAGTGGGTGGATTTATCACTATGCCAGGAAGGAAGAACGTCTTAACTCCAGGAGAAGATTTTAAAGGTTTAAAGCTTTAGAAAGGGCCCAACAAGCCTTCACGTTATTGTTCAAAATTTTGCATCTGTATATATAGCCCAGTATTACCCTTCTGTAGCCATGAGCAGATTGCAGTGGAAACCACAGATGAAAAGGTGATTCTGGAGCATATTTCTTATCATCAAAGGATTATTTATTAAACAAAAACCGAAACCAAATGAAGCTGTAGAGGGAGAAGCTTAATATTGAAACAATAATTATTAAATAATGAGCTAAAATAACCAAAGCAAAATAAACTTTCTTCCAACACAGCATGCAAAACCGACTATAGAAAACCCTCTCCCATAAATCTACAAGACTGCAAACAGAATATGCACTTCACTCTGCCTTTACTCCAGTGCTAATGATCCCAGAAACAATCACCACAAATAAAAGTAGTGCCCTCCCTTACCTCCATACAGCATCTTTCATGATATAACTACTTTACCACACAAACCTCTCTGCTTGAGAGCCGACATGACTCACAACTGTGCCACTCAGTAAAATTAATCATCCTGCTCTGCATTGTCCCACAGTGCATTCAGATTATTTCTTGAGATAGCATTGTCACAGGGAAACTGCTAAGCCAGCCTATCCCTGTGCTTACAGCTTTTGTGTTCCTGCATTTTAGGCTGCAACAGCGGATTAACAGCCCAGAGTATAAATTATCATCTCATAAGTAATGCTGGAGTCCCTGCTGGAAGCATTTTCTCGTTTTAGATTTGGCAACGTTTTTCAGGGCAGGGAGCAGGAAGCCTCATGGATTACACTGGCCGTTTGTTCTGGTCTAGGAATGTAGCAGAAACTAGGGAGGGTTATGAAGGGAATCGTACAGCCCACAACAGCAGCAGGAACACACTGGAAATTCATGACATTCAGTGCATACTTGCATCAGTTTTAACAGTTCAAACCCTTCCAGACAGGTTTCTTTTTAATTGCACACCAAAAGGCCTGTGCTGCTCGGAGATATTACCCCCAACACACAAACATCCACATTTGATTCCTCCTGGCAGTAATTGTGGGAATTGTCAGTCATTAACATTTATGTTCGTTGTTTGACTGCTCCATTCTAACTTTATTCTATTAAAAGAAAATAAAAATCTAATCCCTATGAAGTACAGGACGAGAACAAAACTAAACACACAGAATTTGTCAATGCTTTGTGCTAACCCAGCCCCGACTCCGGGAGTGCTGTAGTGCTGATGGTGGCTGGGAACGCTGCCAAGCTGACACACTTGGGCCTATCAGACAGAATGAGCACACAGAGCAGAGAGGCAGCAGCAGCCTCAGGAAAGGCCTACGGTCCCTTATCCTCTCGATTCAAGGAAATGGTGGCCCAAATGCAAAAGGAAAATTTACAAACCTTCAGTCACAGCAAGAGCAGAACACTAGAAAGCACATCAGACACACAGAGCATGTATCCAGCCACTAGGCTACTTTGCTAAAGTAGACTAAAGAATTCTGTCAGGAATTAAAGGAGAAGCTTGAAATTCTCTTTATTCTCTTGTCCACATGCTAATTTTGCAGCAGGAGGTACAAATCTGGTATAAAGCCACACAGGTACATCTGGAAAATACAGACCTTTGTCTGTTAAGTCACCATGATTGCATGTCCTGCTGCAGCTTGACCAGAAGTAGTGATTTTCTTTTGGAGGGGGAAGGGAAAGAAAGGTAAAGAAAACAGAAAAGAGAGAGGGGAAGCTAAAAATGAAATGCTTTATTAAAGCAGAAGAGAGGGTGGAGATTAGATTAGCTTGTATTTATCGTTTTCAATGCTTTGGAGATGTTAAAGGAAACCAGGGCTGTGAGGCAGGGAAATTAAAAAGCTAAACAGAGAAACCAAAGGAAAGATGGTAAGCACAAATTCAGTCAAAATAAAATTAAAAGACTGCAACGTGAGAAGTACAACCCACTACATTTAGAGTTCTTTGCAAAGAACTCTGCCCGCTGTGCAGCATTTCCAGAAATGACATACACATCAAGCACCACAGTGTTGTAGGAGACTATACTGCATAATATGTACTGAAAGCCTCCAAATTAAACAGATATCAGGAAGGAAGAGGTCTGGCTGTATGACAGAAACAAGGGGTTGATACATACCCATCCCTAGAGGGGGTGAATCATCACTGAGAGAGGGAACAGAAGGTGATGGACAAAAGACAGACCATTTTGAGCAGATACACAAAAAGAAATGGGAAACATAATATTCTCCAAGGATAAAAAAATATAAAAATAACTATACAGGGGGGAAAGCTGCATTAAAGGCCTGTAGCTTTGTCATGGATTTCCAATTTCTAGAGTAAGAACGTGAAGCACTGTGATTCAGTGTTTTCCAAGAGCTTTTTCCTACTTTTCCCCTTTAATCCTGAATCTGATAAAGTATCAGTAACTGTTTAAAGGCCAGAGGACTGTTGTCTAGTACAATAAAGGTCTATAAAGACAGCTCCCGAATTTTTAAAAGTCGGCTGGATGCTAAAATTAGTGACCTGTCAAAGAAGGTTGGTAATTTTGTAAATTATAAGAAACTACTGGAGAAGGTGTTTATGCCCAGCAGGCTGATTTGCCCATGAGCTTAAAAAGGCTTCGTAGCCACATGAATGCACTGGTCCTTCTGAACAACAGCTTTGAGTACTTTTGGTTGAAATTTCTTGTTCTGGATTACCATGGTCACTCATTGTCTGCAGATTAAAAGCTGGTTTGGTTTGTAATACACGCTGAATATTCGGTACATTATGAAAGTTTCTCTTGATAGCCATTTTTAGTGGGCTGTGCAATTGCCTCATGTAGATTTCCTTTAGAAGGAAATCTCCATTCATGTTCAATCATCTGCCAAAAATACCCAGGAAAAAAAAAAAGAAAAGCATCTTTGAGCCCTTTCACAGCTGTAGCTTTTTAAAAGGGGTGCTACAGCCTATATTATCCTATGGCATAAGCCCATATATTTCATCACTTTTACCCCCGCTTTGAACCAGGCTCTCCACAATTGAACAGCTGGGATGTTGTTATCCTGTATAAAATGGGATTTTTTATTATTATATATCTAAATTATGTGTGCTGTAATAAAGGCCTAACAGATATAATTTCTTTCATATTTCAAATGCAGCCAAATACCTTTTCAGTTCCCCAGAAAGCAGCTGTGAGGCACATGCAGACATTGTGCACATCAGGCCTAAAGGACACCCACCATGCAGGTGAACAACAACTGTGCAGCAAGTGGATTTATCTACTCTGTGATAACACAAGTCCACCCACCACACATGGAAGCTCTGTGGCCATGGGATTGCAAATGTGCTGCATGAGACCAAGGTACAGAATCCTGAGAGAAGTTGGTGCTTAATCAAGAGATTATAATGCCCAAGTGTGAGACAGCTTGTATATAGCACTTACTCTGGCATAGGGTCGTCCCAAGGAAACAAGACAAAGTCGCTGCTGTTAGGGAGGAATTATTTAGGACTAGGTCTGGATAATGCTAAACTCTAATCCTACTACTATGATTTCTTTTCCAATTTTTTCACGTTCAAGAACTGGTTAACAATAATCAGATACATTACTCTTTTTCTTGTTTGGTTTGTGGTTGCTGTTGGATGTTTTTTTTAATAAAATCTCATGACCTCCCAGAAGGCTCTCCCACCTAAAGGTCATACCAAATATGTGAAGGATGGAGTTACAAAAATAAAGTTATGCGGGCATGTAAAAATAAAGTTCTTACAGTACTGTTTCCTCTCCTAGGTTTGTATCTTATCACAACCCACTGCACATTCAGACTGTCACTCTCACTTTTAACCTCTTTCATGCCGCTCCACACACTAAATTTGCAGTTTGGCTTCAGCTTTAAGGCTCTGCATATTCACACATTTCTCCTCCCTCTCATCTATTCCACCTGCTATTTCATCTCATTTTCGTGGTTTGCCTCTCACCAGTGAAAACTCCTTCTTTCTTTTCCCACCACAAGTGTGCAATATGATCACTTTCAATAAGGCTTCACCCACAGTTTCACCAACTTTTTTTTTTCCTCTTTTACTTTTTTCTCCCCTTTTCTTTTTCAGTCCGACCTACTGGCATAAGCATGTCACCCTTCCTTCCAGCCCCAGCTCTCAGCTCAGTCACACTTACAGCAGAACTGCCTGTGTGCTGACACTATGAACAGGTGACACTTTAACCAGGAAAGGCTCTGATTCTCACTAGTTCACAACAGAGCTGCACTAACAGTTGTAGTGGCACGACTGAGAGCAGGCACGAGCAGCTGCTCCAGGGAATTTAAACTATCACTGCCACCACAAGAAGTTTATGTGAAACTACATGATCTAGCACTGCATCCATATTTACATCAGATTTGTGTTATTAGCTAGGTTTTCTTCCTGTCCGAATGGCACTGTAGATCTGTCCTTGTTTCTTCAACCTTCTGAAAGGACAGGAATAAAATAAAGCTTTTAAAATACAATCATGTCCCTGAAAAGAAGCAACACGTTTTCCAGCTGTGGCCTTGCCCTCCAAAGTCAGGTGAAGCCTTGCCTGTAATTAGGACACATCACTCACATTAGGCAGCATTTGCATAAACTGTTGAATTCATTTTAGCACCTTTACAGATTGTTATTTTCCATGCACTGCTGGGCTTACAGCCCATGTTTACCAGCCCATGTCACCTTATCAGGTGACAGAAATGAGACACTCCTGAGCTAATGCAGCTCTAAAGTTGTTTCCAACAGTTGTTTAACTTTGCCTGCTGTAAAGAAATTTACGATCACATCTGAAAGGGCAGACCAAATCATACCGTATTTATCCTACTTGCCATGAACAAAATCAAATCCAAGTGTTAAGTAAGGACAAAAATAAGTCTCAACTAAGCTTGCAGACTAGTCACATAGTTATTACATGAACTTCAATACTTAAGGCCGTGATATCCCCATATGACATTACAGTGGGCAGATGTCACAAGTAAGGGAATCAAAAGTGAAACTGCAACATTTCAACCACACAAACAGCAACAGAACAAAAGTAGAGGCCAATACTGACATTTTTTTTTGATGGAAAAAAACTAGTACAGGGACTGTACAACAAACAAATGCTGTGCTGTGCTCTTAAGAACCAAGCAGCCCTAAGGCAGGGCTCTCAGCAGAAACTTGAAATGCAGCTCTGTGTGTAATTTAACATATAAAAAACTGGTTCTATGTGCCTCCTGTATAATAATTAAAAAATCTCTTTAACAGTGACTTGATTTGCAAACATTTGTAAGGCAAAGGCTGTAAGAGGCGATTTTTAAATAGCAATTCTTTGAAAGGTAAGATTGTCATTCCTGCTTGTTCCTAGTTTGGTTTTTTTTAGCTGAAAAAATTATCTACATCCATTTTTACTCTGTTTTGTTCTTCATGTTAAGAGATGATGGAAGTTCACATAATTGTCAAACATTTAAGTATTTCTATTTTGTATAGTTTTTATAAGCACTTGAAAACAATGTAAATTATTTAAAGGAAAAACAGGTTCTGGTGCAGGACAAACAGCTTTGCTTTGTAACAAATTTCAAACCTGCAACTTTGACATTTGTTTGTAAAGAAATTTGTTTGTAAATTTTTTGCAAGTTTGTTGTCAAAGGACAGTTTCTACCGTTTGAGCCCTGGACTAAAGATCTCTGTAGCTTTGTCTGTAGGGTATCTGAACTGCTCACCACTTCCTTCTGCATGGAATCTACTGAACTGGGATCCTCGTCTTGACTTGGATGTTTCCATAGGATAAATATTTAAAAATAAACCTCTTTATACACACGTAACAAGGACATTTATACCTAACAACGACATTTTACCCAGACGTTTAGTAAAGAATTAAAAATTACCTATTTCTATTCACTTAAACCCAATTTTATATTTTACCTTCCAATAAAATACCCTTATTGCACCAAATGACCAAAAGCTGTTTTCTCTACTCTTTGCATGGAAAGGAATGGTAATAATCCCACGAATTCGGTGGTTTCCGCAGAGTCGCGAAGTTGGGTGGGATCGCAGCACCCCATAGCGGTCATTTGGGGGATTTTACACTTCCCCCCAAAAAACCACCATGAAACACCTGTCCTAGGATTTGGTGGGAAAGAGGAGCTTGCCGGGGCATGGTCCTTCTTCATCCACATCAGACACCTCCGGTGTAAATTTAACTATACGAAGAAAACAAGCGGATGCAAAGCATTTGAAATCACTGTGAGTCTCAGTCCAGAGGTGTTTTTGCCACGTATGTTACGGTTAAATATCGAGCATTGTGTAAACAAATCTTAGTCAACATGGCTAAAAGGACACAGGCTGGAAGAAAATCCAGCACAGAAACTCCTGGAGAAGCTGGGACTGCTGCTGTCCTGCACAAGGCAGCCACCACCAGGGACACTCCCAACCCCAAGAAATAGACATTACAAAGAGCTCAGCATACCTGTGCTGGAGAAAAGGCAGGCACAGGGGCCCTCAAAACACACATCTAATTTAATTACAATTCTCTCAAAGTTTTGTTAACACTCAGTGAAACTTAGAATGAATCCTCTTGCACAAAGCAAGTGATTTTTATTTTTTTTTTTGAGCTTTGATATGTCAGAGTGAAACTCAGTTTGCTGTAAAGCTCACTAAAATCAGGCATATCTGAGTTGTTGGAACTAAATTTTATTTACATTAAAAGTGAGCACTTGTAACCAGAATGTCATTCATGCTGAGCTCAATATATTCCCTTATATGTTAGAAAATTGAAAAAGAATTATTTCTTCGAAGTGGTATGAGAGGGGCATTGTTATTAAGCATCACAAACAAAGTAATCTGCTAGGAATGCTAGGAACCAAACCACAGCCTATATTAATGCAATTCCTGTCTGTGCTGGCAAGCCAAGGCTACATCCCTGAAAACATATTAGAAATAAATCACAAAAAGCTCCATTCGAATGAAGAAAAAACATTGTAAATACGAATTAATCAGGTGTGAAGGGCCGACAAAGACTGCCCTGAGGTTTTCCCTCCTCACGCAAAGCAAAGCAAAGCAAAGCAAAGCAAAAGAGCCAACTTCTTCCGTTCCTGTTCATACCACATTAACTGCTTTTCCTTGGAGATGTAGGAGGGAATTTGCACCGAAAGCGGCTGAGAAGGGTCAGGAGGAGGAGAAGGGAACGGCAGCTCCTGAGCGCCTGCAGTACCGCGCTGTGCCGCCAGGCGGCAGCACTGCAGCGGGACCGGGCTTGGGGGCGCTCCGAGATGGGTTTGGGGTCGGGGGGAGCTCCGAGATGGGGTTTCTGGAGCTCCGAGAGGGGATTTGGGGTCGGGGGGAGCTCCGAGATGGAGTTTGGGCAGCGTGTTGGAGCTTTGGGGCAGGGCTGGGAGAGGCCGGTCAGATGTTCTGAGTTACGGCTCAAAAGCTCCGAGCACCTCCGTGCAGGTGTTTGCCTTTTGCTTCGCATCCTCCCGACGGCTCAGGTGTTGGGGATGATGCTTGCGAAGGTCCGCATGTCCGAGCCTGTGGCTCTTCGTGGCAGTGTGTGGTCATTCCCTGCTATTCCAGGGTTAATTCCTGAAGAGAGCCTACAAGAAAGATGGAGAGAGACTATTTATGAGAGCATGTAGTGGCGACAAGGGGGGTCTGTTTTGAATTGAAAAGGAATAGGTTTAGATTAGATATTAAGAAGAAATTCCTTAGTGTGAGGGTGGGCAGGCCCTGGCACGGGCTGGGCAGAGAAGCTGTGGCTGCCCCAGCCCTGGGAGTGTCCAAGGCCAGGTTGGACAGGGCTTGGAGCAACCTGGGATGGTGGAAGGTGTCCCTGCCCAGGACAGGGGGTGGATTGAGAAGAGCTTTAAAGTTCCTTCCAACCCAAACCATTCCAGGATTCTGTGATTCTATGAATGCAATTTAGAAACACATATTATTACTGTAGGCTGCTAAAGCCAGGCTAAAAATTTCTACAAGTGCTATAAACCTGTTCAATTTAGCCAGAATCAGCTCTGCTCAGCAGTGCTGTCAGTCACACATGGCTGGGAACTGCTCCCAACCAGAATTTTTAGTTTGTCAACCAGCACTTCTTGATGGAAGTTCAGTGAATTCATCACCCTAAAGAAACGTAAAGGGGGCAAAAAAAAAAAAAAAATAAAAAACCCTCCATGTTCTGCAGAAAAACTTGCAAAAAATAAAGTTAGTATATAGGCATATAGTCCAATGCTATTGGTACGTGCTTTCACTCACTTTCTGCTCTGTAACAGTGATGCTCCCATAGTACCAATGAATGTGAAAATCCTTAATATAAAATGTTTTTCTGTCTCAGGAATTTCAAGTTAAGAGATTTTACAACTGCATTTTGGTTCAGTGAAAGCTGCAGTGTATTTCTAGTTCCAGCTGCATTACAGTCCTTTCCAGTAACTTTCATTGCAGTTCTGCTGATACCAGCAAAGTTATGTTGCACAGCTGTGAAAATTTAAATTCTCCTAAAGCTGCTCTAAACAGGAGTTGAAGAGGCAACTTTTAATCCACATAAAGCTTTAATCTTTCTTCCATCTATCTGTCTTCCCATTTCCCCAGTTGCAATTCCTGGGGTAGCACTAATTGAGCCTTACTGAAATTGATTTCTCAGCTTTATAATTTGGACAGTTCTCCCACTTCCTCTTCCGTAGCCTCGGTCACTTGACAACCACCTACCGAGGATAATAACTTGGTGCCTTGTAGCTTTTAAAGGATAATGCCTCATCACACACAAATATATGGGTATGTATCATACTTTGTGTTCCATATACAGACTTGGCAGTACACGTTGGTGAGATACTCTCCTGATCACCAGAAGAAACTTGGTTTCTCGTGGTTGAAGATGGAGGCAGTTTTCTATTTGATTTGATGACTTTAGTTTGATGATGTTTGGTGTCTTCAGCTCTGGCCATGACAATCTAAAACCCAAGCATGGTATCTTTCTGTTTCAACAGATGCAGGAAAGATTTCAAACAGAACCACCTGAAGGAAGGCCAAGCAAGATACAGGTAACAATAGTGACAGGGTGAAAATGGGAGACAGAAGTAATGAACAGTTATTGTCAGTACTTACCAGAGTTAACCAGGTTGGAACTCCTCCCTGTGTAGGAGATTCTGCTCATAACAGGGTTCTGCTAAACATGTCCATGGATCTTCTGTCTTGTGTCTTATTATTTGCTGTCATTGGTTGCATCTCTATAACAAACAGATGCACGTTACATTTCATTTTAACTGAGATGCTGTAAAATTTATGTATGTGCTTTTTTGTTTTGTTCAGCATGATGGTGGGAGTTTTTCTGTTCTGTTTTGTTTCCCTCAAAGGAAAGGCCCTAATACATCACTGACCATCATGCACTACAGGGTTAAAATTCTGGAAGCATTAAATACACCAGTTAATTTTTGGTTATTTGGCATGTAGGAGCATCATCTTACAGTCACCTGCAACATCTTCCATAAAAGATTGTTTTTATTCTGGTTCAATATTATTCCACTGTTTAATGTTCTTTTTCAAACCCTCAGATAAACATGGTTACCACTCAGCACTCTCAGTCTTTAACTGCCTTCAACATGGGTGACATTCAGTGAGCTTCCAGGAATTGTGGGCCATTATTCAACCAAAACCACATCTGTAGGTGAAAGAGTAATGTAGACCCCCTCAAACAAAGCTACCAGCACCCAAATTCAGAGACTCTTCTTACAAAAGCACTGTTGTTGTTATTATTGGGTGACACTCAAGGGAGCAATAGTATACAAAAGAGCACTGGTATATTTAGTCATTCCAGAGGGTTCATCTCACTGTCCTCCTTCCAAAAGTGTCCAGTGTTGAGCTGGGTGACTAAAAAGCCACAGAAAAACCCTTCATGCTTTAACAAGTGGGTGAGCCAGTTTACACTGATGGGCTTCCATTGGGAATGGGGGGTTGTTCTGTCAGGTTGAACAGCACAAAAGTCCCTCCAAGTGCAATTTCAGTGTGACAGGTACAGTCCTTAGCCCGGGATCCTCTCTATAACTTGTCACCTCATTTGTGCATCCTCGTGTACTTTCAGAA
This sequence comes from Scytalopus superciliaris, assembly GCA_013400415.1. Classification (NCBI taxonomy): domain Eukaryota; kingdom Metazoa; phylum Chordata; class Aves; order Passeriformes; family Rhinocryptidae; genus Scytalopus; species Scytalopus superciliaris. The sequence continues at coordinate 255,671 of VXBX01004251.1, read as the reverse complement.
TGCAGGTATTTGTAATAGAAACACTAAGGGTGACATTAATAAATTATGTGTAGAAAGCACCAGAAGAAACAACAAGAAGAGAAAGGACAAAAGAATGGTGTGACCTGACAGCAACAGCAGGTCACTGAGATCATGGCCAGAGTCCTGAAACACAGACTGGAAAAACACAGGCCAACCTAAAATTAAAGAGAGACAAAGGAACAGGCAGTCAATCAACAACATTGCTTAATGACTCACAGACCTGGGTCCCTGAAGGGTACAAAAGGTGCTTCCAAAGTGAGCACGTGATCACCCAACAAAAAGAACCCAGGAAACCTGATGACTCCAAAACTGGAATCCTTTGTCCTCTGTTGAACCACAAATAATCCTGGTTGGACTAGCCAGACTTACACATCTTAGTCCTTGTTAAACTGTGGGTATGGAAAACAAGTATGAAGGAACAACTGAATGAAATCTGTAGGAGAACAAGCGTGAGTGACTGAAGTCAGTTTTGTTTAGAATGAAATCACCTTCCCTTTTTGTACAGTCTCACATTTAGCTTTGCTATATTCATTTTACATCAGCAGCTGCTCACAGCTGATTGTTTAACATTTTCAATAAAACCTAATAGTGTGTGCTTACAGAGGAATGCCAAAGGAGAGGGAGAGCTGTTTAGGGAAGTGAGGACACAGCAAGCTTGAAATGACTTGTCTTTTTGAAGCAATACTTTTTCCCCCTTTTGCCCAAAGGAAGGGACATTGCAGACTTACAATTTCTGCTGTTACACCAGTGATTTCTTATTTCATGGCTCACAAAGGAGAAATAACTGTTAAAATAAGTTGGTTTCTCAAAAGGAGCCCTGAGTGAAATTACAGGAAATTGTCCTAAACATTTTTGCACAGTGACACACATGCAGATGTGCTAATACAAGCAACCTGAACAAAGGGAGAGCCAGGGAGAAGAGCGTTTCTGATTACCTGAGTACATGAGGCTTAGAAACCTGATTTCAAACATAAACTGCAGCACTTAAAGCCCTGAAGATTTCATGGCTTCTTAAACTGCTGCTGAGTGTTTTACAATGAAGGGAAAGAAAAAAAACAGAACTACTTGGAATAGTCAATGTTGTTATTGTTATTACCAACACCAGTAGTTCAAAGTCAGTACCACTGACCTGTTCTTTTCCTGTGTAGCCAATGGTTATACTGCCAAGCACAAAGGATAAAAACTACCATAGTATCATTTATTAAGAAGTTATTTGCTGAAAAAGAAATTTAAAAAAAAAAATCCAAAGGGAAATCCTATTTTTATAGGACAGTGATGTAGTGGGATTGGACTTACAATAGCACATTACTTACAGTGTCAAGTCACAGCACCTCTCTTACTGGTTTCCCCAGCTGTAAAATAAGAATTCTCCCTACAGGTATTAGCTTTAAGGGGGCAAAGGAAAAAAAAAGAGTTAAAGTGTTATGACTATTTTTGCTATGGAATTGCTGTTTTCAGGGACACAAAATGGATAGTATCAAAGCCATAACATGTCACCCACCCATGTCCCTTCAAACTTTCCAAACTAAATCGTGGCCCAAACGGTGTTTCTGCCGTTGAAGTGTCCCATGGTTACAAATGAGAGCTGCTGCCATTCTCTTACAATGGGAAGCACTTGCCTTCTTGTTAGAGAAGGGTCATTTGCCTCAAAGAAATAAACAAGGCAACGAGACTCACTCAACTCTCTAAAACGAAAACGTAAGCTGATTATTGCCTTGGAAATAACCCTTGGAAGGTCCTTTTGTTTGTTGTGTTTCTTGCTCACCAGTCTCTCCCCAAATCTTGTTTGCTCTCACTACAGACTTGGAGAATGAGTCTTGTTTGAGACCCAAATGGACTGTACTCTATTTTAGCCATAGTCACGAATTCCACACTGACCAAATGCTTTAGTGCTCGAGGAACTCAAAGCAAGCACGGGATGGCCTCAGTTAGGTGAGATGCCACAGTGGTGGCCAGGAATGTCTTCAGTCAGATCTGAACCTGAGCAGAGTTGTGTGGCTGTGAGTAAAGGTGACCTACAGGGGCAGGACTGGTGTGCAGTGCCAGGTTCTGCAGAACAGGTTTGGGTACTCCAGGTTCGTTCTGTGCCAGTGACTGGGGAGAAAGCCTTCCCAAAACCATGATACAGTGTTTTTAGCCTGGCAGACCGTGGCCATGACCTGTTTCTTGGCACTCATATATTCCAAAGAATTCTCTTTCAGAGTCAGCATCAAGCACAATTATCCACTATGGAAGACACAGTGCACTCCTAACTATCGAGTTACAGCCCTTTTAAACCTGCAGGTACCTGTCTGGCTGTCTCTGCTGCAAGAGAAGAGAATGAGGAAAGGGAGATGCAGGATATTGCTGTGGGGAGTGCCCAGGAGAAAAGGGAACGCTGGTATGGTGTGAATGGCAACCACTGCTTCTGGAAGAGGCATCCCCTTGGCAGCAGAGCAATTGTCAGGACTTTGCAGCACTCTCATGCAAAAAAAAACCCCAAACCTGAGGGCTCTTTGCTGTCTCTCCAGCAGACTCTGCCCTTGGCAGCCTCCTGCTTTGCAGAGCAGAGTCTCACCACTCCACTGCCAAAGGAGCTGGAGAATTGTGGAACATTACCTAAAACATCCTAGTCCTGCACAGCCACAGTGTGTAGTGCTCCATGATTTCCTGCTAAAGGGAGAAAACGCCTAGCTTTGAGTCAAAGGGTACATGGACAGAGATGTGAGTGCTTTCAGTTCTCAGCACAAATTCAGCACCATCAAAACACCAAAGCTATTCTAGCAGTGCTGTTGCTGCAATGGTCAAGGTCACACAACAAGCAGGATTTGCAGGGATAAACAGTTGCTTATTGGGCCAGCAGCTGCAACTGGAAAACATGGAAGAGCTATGGACATGTGTGATTTCTTCCACAAGGCCTTGCTAACTCTGTTTGAGAGAGCATCTTGAATTTCAGTAGTCACTGAAATACAGTATTTATATAGATGCTGATTGTGTACTTTTTTCCTCACTATCTTCTCACTTTTCTTCCCTCATTTAGTCTTTGATTCTCTCAAAGCTTCCACTGCTTTGTCCCGGATTCTCTTTCTCTCTCTCATATCCCTGCCAACCATCCCCAGGTTAGGGATTCCCCCAGTACCTCCTCTATTTCCTCAAACTTCATTCCCCTCTTCTTCAGTTTTACTCTTCTTCCACTCTAATAGATACCAAACCACCATTCTGGTTCAGTTTTCTCCATCTTTGACTCACCTCTAGTTTCCTTCACTTCTCGGATCTTTTTCTCATGTGTGGAATATTTCTTCCATGAAAAAAAAATACAAGAATGTGTGGTTTTCTTCTTCCCCTTAACTCTGCTCCTGTCTGACTTTCCATCTTTATTTTCTCTATTTATCTTCTGTCTCAAATGTATCAACTTTTCATCTTCCTCTTCACTTCCTGCTGTGCTCTGTCCCAGTCCCTGATCTCCTTGATTCTGATCCTTAGTCCGTCCCAATTGTTTGGCTTCTCTCTAGTAACAATATTTTCTTCCATCTCAAACATTTGATTCCTTTGCCTTTCCAGTTATTGCAGCATTTTCCTTGCTCCCTGAGCACACTATTTACAAATCCTGTGCCAATTCATTTCATACACTCCAATCCTCTCTTTTTGCATGATGGATTTCAGCTTGTTGTGCAGCCTCTCTTCACACATTATGCCCATTTTTATCCATCCACACAGTTAAACATCTTGTCCAGGATCTTGTTCTTTTAAATCTTATTATGACACCATTCCTTTGTATGGTTTGAACAAATACAAGCTTTTGGGCTGAGCTGAGCAAATGCTGAAATAACAAACAAGCAAAAACAGCATAAATGAAAAAACAGATCAGGAAATACTAAAAATCATTGTCACCAATTGATTAATAGTGTATTTTTCCCACAGTATCATGTCCAGTTCTTTTTTTCTTTATATCAAAAAGCATATAGAAGTTGAGTTTCAGAAATGCACAATATATTCGAACTGTGGTATCAGCATGAAAAGAGACTGAAATATCTGATGTCATGTAATTTGGAGGATTATAATACCATAAGACATGATATTAGAGAGAAATACAAAGCACTGAATAATAAATAAAGTGAAGCAAAGCCTTGGGTACCTGTTAACCCTGACAGTGTAAGAACTAGTGGATCTTAAATGAAGAAAGGGAATGTCTAGAACATTATTTACCCAACTCATAATTGGCATGTGAAACACATTGCTCTAAGGTACAAAAAACCCAACAAACTTTAATGGAGTCTAAAAGAGGCAGCTTTTCTCTGCACAACAAAAAGATGTGGCTACTTTCAGGTCACTTCTGTAAAATCTCTCTTTCAGGGAACAAGTGACCAAGTGACTGAAGGTGGGACAGACTTTCCCTTCACAAGATAATCAAGACTCTTGTGGGGGTTCAAAGTGACACTTGTGAATGGGGTTATACTGGCAGAGACAGGAATCTCAATGGGTGCAATGCTGGACAGCACTGTGCTCACCCCTTCCTCTGTTTTCATACAAAACATTTTATTACTCCTTTGAAATGAGTATTTCTTAAGATGACTGTGACAAGCAAAGAGTCTGCAGGCTTGTGTGTCACATTAGTGAGGAACTTGGTAACCCTTCACCATAGGACACAATGTGAAGTTTATTCACTGTGGGCAAGGCAGTCACAGCAATAAAGCAAAAACAAGGCAAATGAGGCTGAATCAACACTGGATGAAGAAAGGTTCCTTTCCATATTGAGGTGTTCTCTGCATCATGCAGTTCAGGATCAGGTGCCAGGAATAAGCAACAGGGGGAAAAGTGTCACCGTCACAGCTTTGACATCAAAATAAATGCCCCAAGGACAGCTCAGCTGCACACATATATTATCCCTGGTAAATTTGCATTCAGTCTATTCTTAATCTCTGTGGAAAAAAAAATAAAATAACATTTTTACAACATACCCAGAGGGTCAAGCTGAACACTTTTCTTCACTGCCAACATTGTTATTTTATGCTTCACTTCAGTGTCTTCAAAGACAAAGGTTTTTAAGACCATGACTCCTCCGTTGGCTTCCTCTTTCTGTAACCACTCATCTTATTCAAAAATCATCATCATATCTCTGCAGTTGCCTCTGTTTTAGACTGATCCAACTTGATCCTTCTAATGTTTTTAAGCTCTCCATTCTCTGTGTTCGTGACATTACCCAGCTGAGGGTAGCCCTGGGCTAGCACAGTGCTTCGGCTGAACAACCCTCACAACAGAAAAGAGCATATTTAAAATGTCACAGCTCCAAGGCAGGTTTTAATGGCACTTCAGCCACTATGCCCTTCCAGTTTGATGGTGATCCATTGAAACAGCAGCATTTGTTTTTTTAACAACAAGTTCTGCGGTTAACTAACAGAAATCTTGTGTAATCAGCGTTTCCAAAGTCTGCTTATGAAAATACCCTGTGGTATCTTGTTGCAAATCAAAGTCAGCGTGCGGTGATAGATGACACTTCTTACTTCTCCTCTGCTGTACTGATGGGCTTGGCTGACTTCTCGGCCACTCTGTTCGAGCTGTTAATCATCTAGAAGCGAAGGAGTTTATTTATTTCAGTGTTTTCCAGGAATTTGCATCAAAGTCCTTTGATGTCAAGTGTAATTTCTCATCTCTTTCTGTGCCTCTTGCCCCATTTTATGCACAGATACTGTGCTTGCCCATTTCGGATCTTATGAAATTTTCACCCTTCAAGTTCTTCAAGGTGAGCACTGACATTCCTGAGATTGCTTCAGTCTCTTCTCGTCACTGTAGATAAGTGAGATGAAGTAATAATATAGAGACAAAATACCTTATTCACATCTGTGTAAGAGTAAGGACAGGGAAGTTCCTGTATGGAAGGAGGAAGAGAGAGATCCATGATCAACTTGCTAGAGGACTTACATGAAAAATGAAGAATTAGCCTGAAAAAAAGAAAAATTGTGAGGTCATGCTGATAAATTCATTTTCTTTATATCTATAAAATGTCCCATATGTGCCAATGAAAATATTTTAACATTTATTGTTCCCTCTCTACAGTCAGAAACTAGATGAGTAACCTCCATTGAAGCACAAATTGTAATCCTAATTTGTACTTGCTACAAAATGAGTGTTTTATTTTATGAGGATGAAGTTTCTCTCTGTGTAGAGAGAGTTACCACTTGAGATCCACTCATCAAAGCTCTTCAGTGTTCAGTGGTTTGCCAAGTTACTAGCAGCTTACATTACATTTACAGCATTCATACCATTAGTATAATTCACAAAGACTCTAGGGAGGGGCTGACACAAAGGCATCACTGGGGTGATCCCCAAAAGGGACTGATGAGGCAAATGGAAAGTTCAGGGGGTTTTTCCAGGGGTACACTCATAGGGAGGGAACCATATGAATTTTATGATGAATGTATACTTTTATTGCATGAATACTCAACTTCAGATCATAATGGGAAGAGATATTAATTTATACTGACTCAAAAAATATCCCTTCCTGAGTGATGCATCACTGTATGTGAAATCCTGGATTCCAGGTATGCAATTAAATGCTCTGCTTTTCTAAGCATCTCGTCAACCTTCTGGATAAATGGCCTGAATTGCATAAGTGCAATGTCTTAAAACCCGTGAGTTAATATATGGTTGCTAGGAAGTTTACATGACCACTGGTATGACTTACCTGCCTCACTCACCCAATGTGAATTATAATTGGTTTGAACATAAGGAGAGGCCTAAAGTTTTCCCTATAAATGCTGCCACAGAGCCAGAACTTGGAGTCTTATCATATAGGTCTACAGTTGCTCACAGAAATACAAAGTCCAAGGCACAGAGGAGAAAAGCAGCATGGCTGGTAAGTTAAAAAAAATAAAAAGTCTCTTTGCATGCAATGGGAAAGTGATTAATGTACCATGTGTTGGCTTTCTCTGTGGGGTTCTCTTCTGTAAAGGGCTCTGAATTGCTGGAGTACACTACATTTTGAGATTATGCATAGGTTGTTTCAGCATTTCTCTTGCCTGAATTCTGCAAAATACACAAGCAAGAAAAAGAGGATAATATGTCCATTACCATCTTGGAGTTAAATATTATAAAACTGCAAATAGAGCAGGAAAAGTTATGACAAGCTACAGACTCTCTTTTAGTATGAAATGTAAAGAATTGGAGTGAAGGTCAGGTATGAACGAATTTTGTGTTAATGGGAATACTCATGCAAAGAACAGACTACAGGCTGGATTTCTTCCTGCAGATCCAGAGCCAGCAATGCCCTTTTAACTGTTTGTTAAAATTACTGTGAAAGGCAAAGGCACTTTAAAATACAAACAAAGCAAGCAGAAATCCAGCAGTGAAGTCACAGGAGAAAAGATCTTAAATCAATACCCTTTAATAAAGTTGGCCATGTGCTCACTTAGGCCTGACTTGCTGGGACCTCCGTAAAAATGTATGGAATCATAGAATAGTTTGAGTTGGAAGGGACCTTTTAAAGGCCATTTATTCCACTCTTCCTGCAATGAGCAGGGATATCTGCAACTAGATCGGGTTGCTGTGCTGGCTTTGTGTGACACAGGTCTGAAAAGCTCGGGAAATTAATTAAAAGCAGCCATGGCCAGAGCAGAGAGCTGAGTGCAGAACTGACCTGCATTGCTTTCCCCTCGAGCAGTTTAAGAGAGCCACAGTTACCCCCATTCTCACAGTTTTAGGAGAACTGATTGCACAAACTCTTAGGACACAAGTGCTTATCCATGTACTATTATTTGAAATAATTCATGTTTTTGTCCTGACCTTGTGCCAGCATCCCTCCACTGCATCTGCTGTTTGCCTGGCCTGATGGTGCTTAGTTAGTGATTATCTCAGTGCAGCTGCTGAGTGTGACACCATCCACATGTGTGCCTGTTTAAGAACAGAACTCAGGCTGGAAGGCAATTGGGTTCCTACAATGGGCATAAGGCTATTGATTCCCTCATAAATCTCCACTGAGCAGAGCTTAAATAAATGGCAAAACAAAATTTGATACGTGAAGCTGAAATATTGGACTGAGGAAAAAAAAAATCCTTATTTTTAATAAAAGAACTATACAGGAAAGCGGACAGTCAAAATCTTTATCTACAGGAGTGGGGGGGGAGTGGGGAACCCACAAAGCAATTGCTTCTGCATTGTAACACTTCCTTTTAAGCAATGATTTGCCAATAACTTAGCCAGAACATTTTAGCAAGGTGATCTCTAAAAGCTTCCTCTTTAAATTTCAGACAGCAGTCTATCCTTAACAACAAATTTCTTGTGGCATGAAATGCAAGCAGCAATAGCAGCATTTAATGGACAAACTGGTATTTGCTGATCATGGTCAGCACTTGCCTGTGAAATGTCCAGGGTCCAAGAAATAGCCAAGCCCAAGGTCAGCTGGAGATGTCAGAAGTGCGTGGGGATGCTCCTCAGGTTGCCATGCACAGTTTTTGTGTAAAAAGCTGCCAGGGTTTGTGTGCAGGTGTGTGTGTTTGTGTGTGTGTGTGTGTCTGTGTGTGTGTCTGTGTGTGTGTCTGTGTGTGTGTCTGTGTGTGTGTCTGTGTGTGTGTCTGTGTGTGTGTCTGTGTGTGTGTCTGTGTGTGTGTCTGTGTGTGTGTCTGTGTGTGTGTCTGTGTGTGTGTCTGTGTGTGTGTCTGTGTGTGTGTCTGTGTGTGTGTCTGTGTGTGTGTCTGTGTGTGTGTCTGTGTGTGTGTCTGTGTGTGTGTCTGTGTGTGTGTGCAGGTGTGTGTGTGTCTCTGTGTGTGTGTCTCTGTGTCTAGGTGTGTGTGTGTGTCTGTGTCTGTGTGTCTGTCTGTGTACTCACAGCTGGTTTCACTCCTTCTCTCTTTCTCCCTTCTCCTCCCACATATCCTGCAGACAGACACACTTTTTTTCTGACAATTTTTATGCATTTGTGGGCCAATCTCTAATGGATTCACACAGATTTGATGTGAAAGAAATCAACAGTGCAAAGAGGGAGAGACAGTACTACTAAGGGGAATTACTCTGTTACAGAATCTGTCACTGTTCAGTGATGAACCTTTTAGTCCTATATATTCATTTCTTTAACTGCTACTGGAGTGAGGGAAGAAATCAGGTTATTACTGTAAAAGGATGTTATGAATTATATGACTGTCCAGGTTTGCAAAAGATGATTCTGATATAATTTGTTCCTTACATTTGCATCGACCATACAAGGTCTGCCAACACTCCCTGGCGTACAGGAACCTGCCTGGCTCAGATGCGTTCATTCTGCTTGACGAGTGTTCTGACTACTGTTAATATTTCTCATTAATTTAACCCTCATTCTCAACCTTTGCCCACAATCTTTAATTCAAAGGTCTGGTATGTATCATTCACCTGTTTTACAAACAACAGAGGCCTGCAAGGCAACTGAGCCAGAGCTGGGAATAAACAGCAGGGGCTGATGCAACACCCACAACTTGTTCTTCCTGACACACTGTCTGCCAGCATAAATGGACTGTTGGGGTTTTTCTTTCAACATAACTAACCTTTCTATCAAAGAAAAGCGTTTTGCTGTGTATCCAAGGACAGGCTGAAATCTTAAATTTATTCTGGATATTGTTTGTGTGACATTTAAGAGTGTTTAAACATATGGGTAGAAGAGTGTATCTTAACACCAGAAAACTCTGATCAAATTCTAAGACATTTTTAAAGAAGTAATTAAAGTCTTATCACTTTAAAATCACAACTGGGCTTTGAAAGGGATAAAACTATGGTCCCTTTTAAGATTAAATATAATTAATAAACAGAAATTTAAAGCAGCAGTCTGAATTGTAGCCAGTTATATACTTTTTATTCTAATAACACCTTTTTATAAGGAACATGAATAACATATGTCTGTGTATGAAATGGGTTGAGCAAGTTCCAAATCTAGAATTTCCAAATACTATCCAAACCTGAAAATAGAACAATTTGGGCTACTGAAAACTCATCCCAGCCAATTAAAACACTGCATTTGGGAAGGCAAATAGCTGTGCCTAGTCCAGCAAGACGGGTAGAACTGGGAGGTGTCTCTAAGATGTGCATTTAGTACATCAAATTATACAGGTGGTTTCATAAAAGTATCAGAATTTGGCCCTGATTTGACCTGGGGCGGAGGCAACAGGTCAGTCATTGGTTTGCAATTACTACAATCCAGGGGAAAGGAAAAAACAAAGGAAAACAGTGGGTTCAGGGAATTAATTTAAAGAAAAAGTGACTGTAAATATCACTCATGAAGTATTTAAAATTAAAAAGTGTTTCGCAAGAAGGAGTTTGAACCTAGAAGAAGTTATTATAGAAATAGCTACTTCTATAATTTTATCATTATAAAAGAAAGAAAAGCAACTAGATGCTGAAGTTCTTATAGTTTTAAATACATGAAGAAACTCTTAACAAGTGGCCAGACTGTTAGGAATAAATGTTGTCCAAGCGTCAGATGTTAAATTGCAAGGAAACAAGACGAGGATGTGAGGATTGAGAGAGTGAAAAATGAATAAAAAATGAATCCTCAGTCCCCACTGGTCAGATCAGCCCTGGGGGCAAAGGCTCCACCCCCACAGGAAATAGTGAAAACAAACTTTAAAGAAGTAAAAAGCAGCAGGGACTCCTTGAGCCAAGAGAAGCAGAGGAGGCCACTCAGAGGAAAAGCTTCAGAAGCTGCTTTGAGAGGACGTGTTGATCAGAGATGGGCCAAGGTGAGCAAGGGGAGCCCCTTCTGTGGTGCTGCTCGTTGTTTTCTTACACCCAGACATCATTTCCATCTCTGTAATGGCCACGGGAAGGTCACTGCTTCTCTGGGGGGTTTTGATCCCAGAAGGATAAGGAACAGAAAATTGTTCCATCAAGAGTTAGGAGAGGGATTTTCACAGGAATTGCATTTTTTCCATTGTGTGCGTGGGAAAAGCGAGCTTATCAGAATGAGAGCTGGGAAAACAGGTTTATTAACTGCAATAAAAGTGCTGTATTTTGCCAATAGGAAGGGAAAGTGCAGCTATTTGAAGATGTCACACGAGTGACAAATCTGACAAGAGAAAGAAGGAAAGCAGAACTTCAAGAATGTATAATTGCAAAGGCTGAGGAAGGTTACAGGGAGGAGGTTGAAATGTGTAGTTAAGACAGGATACCAAAATTTAGGGGATTTTTTTTGTTTGGTGGTTGGTTTGTTGCAGTGGTGGGTTTCTTTAATGTTCACATGCTAATACTTATACATATGCAAACTGACCAGTTTATTATAAATGGTCTTGCTTTTCCAAGTCCTGCCTTTCTAAAGGCAATTCTCTCTGAGCCCACAGCTGGTTCTACAATAGATGTGCTTCATTGCTAAGTTTCTGAAGAATTTTTTTTAAAGTAGGTATGTCTGCTTGCATCAATACTGTAAAAAAACATGTTCCTCCCCGTCTGATCTGTGACTACATTGCTAAGACTACTAATGCAGTTCTTTCAAGGCTTGTCTAAACTTGATAAACTTATTATCCTGATGTAAACACTCTCTACACTAATAAATCTGGTTGAACATGAGATAATGATTTTTTACTCAATAGTGGCACAGGGTAACTGTGTTCCACTACTAAGAACCATGCTCTTACTCTTTCCTATTCTTTGCAGGAGGAGAGGGAATGGAGAATAATAAAATTAAAGAAGAATATAAATAAATAATAAAAGTAAGGAAGAACAATAAAAATATTTTTTAAAAGTACTCAATGCCCTTAAGGAAAAAGATAAATCTTTTTCTTCTGTCCTTCTGCACTTCATTTAAACCATTGACCTACTAGAGATCCCTCCATGGGCTTTGATGATGCCGGAGCCAAACCAATCTCAGGTGTTTATTCCTTGGCCACAGTTCACATGCAAGAGCTTTCTACAACATGTATTAGTAATCTTCTCTTCCCAATTCTGCCATCTCTGCCAAATGACAGCCCAGTGTCCCTCAGCACATTCCTATCAGGTGCTCCCAACAGTAGCAACTGTGTGAGATGCAAATGGAACTGGAGATCATGTCGTGGTTTCAAATACACAAGCATTTCTCAGCTCAGTCAGGTTTCCTGATTTCTCATTCAGAGACAGCAAGGCTGTGCCTCTGACAGTATAGCAAAGATTCAGTTCTCTCAGGTTTCTCTCCTCTTACTGATTTTTCTTTAGCACCAGATGTACTACTTCTTTATTTAATTATGCAGATAATCTCTAACAATGAAAAAAAAAATGCTCACATATAAATTACCTTTGATTTTGGTGGAAACCTCACATGGGTACCAATTACCTGTAGAAAGTAACAAGCAATTCTTCTGAGTGTGTTTGTGCTCCTTCCTCTTTGGATGGACCCTCAAGTTTTCTTGCTCTTCTCACTTTTTCGTAGCTGCAGCACAGCCAAGTACAGACTGGCACCTGAAAGAAAATGCAAGAGAGCACCACACAAGTAAATTTTCTAGCAATGAACTGATTGTGAGGAGAGGACAAGCCTTCACTATCACCTTCAAAGGAACAGAAAAGCCTAAGCAAAACTTCATATTCGTTGCAGAAACAGGTATGGCTCCCAGCTTCCCTCACAGACAGAATAATGCTGCCTCAGGACATTCTTTTGCCCTGATACACAGCAATGAGCAGCAAGATGATACCTGAGAGCCAGCGTGTTGGTTCACATAGTCCTGGAACTGCTGGAGGTGTTTGTTGTATTACACCTCTCTCAGTGAGCACTCACGGCTTCCCTCGGTTTCCTACACATGGCACAAATTCATCTGAGGGGAGGGTTACATCCCCGCTGAGTTTGTTGATGACTAAATCCCTATTTCAGGAAAATGGGGGTGGGGGGTGAAAAGTGTAATGTTTGTTTTCCTTAAAAGGTCCGAAACCCTCCAAGGCAGCGAAGACTCTGGCCACGTTTGAGGTGTCCAGCACAGCGAGCACAGACAGCTGGGGGGCAGTTCTGCAGTCCAGCAGTTCCAACTCCGTGAGCATCTCCATCTCCAGCCCACACAACGCGGCCATTGGGCGGTACAAGCTCAGTGTTCAAAGCACTGCAGGTGGCAGCTCCTCAACAGCAAACCTTGGCACTTTCGTTCTGCTTTTTAACCCTTGGGCTTCAGGTATGAACTGGTTGAATTTCCCCTGAAAGAACTGAGTTTTTTTGTAGCTTCATTAATATTTGCAGCTTTTCCATTTGATCTATACTTTAACACAGGGGCCAAACATTGACCAGATAATGTATTCATGACCAAAACAAAAAGGGTTTAACAGTCTCTAGGACCTTCTAGTACATAAAATCAGCTCCATATCTGTATAGCCTTGCCCTAAAACATTAAGCTCTGTTTTTGAAGAGCTTCCCTACTAATGCACAAGTTTTGAATACTGTGTCTGGCCTCTGAAGAACCAAGGAAAGAGTCATATTTACCATCTCCTCACAGATTTGACAGTGTCCTACCTCTGCCTTCCCTCAGCCACCACCCACCTTTTTATCTAGTTGTAGAAAAATCACGAGTTTCATGATCTCTTTATAACAGCACAAACAACAAAGGGTAAAATGTCTGCAAGCATTCTTCTAGATGGAGACCAAGACTCCTGAAGTTTTGTTTTATTTTGCCTGCTGTGGTTGTACATACCTCTGTCTTGGTTTTTCAGGTGATGATGTGTTCCTGCCCAGCAAGGCTGAGTGTGATGAATATGTGCTAGAAGAATTTGGCATCATTTTTGCAGGCAATAAAAATCACATCAGCAGCTTTGGATGGAACTTTGGCCAGGTAAATGAAGCACTGAAGCACCAGGCATCATTTTGTGTTCTGGTTTTAGCATGAACTGAGTAATTTGCTTTTTCCAGTTCATCGCACACATCTCCAAAGAGCAGGAGGGTGGTGTTGAAATCAGAACTTGTGCCAAGCCCTGTTACACTGATTAATATGAGGATTTGTAATTGATTAGTCAGTGCTCTGCCTTGAAGGTGCAGCCAGCAGAAACCTTTGTGTGGGTACTAAGACAGCAAGTAGCCTTACAGTAGTAAAATACTGTGGCAATGTTGGGAGGCAAAGTCCTGGCCTAAAGCCCACAGATTCCAAGCTCTGCGAGTTCTGATCTTCAGAGTTTGTTGTGACCACGTTTTTATATGGTAATTCCTGGCTGAGCTACAGCACTTCATTTGGTGATTAAAAACAAAACCCACGAACATTGAACACTTATATGGCTCTCTGCATCCTGATTTTTAGTAGAATAACCCATGTTTTCAAACCACTAATTTATTTCTGTAACCCAGTTCCAAGGGGATATCCTCGATATTTGCCTTTCCATAATGGATCGAAGCCTGTACTATCGCCAGGATCCTGCCACGGATGTATCTCACCGAAATGACCCCAAGTATCTGGGCCGTGTTCTCAGTGCAATGGTAAGGAACATGTTCAGAAAGTCCGAACTAATAACTGTCCACTTAAAGTAGTCAGTGAAATTAAGTGTGACATTTCTCAGAGAATTTTAGGCCACTGTCTTTATTCACCAAACAATATGGATGGTGAAATACGGGCCAGAGAAACATGTAGGTGGTTGTCTGATCTGAGCCTGCTCGATTAATCTCATCTGGGGTATTTCTGGTAATTTGATGTCCAGTAGTCAAAACTGAAGTATAAGACATGGGGTTGGTATATTGAGGGGCCAGTTCCTTGGAGCTCTTTAATCCAGCTGCCCATTTGAAGTGGAACTGTGGTGGTACTAGACCAGCTCAGTCATGGATTTGACAGGCTGCTCTGAAAATCTCCAGGGAAGGAGATTTCCTGGGCTCTGTGGGTGACGAGCCCAGAGCTCTACTACACTCATGGTGAGGAATTTTCCTCTTGTCAAATACTGTCTTCCCAAGCTACAACTTTCTGCTGTTGCTTCTTGTTGTGTAATAGAGAAACGTTAGTAAGAACATGCATTTAGTGTGTTCCATTCAAGCAGTTGTAGACTGTTATTATCTTGCCCCATCCCCTTGGCCAGACTGAACTAGCCCAGTGCTCTCAGCTTCTCCCTGTAGACTGTGTGTTCCAGGTCCCCTGACCATCGTGGTAGCCCTGCCTCCTGGGCTCTCCTCAGTGTCTCAACATCCCCTTGAACTCAGGGACCTGAAACCAGAGACAGGATTCCTGGCACAGCTTCCCTAGGGATAATTAAAGGGCGTTAGCACCTTCCCTCAACCTCCTGGTGACACTTTTCCCAGTGTAGCCTTGCATGGGCTTTCCCTTTATGATGAGGGGGCATTGTTGGCTCAAATTCAACATGGCATTTTTACTGTAACTCCCAGGCCCCTTTCAGACAGGTTGTAAACTCTTAATTTATCTCACCATAAATTTCATTAATATCTTTTCAGGTCAACGCCAATGATGACCAAGGGGTGGTGCTAGGAAACTGGAGTGGAACTTATGAGGGTGGGAAAAATCCAACCAGCTGGACTGGAAGTGGTGAAATCTTGCAAAGCTGGAAGAAATCAGGATTCAAACCTGTGAGATATGGACAGTGCTGGGTTTTTGCAGCAGTACTGACTACAGGTACGTTTTATGTCACACACTTAACTGACACTGCACAGATTCTAATAGGGACTAATAATACTCCCTGCATGGAATTCTCTCAAGATATCACTATGTTATATATAATATTGATTTCTGGCTTTGGTTTTCTGTTTTCTCTTTAGTGCTTCGGTGTCTGGGGATTCCCACTCGTACAATTACAAACTTCAGCTCTGCCCATGATGCAGATGGAAATCTGCGTGTGGATGAGTTTTATGATGCTTCTGGAAACCACTTGGAGAAGGGAGCTGACAGCATATGGTAAGGCTCAATACTTAATAGTGGGGCTTATCAATGCCTAGAATGTCTTCTGGTGAAGGGTATAGATTCTAATGACAAATCTTCTTTGCCTTAAAAACAGCTACAAACACATGCAGATGATCAACAAAAAAAGATTACAAAACAGTACTACAAAACACTTTACAAGTGTTTTCACTCTTTCTCAATTAAACAGAGAATTGTGACATGTATTGCAACAGCTAATTGAAGCCAGAGCAGGGAAAGTTAAAGTTATGATGCCAGAGATGACTGAAAATCTGCAATATTGCACTGGAAATATCAAACAGTGGGGACTTGACCTAGTTTGAAACTATTCTTCAAAAACCAGTTCATGTTAAACTGTAAAAGTTCAACAGAACCAGCTTTCCTGCCTTTTTCATTTTTTTTTCCAGTGACATCATTTGCAGTGAAAATAATTTATCTGTTGCTGCTATAAAGCATTAAATGCAGTTGAAACAGGCTTGCATTCAGCCAAGAACAGAAGCAGCCCCTCACCGTTGTGCCAGAAGGAAACCAGCAAACACTAAGGAAGTGCACGTGCTCAGAACTATTGGAGAAGAGGCTCAAGACATCTTGTATAACTTTACAAA
Organism: Scytalopus superciliaris; assembly: GCA_013400415.1. Lineage (NCBI taxonomy): Eukaryota > Metazoa > Chordata > Aves > Passeriformes > Rhinocryptidae > Scytalopus > Scytalopus superciliaris. The sequence goes on along the minus strand of VXBX01004251.1, from coordinate 239,281 downwards.
TTTGTTTTCTGCCCTTGAACATTTATGTCTGTCTCACAATGCAATTTTCATTAACACAGCCAGGGTCAGAGTGAAAGTGGTGAGTCTCAGATAAGAACCCGTGCAAATTGAGGCATTGAATCCATTTAACTAAGGTGGCTGGTTAAAGGATGTGAACAGGAATTCATAAACACATTTTAGCAGCTTACTTTGTTCATTCCTGCCTGCAGGAATTTCCATGTCTGGAATGAAAGCTGGTTTAAACGCAGTGACTTGGGCCCCTCGTACAGTGGATGGCAAATTCTGGATGCAACTCCCCAGGAAGAAAGTGGAGGTACACAAATTTTCTTTCAGGAATAATGTTGAAAAATTACAAAGTCTTCTCTAGAGAAAACAAAAAAGCAGAAAAAAAAAAAAAGTAAAATCATTATCAAAGTAACTTGTCATCCTGCTCAGAAATCATTGCAGAAGAGAATTCTTTATCTATTGCATTAGAAAAGCTTCAGATCATCTGAGGATGCCAAGAAAGAAACAAGGTTTTTATGAGCAGTTTTTTTACAGCAATCCCTGTATTTCCAATGCAGGTATTGAAAATTAAGGGATAATATAAAATAAATCATTCAGAATCATTCAGAATTGATGACTGGCCTGGTAGGAGGGTCTGTGTGGATAGGACACCCACATTCAGGAGTCAGTGATAACTTTCTGCCTAGTAACTTGATTACTGTCAAAAGGTTTATTATTTCTAAGTTATTTTTCCTTGATGTTGTAGGAATTTATCAGTGTGGTCCTGCCTCACGGAATGCCATCAAAGAAGGGGAAGTAGATCTGGAGTACGACTGCCCGTTCGTGTTTGCAGAAGTGAATGCAGACTGTATGTACTGGAATTATGATGCAGCAACTGGAAAGAAAACCTTAATATTCTCCAAGTCTACTGAAATTGGTGCATCCATCAGTACAAAGGCAGTTGGTAGAGATGACCGTGTAGATGTCACCAGGGATTACAAATACGAAGAAGGTAAATAAAAACACTGGTTCTTCTGTTTACACAGCTGCTTCATTCCCCAAAGCATATAAACTTGGGGTTAGGAGTCTCTTAGAGGGCAATTTCGTGTATCTATAAGGCAGGAGCAAAATTTATACTCAGTTTACTCAGTTCTAACAGAAGAGGGAAGAGAGGGTAAAGAGCTCTGATATGAACCTGCTTTATGGGACTTCAGTAAGGCAAGTCCGAGTATCTCCAAAGGCATTCCCTGTCCATCTGCCATTGCTGACGTGCACTGCCTGCCTCTGCTCAGTGAGAAAGAGGCTGCAGCCCAGTTATTTGTCTACAGATGAAAGCTCTAGTGCAGAAACCTAAGCTAAACCAGCACTTAGGCCCAGGAAAAGCGATTCTTTCAAAGGGTCAAAAATCTTGTCAATTTATCAGACCTTCAGGTCTGATCGTGCTGATGTGGGGTCATGATTGTATCCCTCTTTTCCTTTGTTCATGCACAGCTTTTCTTTCCCTGTTAAACACTGTCTTTACCTCAATCCCTGAGTCTTCTCACCCCCCTTCTGGTTTCTCCCCTCCTGTGGAAATGGGGAAGGAGGTGCTGGGTGGATGTTTGGCTGCCAGCCAGAGTCAACCCAGCACATGGTGCCTTTCCTTAGATTTGGGGCTTTTCCTGTATTAGCAAATAAGAATTCACATTTCTAAATGTTACACCCATAAAAAGGGATAGAAATGGAAAAAGTGACAAACTTTGAACTTAAGACTTGGTGTTCCNTAGCAAATAAGAATTCACATTTCTAAATGTTACACCCATAAAAAGGGATAGAAATGGAAAAAGTGACAAACTTTGAACTTAAGACTTGGTGTTCCAAAAAAAAATGCTATTAGTGGGCCAGTGACCTTGCTGACTGCAGATCCAGAAAAATCAGGTGTGGATGTGGAAAACAGAGGGTCTGTTTGTAAGTACAGGCAGTATGTTCTGCTAGCTTGTTTCTCACAGCCATAAGAGATGAAGGTTAAGGATAATTTTCATGGTTCTCTCTGACAGGCTCTAGAACAGAAAGAGATATTTTTAAAAAAGCCCGAAAGAAGCTGGGACTTGAGGATAAATTTGATCCTACAGCTCCAACACCAAAGGAAATCGAGCAGAAGCCTGACATCGCAGGGAAATTCAAGGTGGCTGGCTCTCTGGAAGTTGGCAAAGATCTCAACCTACTTCTGGTTCTTGCAAATTTGCAGTCTGATGCCAAGACTGTTCATGTAAATATGACTGCGTGGAGCACTCTGTATACTAGAAGGCCAATTCGTGAGATCTGGAAGGACTCCATATCTGTCACTCTGTCTCCTAAGGAAGGTAAGTTCTCAAATAACTTCTCATCATAATTGTTTTATCAGTTTCACACTGTCATGTCCCTAAGTGCTATTCATATTTTGGAAAACGTATCTCAGGAGTGAAAAGAAGACAGCGAGTAATCACGAAGTTTCATCTAACAAAATCTGCATTTGAAAAAAAAAACTTAGGGACCACATAAAATTAAAATCAAGTCAAACTAAATGTGCTCTGATCAATTATGAGGGGCTTTACTGATAGTAACAGGACATGGCTAACTCCATGGGCTTATAAAAGTGTGTATCAAATCCTTTTTTATTTTCCTTCCAGAAAAACAATTTCCCATTAAGATAAAGTATAATGACTACCAGCAGCAGCTAACTACAGACAAAACAATCCAGGTCACAGCTATATGTCACGTCGAAGATGGGATTCAAGTCCTTGTGCAAAGAAACATCGCCCTGGACAATCCTGCCATTGACGTGCAGGTAAATTGCTGCCCCTTTGCCCTACCTGCAGTGGCACAGGAGAGGGGAAATGAGCTCTTACAAGCACTTTCTTCCCTGAGAGATGTTCTGCTCATGTTCTGCTGTGGTTCATCACAGCATCTCACAGTATCTCCTCTTCTGATGCCTGGGCAGGCTTGGATGGAAAAGCACACCGAGAACTTGGCCTTACAAGCATTTTCTTTGCACAGGTGCTCGGTGAGGCAAAAGTGAATAAGGAAGTGGATGTGGAAGTGGTATTTACCAATCCTATTGCTACAGAAGTGATGAACTGTGTGCTGCAGGTCGAAGGCAGTGACCTGCTCACAGGAATCCTGGAGTTACGGTGAGGACGAGCAATGCCTCCTTCCTGCCATTAGAGAGCCATGAGCAAGAGCGGAGGCACGGATGACTTGGAACTAACTGGGGGATGAGACATCCTTTTCTTCTTGCTGTAACCTGGGAGGCCAGACAGTGTAAGGCCTCGTAATGAAGCACATAAGGATGAACCAGCTCTTCATCTAAGCCGGGCTTTGGCTCCATAGCTTGGGAGGTCAAATAATTGCTGTCATAATTAGACAGAACTTGTTTTCCTGCCTATCTAGCAGGACAACACAGTCCCAGGAAAAAAAACAGGCTTATCCAAGCTGTAAATTTTGCTGAGGCTGTTTATGCTGCTATAGGCCAGACAGGTTGAACATTCTTGTTCTGATCAAAGGGCCAACAATAGGGTACACAACTGCTTCTGTCCATGCTTACCCAAATTACAGCATCTATTAGCCAGGATTTTTTCCCACTTTATTAAATGGACTGTAGGTGCCAATCTGTGTGTTCAGTCTCCTAAACTGTGTTTATATCAGACAGGTAGACCTACATATCAAAAGCAGATGCACCAGTGTCCCAGCTCTGGGAAGAAAAATTAACACTGTTTAGACACAGGTTGTGATCTCAAGTGATGGGACCTCTGGAAAGCACAACCCCAAGTCTGCTCCCTGCTTAGCTATTCCAGACACAGTAGATCAGTTTAAGGAGGATAGTTTTTAAATGACAGACTAAACCATGACAGGCAGCTACTCCTTAGATGACTGGTTCCTTTTACTGTAGAACCCAGGTTCCTATTTTTATGCTTTGGTGATTCTGCACCTTGTCCTACCCATTTTCCTTCAGCATTTTACAACTTAAACAGAAAGGTTAAAATTCAGACTGTCCTTCATTTTGTACAGACACAGAATTGCACACAAGTTTCAACATATCCTTACAAATGCAGTTCTTTCTGGAAAACACCTGGCATATGGGAGCATGCTCTTTAACTGAACACACAAACAAACATACACAGCAACTTGTCATTGCCATTTGCACATGGCCAATTAGGAATCGTCCATCCCATAATTTATGTTCTCCTGAGGGAATTTAGCAACCTCGTGTTGTCCATCCCATACAACTTTATCCTCAGGCAAGACATGGCAATATGAGAGGGTAAAGGAAAAACATAAACAAGAGCTTCCAAGAATTACAGAATACACCAGTGTAAAACATTTTAACTTCTATTCAGAATTTCCTACTTTGTAAGCACTGAGGTTTTCTTGGTGCTATAGACTATTTTAATTCAGGATTAGAATTTTTCTTCGTGGTCTCAGATTATTCTGTTTCAGTAATTCAGTGAATTACTGCACTCTCTGTTCTGGATGAAGTCTTATCTCACAGGATATTATTATTTCCCCTTTTGTGGGCTTATCTGGTTCACTGCATGATGAATTTGTGAATGACCTGAATGCATAGATTTGAGTATTTAAATACTTATCAGATAGCCAAGTCCTGTGTGGTCTCTCCATGGCAATTCCACATTCAACTGACTGCAATTTTTACTTAAGGTGAAAGATGGTTAGTGAAGAAACTTAAGAATGATGCATAAACTTGTTTTTAGCTTATATCTTCTCCTTTGTTTCCTTTTTTTTTAGCATACCACCACTGAAAGCCAATGAGAAATCCAGTACCAAGTTTAAACTCATCCCTTCTGAGGCGGGTACCAAACATCTACTTGTTAATTTCTCCTGTGATAAATTTGCAGATATCAAGACCTTTAAGACAGTAAACGTGATTAACTAGCAGGAAGATAGACAAGGAATGGTCTGTGTGTGTATAAATTGGATAAAATGTGATAAGAAATCTTGGATAGAAAACAATGAGATAGTTAGCAAAACAAATCCTCATTTCCTGTGATAAGGGGTCACCAACATCATATCATTGCAATTTTACACTGTAATTTCAAATAAACTGAGGAACGGTTTATTCTTTATTTACTGTTGTGAGTGTCCATGTTATTAAAAAGAACATTTTACCTTCTATTCAGAGACTGATTTTTGTCTGACTTTCTTCATAAATAATTCCTCCTGACTCCAGATGTCTCTGCACAAACATTCATAAACTCATTGTTACGCACTGAAAGCCTCATACATTAGACTTCCAAAGCAATGTTTCTCCTTACTGCAACTGATAGCAGAACCTAATGAGGATGAGTTGCCCAATTTATGTCATTTAGCTTTGTCTTCTTTGCTACAAAGCCTGTCCTGACATTTTTCCCTTTTTGTTTTTTTTTTTGGTAAATCACAGTGACCAAATGAGGCATAGGAAATGTTCAACAGGAATTTGGGTGGTGTCCAATTTGACAAACACATTGGGATAATTGCCCAGCTCAACATACATATTTTAGCATGCTGATATTTTGCACTGATATTTCAAGTCCTCTTTAGGAATCAAAGGAAGGGTGACCTTAAGTCCAAGGGTATTTTAACCTGAGAAGAGTTAGGAATTCTTCATTATAGATTATGTGTCAGGAAATCATCTTTTAGGGTTCAAGTTTAGTAAAACTAACTTAAGCCCTTAGTGGAAGGATTGGTATGGGCCAAAAGATGGGTTCCAGGGGCCAGTGAACCGGGTGTAGCCCAGTGAGAGACTTGGTTTATGGCCAGTCAGTGTCCAAAAGTAAACTGGTCGCTGACTGAAAATGATCTGTGTAGATGAAGTGGATGGAAAGCCAAACAACTGCTCTACTGCCCTTTGGAGTGCTGGGCCAGGAAGGAGCAGAACCTGAGCCAGCTCCTGCCCACCTTCCACCACACATTACAGGGCACCTGTGGCTTGTCACAGGGGCTCCTCACTGTAGAGGAGCCCAAGCTCAGATTGGCTGTAAAGTTATCTTGTCCTTGTGTCCTGCAAAACTGCTTTAGAAAGGCACCTACAGCCACCCTGGTTTCCTGCTGCCAGTCACTGATGTCAGAGTGAGACTGCCCTGGACAGGGGATGAGCTACAGAGAGGATGTGCAAAGAGCCCCCAGTGGTACCCCCTCTCTTTTCCTGATGTTCCTCAGAGCCAAGAGCTCTCATCACATAAATCATATTCATAGAATGGCTTGAGTTACAAGGGACCTCAAAGACAATCTAGTTCCAATCCCTGCTGTGGGCAGGGACACTTTCCACTAAACCTGGTTGCTCCAAGCCCCATCCAACCTGGCCTTGAACACTTCCAGAGATGGGGAAACCCCAGCTTCTCCGTACCAGTGCCTCAGCACCCCTCAGCACCCTCACAGTAAAAAACCCTTCCTAATTATCTAATCTAAACCTACTGTCTCTCAGTTTGAAGCCATTCCCCCTTGTCCTGTCACTCCAGGCCCTTGTAAATAGCCTCTCTCCATCTTTCTTGTCAGCTCCCTTCAGGTACTGGAAGGCTGCAATTAGGTCACCCCAAAGCCTTCTCTTCTCGAGGCTGAACAACCAAATTCTCTCAGCCTTTCCTCTCAGGAGAGGTGCTCCATCCCTCTAATCATCTGGATGGCCTCCTCTGGGCTACTGTAAACCACCATAGCAGTTCAAGCTGTAGAACAGCTTTGGATTTAGGATGTGAATATACACTTAATGACTTCTTTTTATATCTCTGTTGTGTGAAAACAGCCAGACTGTGCTAAAGTCAAGTGACTTGCACCAACAGAAACCAGAGAAGCTTTTAAATCAAACCTCTGGGGGAGTTAAAAGGAAGGCAACACCCTTTCCCTGCAACACTCCACAGGCACATGAGTTAATGTGTCAAATTAAAAGTGTGACAACTTGGATACAGACTCACAGAAAACACTCTGCAACTTGGTGGAAGTTATTCTGTTCTCTTCTTTCTAGAATAAAGTAGCAACAACACAAGTGTAAAAATGCAATTTGGTTACCCTGGGGGTACAAACAGCAGACAAAATTATTCAGGAGATGAATGAAATTGAAGAGTTTGTTTTCCTCTGAAGGTTTGCAAACTGCACTGCAATTTCAAGACGGATACAAGGGAAAAGGAAGAACAAAGTATTTTGAACCATTTTGGATGATGGGCGGGCAGAATTGAGGTAGGAAAAACACCTGTGACAATATTGAGTCATTAGTCACTTAGGAACCATGACTGCTGCATTCCAAAGGGATTGCAACAGCAGCTGCTGCTGCTTTGCTGTGGTGAGGGCGCCGAGCAGCAGGTGCCAGTTTGGGATGCAGGCCAGTCTGAGAGAGGTTCTGGTGGCTTGGTGAGCGCGGCTGTGGGCGTGCCCTGCATAGGTAAAGGAGGTGGTTGCAGCCAAGACAGAAAAAGTGTTCTGAGACTTAATTACGTATGTGAGTAGCAAGGAAGAAAGGAAACAGTCAAGTGCCAGTGGGAGCAATGTGTAACGTCTGAGGCAATCACTGTAAGTGCCGAGCGCCTGAACTTAAGAACTGGTCGATGCGGTTTGTCACTGGGGCTGTGTGTGAAGACCGGGTAACATCAGAGGCTTGTGGCTCTTATGGTTTCCAAGGAATATGAATTAAGGAAAAGAGAAAAAGACCAACTAAAGTAGCTTTGAAGAGCAATCAAACCCATTTGAGGCGATTCCTGGACAGCCTGAACATCCTGGAAACTTCCAAGGGAAGGAAGCACTGCTGAATTACAATGTAAGTGGCGACACACCGTGCCAGACGTGCTGCTGCCTGGTGGGAAAAGCTTTAGCCATTTGCTTTTGGGCTAAGCTAGCATGACTGTCATATTAGCAAGTACTCTCTTAGGCTCTGTGCTATGAAAACAAAGATTCTCGTAAAGGTGCAATTTCTTGTAAAATCAACCTTAGAAACAGCTGTTGAGTTTAAGTTCTGCTTTTTTCTCAGTTGGTTTTTATTTGTTTGTAACTGGAAATTCAGACTAATTTATTTTTAAGTCTTTACTGAGTGCTAAAACATGATCAGTGGAGCTGCAGAATGTTAAGCACATAATCCTCCTCAAAATAATGCCACTTTATTACCTGTACTCCTTTAAGTGATAGTACAATACCAAAAGGAAATATATTAATGGTTGTTAAAATAGACAGGCTTAGAGTTTGTGCTGATAAAAACTACTCACATTTAATATTTTGGGAGTACTGTTTGAAATAAAACTTTTGGGCAACAATAGTATAGAGTTAACAGGTAAACAGACATTTGTTTCTGGTGGGAGCTTATAATTTCATATAAGTCAGAGGGCATTGGAGATAATGTGAGACCAAAAAAAAACTCCTAAAACCAACTCACAGCTATTGGACAGAAGTGATATCAACCAACATGGAAGTTAAGTCATCAGGAAATGCTCCTTTTTCCTTCAGATGGCTTTTACGTCCCACCACGCTCCCCATTTCCTCACCCTTAAAGATATCTTATTCATGGCACACCTATTATCTTTGGAGGAAGTTCTTCTTGTCCTGGGATTCAGGAGCATGCATTTCCTCTGAGTAAATAATTTTGGTATCTCCTCCCATAATTACACCCACATTGAGTAGGAACTTTGGCATTAGACAGCCATGTATTATAGGAACCAGTTAATTCGTTTGACAAGTCTACAGGTATTAATAACAACTGCTAAGTACCTCTCCCTTCTGTCAAATTTCAGCTGACAGCACAAAAAGATTGCTGGGTAGTTTTCCTTTTATGATTGATGTGACTTGGACAACCTTGAAGAAGAAAGCAGAAGTTGTATGCAATTCTCATAAGCTGAGGGAATGGCAGGTGAGTTCTGCAAGTCATTTGCTTCCCTTCAGCAGGTACTTTACTTAGGGCTGTTTCTTCAAGATACATGCCCTGTAGGTACCTGCTCGGATTTTTTATCTGAAGGAAATTTGATATTGTAATTTGTTCTTGCCCTTCATTTTCAAAGTTTTATTGCTGTTATTGTTAAGATCTGTTTGAGAATAGTTTTTCAGCTAACCAGAAGATATCAGGGACAGGGAGGAGAAAAGAAATTCCCACTACTTCAAAAGGCACCATTTTAAAATATCATTTCAGAGATGTGCTATGTTTTGTATTAACAAAACCTGTGTAATCCATCCTAATGGAGCTGAGAGCTATAGATGGGAATTCAAATATGCATTAAAACACTACTAAAGGAAAACAATAATGGCAGTATCTCTGCTTTTAAAAGTTTAAAATGAAGATAATTATTGATCTGGGCAATTGTAAAGCCGGGTTCTCTCTCAATGATGGAACAAATATTTTCAAATCAGTTTTCCTTACAGGGAAAGTAGCAGCTCACTGCAGTTCACCGTTGTCCCAGATACTTGTGCTAAAGATTCTCCTTTTCAGCCCATCAGTGCTTACTTGAGTTATTTCTTTGTCATCTTAGACTACAAAAATAGAAATTATTTTCCTTGTATTTAATTATGTCACTTTTTTGTGTAAGTTAGTTTTTACTTTTACCTCTTCTTCACAGATTAGGTGTAAATTGTAGTTTAATATGCAGCTATATGGTTTCAGATTTGACTTAGTATTTCATTGCTAAGCTATATGGTATGAAATAGACCTGGAAACTTGTTTGAAGACCCCTACAATACCAGTGCATAGGCCTTAATTCATCCTTTCCATATGATTCTTTTTGTTACTGTTACTGTTTTCTTTTGATTTCCTTTTAAAACGGTGGTGGTTGTGTCCCCTATCCTGTCCCCCGCTCCCTCCACCCCAACCTCATTGCATTTCTGACACTGACTTAACCAAAGTGACTTAGAAGAACCTTCACCAAGGAACTTGCCCCAGAGCATTTGCCAAAACTTGCAACACAGTGCTCAGGGTGTATTTTTTAGAGTCTCCTAGGGCAGATCTAAACATAGAAAGTGCTTCTCAGCACTCCCAAAGACATTATAACTGCTCAGGTTTGAGCATGGCAACAAAACATGAGCTATAGAAGGGAAAGCAATCTTTCAAGGAAGATCATATACATACTTGCTTACCAAAAAGGTAGTTTAGCACTTAAGGGGCAAGTACAACTTCATGGGTTTTAAACCACAGACCATAATAAGAGAACATGTGCAGGAGGACGTGATACTGGAGAACTTCAAGCACACTGCAAGTCATCAGAATTTCTCTAGGACATGAAACTAGTGCCTACTAGGACAGGAATTCCAGTGGTTCAGTTGTCACTTTGAACAGAGATAGATTCAGAGTGAGTTCTTTGTCAAAAGCTCCAATTCCTCAAATACCTCTTGTTCATCTGTCTCTCATTATGCATTTTTCCTTTGCATCTAGGCCAAATGGCATCAGGATCTAAGCAGAAAAAGTAAGATGTCCCAATTGCCATTCACAGAATGCTAGGAGTACGTATGTTTTAAAACGTAGAGGGGTTACAGCCACTTTATTTGGTGTTGATAATGAAATTACACCAATTTGCCCCTGTAAATTTTTTTCTACATCCGGTAGTAAAAGAGCATCCAACACTGTATAAAAAGTATGTAAGTCCTTGGTGTATGAGAGCCCTGTACCAAAACTCAAGCAAAAGTTTCTATTATTGACCACTAGACTTAATTTAATGGCCCATCTGCTTTTCAGCTGTACTTCCTCCCACAGAAAGGTAATTGCTCTTTGCAACCTCATTCATGCCACTAAACAGCAAATGCCTTCCTTCCACACTGGCTGCTCCTTCCTGACTTTTGCCTTCCAGATCTGACCCCGACACACATCAGCTGGCAGCCAACAGTGAACGCAGCCAACCACCACACTGACAGATATGCCAACACCGAGCTGACCGTGAGGAGAGGACAAGCCTTCACCATTACCCTGTACTTCAACAGGCCAAAGCAGAATGGGGAGAGCCTAGCATTTGTCACTGAAATAGGTAACACCCCCTCAGCTCAGCCCATGTTCCCATACAATCGCAATCTTTATTCCTTGTAGTCCTCTCATTCTATTTAGCAATGCCATCTTTGTGTGTTTTTAATCCTTTTAATGCTTGTAATTTTAATTGCTCAGTTTTAAGTGTGAGGTTAATACTGAAATCCCTCTCTGGAATGGAAAGCAATTGCTCCTTCTTTCTGGCAGGACCACACCCCTCGGAATCCCATCGCACCAGGGCTGTTTTTAACCTCTCGGAGGCCGGGCCGAGCGGCTGGAGCGCCGCCCAGGCAGCCGGCGAGTCCGGAGCCATGAACTTTGTCATATCCAGCCCAGCCAATGCTGTCATTGGCCGGTACAACCTCACCCTCCGGGTAACCTCAGGGAACAAGGCCTTCTCCAGGTTCTTGGGGCAGTTTGTGCTACTCTTCAACCCTTGGTGCCAAGGTAGGTGCCAATGCCTTTGCTCTTGAACGCAACTGACCTTGTGGCTTCGTATCTGCACAGAGAGCTGCTCCCTCAGGCTGTCTCTCTTTGGGTTGCCCATGGCTGCAATCTCAGTGCTCAGAGATTTGGTTTTACTGCCTTAAAAAGCTGTTACCACCACCACCTTTTTGTCCCGATGAAATGTGTTACATGGGGCTATGACATGGACTATTTATTCAGAACTGAGCAGATCACTGTGTTGGCAGACAGGGGCTGACAGGCTTTTGTAAGTGCAGGTGCTTCTCAGAACTTGAAGCAAATCAAAGCAAGACTGCTCAGAGCCTTCTCTTCTCCAGGCTGTTTCAGCCTGGCTCCATAACAGATTCTGCAAATATGCCACAGTCTGGAAACCTAGATTAGCCTTAAAACATGATACTCTCAAGAGTTAAGAGGGCTCTTGACAATCCCACAGAGTAAACAGCTTATAAAAGAAAAGTAACCACAATCATCCACAATTTTCTTCTGTGACCATATGTTAGTCAAGGGCCACTAAGAAATATGCTAAGAGCCAGGATGAAAAAAACTGCTAATTAGCTCAGGAAGTCTTGGAAGTCAGAAATAATTACAGAAGTATATTCAGGAAACTCAAGACTGCCTCTGCATAGACAGCCCTAAGGGAAAGAGCTCTCCAGAAGCCCCTGAGAGATCATTTGTGTGTAACTTGTAATTGATGGAAGCCACACTGCAATACTTGACAGCTCCTGAACTGGAACACCAGCACAGCAGTGGTGCCCCTGAGACCAGACAAACTCTTCTCAGATGAAAACTGAGAAAAACTAAGCTGTGCCATTGCAGTTTAAAACTACTGATTCTGCAGAAGTTTCCAGATTTACCAGATGATGCAACGACTACTGGCAGATAAAAGGGAGTTTCCTTAAAGGAGGATGCTGCTGAATAAGTTCTATAGAATGGGAAAGCTCCCTGATCCTGAAAAACAGGGACAAATTCAGTTTGAGTGTATGTTACCGCTATGGTAAGTGTCATAGCAGAAAGGAAATAGAAAATTTATTTCCTGAGCTAAGGATAAAAGGCAGATCTGGCCTGTGGATATAGTTCCAGATGTGAGATTTTTCTTTCAGGAATTACTTCATCAACTGTAATATCAGTAAAGAACCACTTACAAGAAAACAGTCAGGACTAGAGATAGAAGAAAAAGCACTGGATTGGAGAAAAGCTCCTAATGGATGCTTAAGTGTCATCTGAAAAAACCTACTACTGATTGGACTCAATGACTTTAAAGGTCTTTTCCAATTTAACAATTACATAAGCTTATTAATTCACTAATGTATTTGTTTCAAATGTGAACAAAACAAAAGCGATGCTTTAACATTAGTAAAATCTCTTAAGGATGTTTTTAAGAGAAATTCAAGATACTTAAAAGCCAGCCTCTGAGAATGATGTGTTATATTCTTATGCCATTGAAGGAATGTACAGTTAACTACCAGAATTAAGGGTGCTAAGCATGACCTAAATGACTGATCACACTCTGCCTATCCATAGCTCACAGGTGACCACAACAATTGGAAAGCTTCAGGGGACAGAATGACATGTATGTTTGAGAATTTGGTAGAATGTCTCTCTTCCCCTAAATGTCTGATACTTGCCAATTGTTTCTGTGGCAAAGATTATACGAAGAAATTACTAGAAGTGTATTTATGTTGGCAAGTAGACTTACATATTGTTTAAAAACCATCAGTTGAAATTGACTGCCTGTTTCCCACTGGGTCAGGATAAATTAACTTCAGAGATTACAGAATATATAGCAACTTTGTATTTTTGTATTAAAAGAAATTAATGTAATAAAGGACTAGGTCAATAGTTATCTGTCTTTCTATAACTGCCAAAAAGAGGACTGTTGTGGCTGATGGAGGGGTTTTTTCTCCTGGTGTGCTGAGAGTAACAGAAGAGAAGGGGTTGTTACTATTTAGTCATACTTGGAAAGAAGTAATTTATTGTGGCATGTTGTGGGGTTTTTTCCTCCTTTTAAACTAATGTTAGTTTTGCACTGAGTTACTAGTAGGAATACTGTTATTATAAAAAAGATAAGTGTATTTATTGAAAGGACAGGCTCTAGAACATTATAATGGAGAACATATAAACCTTAGAAACAAAGATGTCCTTCAAGTGATTATAGAAGGACATTTAGATTGCTCAGCACCATAAACTCACAGGGCTAGAAGGATCCTAGAAAGTTATCCAGTCCCACATCATCCTTAAGGCAGGGCCACTTCAGCACTTAGGACATTCCTGACAGGTCTAGAATTCCTTCTTAATGATCAGCCATTAGGGAAGCTCCAGTACCTCCCCTGGAAATTCCCTCCAATAAAACATCCGCCTTTCTATTAGAAGTTTTTTCCCTATTAACAAACCAAATCTTTCTTGCTTCCGTTTCAGCATATAATTTCTCACCCTACATAAGAGATACCAAGAATAGTTTTTTTCCCCCCCTGCTCCATCCTGTTCACAAGAATTTCTGGAATTGATTACCATGCTTGCGCCATTCCTTGCCCTCATTTTTTTCCTACCTTAAATAATTCTGAGTTAATTCATAACTTAGATTTTCAGGATTGCTCAGCATTCCCAGGGCTCCTCCCACTCTTCCCAACTAGTCCACACCTGGAACTGCACACAGTTATCCAGGCCTGTGCTACCCTAAAAGCTTAGGGACCAAAAATAATGATATTATTTTTAAAAAGAAGTTTGGACAGCAACCACAAAAATAGATTTATATCATGATATAATTTTAAAAATAAATTGCAATCTTTTTATTTGCAGGAAGGGAAGGATGGGAAGTTCCTATGGGAAGGTAAAGAAGTTGATTCAATAAAATAGAAAAGCTGATTTTTTTGTATGTATTTCCTGCAATCCTGAAACTTTCAGAAAATATTTTTAAACATTATGGAACCAAACACAGAGATAAGCAGGTATTGCTACTTAAAGAGTGTTCAAAACAATCTAAGCCTCTGTGGGAAGCCAAAGCTTTCATAGCAGCCACACACTGTGCCATAGGCTTGGAAAACCAATGAGGAACAGGGGAATCCAAGTGAATAGTTGAACTGGCTTTCCTAATAACATCCCTCATAGCACTTTGGATCAGGCAAGTAAAGATCTTCATTTAGGAACCTTAAAACAAGATGAACACAACTGGAAAACAGGAAAATGCCATTTGTGTGGTTCTTCTCAAATGTCTCTTCTAACTATCCTGATAAGACAGCAAAAATCTGTGAGTCTGGGCTTTTCTCACAAAAACACAACCAGCAGAGAGGGGACATTTAGATAATATACAAAGGCTGTGCTAAAAGTAGGGGGGGAAAGTTAAGTAATATAATACAGTATCAGACATTATCACTGTCCATGGAGCTGTAACAATGGGTTTTGCAAAGAGCAGTTTTCTCCTTGCTAAATCAAGACAGCAGTGGTTTTGAAAGGCTGCTAGTATTGTCAGCTTTAAGCCTGCCCAACTTGGTTTTCAGGTGATGATGTCTACATAGCCAATGAAAATGAGAGGCAAGAATATGTTCTAAATGAAAATGGAATAATCTTTGTGGGCAATGCAAGGTACATTGAAGCAAGAGCGTGGTACTATGGACAGGTAAGCCATAAAGAATTAATTTGTCCTCCCGTTCTGTCTCCAATGGCATTTCTCTTATCATTATTTGACTCTCCAAAAGGCCTGTTTATATGAAAACTGAATAACCCTGGGTAGCCTTACTTTGCTCAGTGTTCCTCACTGTCACCTTTGGGTTGGAGTATCTCAGAAAGGAGGAACACTAGTAGAATCTCCTTTAATTCTCTTGGTGAAATCATCCATTTTCGTAAAAATTTATCTTATCTGATCACAGTTTCAAGACCTTCTAAACATCTGTCTCACCATGCTTGATCTGAGCCTGTACTACCGTCAGGACCCAGCCATGGATGTGTCACGCAGAGGAGATCCCAAATATTTGGGCAGAGTTATCAGTTCTATGGTAAGGAATGGACAACTTAACCCAAATCCCACAAAAACTGAGCAGAAAGCATTAGTTTTACCACTGGGACTCAGCCACCTGCACCTTAAGCAATATAATTAGCCAGATACAGTGCATTACACACAACTCATTTTGTGCATTCTGTCCCCTGGCCTGCTTTTAGATCAATGGAAATGACAATGACAACGGAGTCCTCCTGGGAAAGTGGCAAGGAAGTTTCCATTCTCATGAGAACCCATCCAGGTGGGATGGCAGCGTGGTAATCCTCAAGAAGTGGCGTCAGGACAACTACAGGCCTGTCCAGTACGGCCAGTGCTGGGTGTTTGCAGGTGTGATGTGCACAGGTAAGCTCAGAGAACAGAGCACTGGGGTGCAATGGAGGCATCTCTGACCTGTGGTTTAATCAAAAACTACAAAGCAACAAACTCTGCAAGAGGACCTGCTCTGTGAAGACCACAAATACTGAAAAAAAAAAAAAAAATCACAAAATATTTAGACACTTGACTTCGTTTTTCAGATATTTGTAGTCATTGAGCTGCGCAGGTTTTGTTGTATTTGTTGTTTGTTTGTGTTTTCTATAAAATATATTTCAGTTCTGAGGTGCTTGGGGATTCCCACTCGCTTGGTTTCAAATTTTAACTCTGCCCATGACGTGGACAGAAACCTGAGTATCGATAAGTACTACGACAGCTCTGGAAGGAGCCTTAATATCAGCAAGGATTCCACATGGTAAATAGAATTTCTTGCATCTCACTAATAACTAAGGAGGGGGTTTAGGAGTCTTAAAAATGCAAACACTAGTGGTACAAAAGCAACTGAGTGGACAAAATGTAATACACAACCATCTAAATTAATACTGTAGATATCCATATGGGAAAAAAAAAAAACCAAACCAACATACTTGATGGTTTTCCCTCTCCCTGCCCTGAGGTCTACACCTCAAAAGCAGGTCCTTTGAAAGAGATGGTGCATAACTCTAACTAGCCTGTGTCTCAGTGTGGAGAATCTTTAAACAACAAAATTCACTACTTCTTTCAAACTGGAAGTTTGTATGACTCTCTATTATTGTGCTTTTTAGACACTGTTCTCTGTCTCCAGGGATTACCATGTCTGGAACGAAAGCTGGTTCGTCCGCCCAGACCTGGGAAGGTCATACAGTGGATGGCAGGTTTTAGATGCGACTCCACAGGAACAGAGCAAAGGTACCAGCACGAGCTCTCACCATGACCCAACAGTGCTTCCCCAAACTCAGCACAACCAGTAAACTCTGGCATTTATTTTTTTTCCCCCTCCACATTTTAGGAATTTTCCAGTGTGGCCCTGCATCTGTCATCGCCATCAAAGAAGGGGATGTGAACTTGGATTACGACACCCTATTTGTGTACACGGAGGTGAACGCCGATTGCAACAGGTGGATCGTGTACAACGACGGGACTAAGAAAAGGGTTTATTGCGATACTGAAGTAATTGGCAGGTTTATCAGCACCAAAGCTGTGGGCAGCAATGCCCGGGTGGATGTCACTGCTAACTACAAATACCCAGAAGGTAAAGGAATTATCACGAATTATCTCCTTGTTATCACAACTGTTTCCTACTGAACTCTTGGTGCTGGGAAGTAGGATAGGTAACCTGCTTTGTGTGAATGTCTCTCCCCTTTCATCAGAAAATGCTTTTCCCTGTGTTCTCAGAGTGCTTTCTTAATTCAGTGGGTATTATATTTCTGGATTTGTGTGCTTAGCAGTTTTCTTACTAAGGCACTAATACAAAATATACTGTAGTCCCTTACACAGAAGTATAAAATTTAATACATACAGAAAACACAGCTATAAAATATGTTTTACTACCCAAGGCAAACAAACCCTCAGGGTGTCATACCAAGATATCCTAAAATTGGGTCCATTGTGTATCATGAACTGTGCACAGGTCTGTAGTCTGGGAAGCTATAGGTCACTAAGTACCAGTTTTCCAACATCTCTGGCAGAGGGAGTGTGGCAACAATCGAACTAATCCAAAACCTTAAGCTCCAGCCCTCTGCACTAGAAATCCCTCTCCCATATGACCTCATGCTCAGTCACTCATTCCTGCTGTGTGTCCATTCCACCCCATTCTCTTTCCTTCTGAAGCCCCCACAACACCCTGCTCCCCAGAGGACTGACTCAGCCTCCCTCTCTGACTGCAAATTCACTGAGTTAGGATCTCCTAACTCTGACATTCAGACATCACCTACCCAGCCTTTCAGTGTTTGCACTGTCAGTGCACTCTCTCCACATCATTGAATTCTGGAATCAAAACTACTAGGAAAGAGTAAAAGTGGCTAAGTGTCATTTGACTGTATTTGTAGGGGTTGGTTTTTTTATATAATAATTTCATATAATAGTTTGCTTTATGTTTGCTCAAATTCTTTAAAAAAAAAAAAAAAAGACAAAGAAGATTTATTTCTCTTGTTTTAAACTTTGCCATTTGGAATCTGTGGCCATATTTCAGTACTTCACTCATCAATATTTTAGTGCAGCTATTTGTTACAGAGGCTGGTTGTCAGTTGATCAGCAAAGTAACACTTACTACACTACTAATGCAAGTTCTGACCAGAGAAAAATCTTACTTCTTAAACAAATACAAATGCATTATATTTCATGTTAGTTACTTATTCACCTTATAACAGTCTATTTATTACTTCTCTGTGAAAAACCAAAACAGGGCTTAATGAAGATATGAGGAACTTTTAGGTATTGTGTATTTCTGACAGATGAAGAGCTGATTCCATGAAGAGCTGATTCCCTGTTTGACTCTGAAAGCCTTTACACAGAGGAGGTGCATTTGCAACAAAAGCAGAACCTGACTTGGGTCTCTCCTCCCACCAGGTTCTGCTGAGGAAAGAAGAGTTTACAAAAAGGCCCTGGCTAAGATATTTGGAACGAGCGTCCTGGAGGGACGCACGGACACTCCAGATGGAAGACCGTCCGAGGCAGTCAGAAAGCCTGGCATTGCTGGGAAATTCAAGCTGGCTGAACCTCCAGTATTTGGCAAAGACATTAACCTAATCTTAATCCTCAGTAACCTCTCCTCTGACCGCAAGACCGTGAAGGTGGACATGAGCGCATCCACCATCCTGTACACGAGGAGAACAGTGGCAGAGATCCTGAAAGCAACCACTTCTGTGGAACTTGGTCCGAGGCAAGGTAACTCTCAGTGTCCCCAAGGAGCCAACCTAGCCCTCTTCCCAGCCACAGGAAGGCAACTGGAAGGAAGAAATACCAGTATCACACCCATATCAGCCTTGCAGTGCATCTACTCATTCCAGCTCTTCATGGCATTATGAGTGAATTCTACATGATTTTTTTTCCCTCTGAAAAATTTCACTAGTTCAAGCATGAATTGAAGGTCTCAGGAAATGCTACATTTATGTTATAGCTCCAGAAGCAACACTACACATATGTGGGTGTGTTACATGATCTTTACATGTATATATATGTGCACATGTGTGTCTGAGCAGCAATTATTGCACATATATAGGAACACGTTACTCTTGTAACAAATAAAAAAAGCCTGATGTGTGTTTTCTGGCACTCAACAGGCAACATTTTAAAAGAAATCAACTAGAACAAAGCTTAAAAGTTAAACTCTGTCTCTCTTTTGAAGACCCAAGGCTACTGAAATTATTATAGAGATCTTTTTCATCCCCAGGGGCTACAAAGATAAGCATTTTTCCCCATACACAGCAGAAAAGTTGTAGGACTACAATGAACAGCTGACCAGGTCACTTGAAAAGGATCTCTGTGAAATTTGACCCAAACTTTCTTCTCGACTGAGGTAAAAAAAAAAAAAAAAAAAAAAAAAAGAAAAAAAGAAGGGANAAAAAAAAAAAAAGGATATAAGGAGGGAATAGATAAAAATGGTTATACCTCTACTTGTAAGAAATATAAAGGGTCAGGAATCCAGTAAAATGCAGATAAGCAGACTCCCTCAGTTTCAGGCCAAAATCCTCTATTCAAAACTGGAAGGGTCAAATGAGTTAAAGCAGAAAATGATCACCAGAAGAGGGAAATACACAACCAGTCTCATGAGAAGGAAATATAAACAGACTCCAGCTGTCTTATCTTTGTCTTTTCAATAATTTAAAAAAACCCATTGCTATATCTCTCTTTTCTTTAGCTTTCTTTGAAAATGTACTGGTTCCTAAATATATGTCTGAATTCCAGGGAAGCATGTCCGAGTAAAGATCCCTTATTCCCATTATGGGAGATATCTGGCTACTGACAAGAGGATCCAAGTCACTGCTTTGTGTGAGGTCATGCGCATGCACGGGCTGAAGCTGCTGGTGGAGAAGACAATCATTTTAGAGGACACAAACATCATCATTAAGGTAACCAATTCCCTCCACGATGTCCCAAACGGACACCAAAGAGTTTTTCTGGGGCTCAGATCTTTAAGTGAGAATTTGGGGATAGGTCAATTAATTTAGGCTGCCATTTCAGACCTCGCTCTAAAATTCTGCCTGCTTAAATTGAGAAAGCAAAGATGTGAGAGGCCAGTTGTGAACTTTGACCTGAAGCTGCCCCCTGTTCCTCACAATAGCTCTGCTGCTTTCTTTCATGCTACTGCTTTAAGTTCACAGCACTTGTTTTCATTTCACCTGTTCTAGTTGTCAGCAAGCACTTGTGTTGCCTTTAAACAACTTTGCGTGCTCCCAAAATACAGATTTAAACCCTTAATTCTGATCACTTCTTGTGCCAGTTCATATTGGTTTAACCTGTCAATTCTAATCAGTGATGTGGCAAAAAAAAAAAGAAGAAAAGCCACTGAGCAGCCCAGAGATCAGACAGATTTTGCTGGATGTGTCTGTGTAGTCAGGGCTCCGTTTCACTGAAACTCTGCACACAACACCGCAGACAGCTTGGCAGCCCCGTTCAGCTGAGCCAAATCCAGCTCCAAACATTAGGAAAGCTGTCAGCTAAATGTCACAGCTCCACTGAATTCTGACTCCAGGAGCGTGTAAAGCAGGGAATGATGAGAAATATGCCTCTGTCCTTCAGCTTCCTCGGAGGATTGTGGTGAACAGAGCTGCGACCCTGGAGATCTCCTACGCCAACCCCCTCCCCGAGCCCGTGAGCCGCTGTGTCCTGCTGGTCACCCTCATGAACCAACAGGTCAAGATAAAGTAAGTGAAAGCTGCAGCATTTGCTCACATTGGCTCGGCTCTTCCAACATGAAAAAAACCCCAACCATGCTTGAATCGCCTTTTTCACACTTTCTATCTATAAAAACAAAAATGCCACCAAATGTATATTGAGATATTATGGTCTCTTAATCACACATTGTTTGTTCCACTTAGGAACATCCTTAACAACTGACAACTGTTCTTCTTAATGTTCTTCTTCCCTAGGAAAGCAAATGTGCATGTCAAATCCTGTTGTCTCTGAAGTTTACTCTACAGCTTGGCTTTGTGTTTCTATTTTTAAATACAATGCCCTAATGCTGCAAAGATAACTCTGAGTTAAGCAAACAAGTCAGACACTGCCATAGCTCCTCTTGTTTGAGCCCAGACAAGAAGTTACTCTGCCCTCCTTTAAAGTAGAAAAAAGTCACGCCTTTTTGAAACATAAAACCAAGTTGTTTTATTGGGATTTTTTTTTCTTTTCCTCTGATGCTTTATGAATTAACTCAGTGTTGAATAGTAGTTCATATTTCCTAAATCATCTTTTTTTTATTATAAAC
The DNA here is from genome assembly GCA_013400415.1 of Scytalopus superciliaris. Taxonomy (NCBI): domain Eukaryota; kingdom Metazoa; phylum Chordata; class Aves; order Passeriformes; family Rhinocryptidae; genus Scytalopus; species Scytalopus superciliaris. Next base: position 218,200 of record VXBX01004251.1, on the reverse strand, counting down.
CATCATGACTTGCTGCGGCTCTGGAACCATTTGGACTAAATATTCCATAAAAATATGGAAAACATTATTTCAGTTGAAGTCTAAGCCAATTTAGGCTAAAAGGAGGTACAAAAAGCACAGTGGCCATTAGAATAATCATATTATTGCCGAAATGGATAGGAACCAAACAAGCAGTGGACAGACCTTTGACCTCAGAGTTTTCCTAGTGTGACTTTGTGTTGACTGTCCAAATTTGCATCAGCCCTAATGCAGAGCTGTGACATAGCACTTCTCATTTCCATAAATCTATTCATCAGATTAAGATGGCACTGTCTGATCTCATTTCTTAGTCTACACAAAGCCTCAAGCCTTAAGTAATACTCAAAACCCTGGGACTCAGGTAACTGTTACTTCTTTGGAATCTCATAAAAGACAGTGCAAACCTGAATTAACTGATTTTTTTCCCTCCCTTTTTTTTCAGTCTGGCACGACTGGCACCGAGGGAGAGATCCAAAATTTACTTTGAGTTCACACCCCGGAGGAGTGGGCCCTTACAGCTGCAAGTAGACTTCTCTTGTGACAAATTTTCACACGTTAAGGGATTTGTAACCATTGCAGTAGCACCTTCATAATGTGGTGGAATCAAACTCCTATTTCAGCAGTAACATGGCAAGAACATTCTCCTCTGAATGGGAAAAGTGATGACAGAAAGGAACTTGCCACAAAAATTGGTGACCTTACATTGCAATACAATCAAGTCTCCTACTTTCACAATGCTTAATTTAGTCTCTAATTGTATTTCTTCTTCTTTTCGTTCCTCTCTTGACTTCTTTGTAGAAATAGTTTCACTGTTTTGTCAAATCTCATTCTGTTCAGCTCCCAGTTTTGACTTTTCCATCAGATGAAAAACACAGTCTCTTTTTGGCCTCATTCTAGTTGTCAGCAATAAATAAAAATAATTCATAACTGTATTGTTTTGTAATGAATTTTACATTCCATAGTCTTATTACAAGAAGTCAAGATTGAGGAAAGCTCTTTTTTCTCCATTTCACAAGCCTAAAAGAGTCGAACATTTCCTCCACTGTTCACCTAATTTCCGTATTTTGAGATAGTTACAGCTCTGTGAATGGGGAGGAAAAGAGCCTGTGAAGGCTGGGAAAAGTGATGTTTGGGGTCCATGACAATGTTTCTGTAGCCTGTGGGCATAGGCCTGGCACAGAGTGGAGAACACATGTACATATTCAAAACGGGAACTTAATTGTTATGCAGCCTGACAGAGTCCCGAGCACCACAAAGCACAGGCAGAGTCACTGAAGACAAGAACACATTTGTCTTCAAGGCTTCCCCACGTGGCTCATTCGCAATGCCTGCAGACACACGGCCCTTCTGTAGGTTCCCAATCCCAACATTTCCAGGTACCAGGTCTCGCCTGAAACACCCTTTGAAGCAGCTGTGGGGATTCCCTGTTCCTGCAGCCTCTCCAGGACTGGGGGGATTCCCTGTTCCTGCAGCCTCTCCAGGACTGGGGGGATTCCCTGTTCCTGCAGCCTCTCCAGGACTGGGGGGCTTCCCTGTTCCTGCAGCCTCTCCAGGACTGGGGGGATTCCCTGTTCCTGCAGCCTCTCCAGGACTGGGGGGATTCCCTGTTCCTGCAGCCTCTCCAGGACTGCTGTGACAGGCACAGGTCCCGCTGCAGAGCAGGGTGTGGGGCAATCAGGGTGTGCAAACTGCTCAGCCATGACAAGGCTGACATTTGTTGTACAACTCGCAAAAAGATCAAAGCAGAATTAATAAGGCCAAAATTCTGAACTACAGAGCAGCCAGGAGTTATGGATATGGACATCTTTTGTTTGATGGGAGATAATATTTCAGAGAGTCTGAAAAAAACACAGAGGAAACTATGACAAAACTTTAGATTCCTTTCTAAAAAATACATTTAAACTTCAGGTAATTAATTTGCCTTTTTGGTTCCTGGCAATATGTGGAAACAAAAAAAAAAAAAAACCAAAAAAAAAAAAAAAAAAAAAAAAAAAAAAAAAAAAAAAAAGACAGTGCAGAAGTGAGGAAAATAACAAATCCCCCCTTCTCCCCTGACACCCCTTACTCCTCATCACAGCCCACTGAAGGCTCAGAACAGTGTGCAACCTACTCTGGGGACAAGTTGGCAGGGCACGTTTGCAGATAAGCTGTGACAAAGGGTGAGGGAGGAGGGAGCAGGAGGGAACTTCAGGAGCTGGGAGAGCACCTGTAATTAGGGTGGGCAGGGCTCGCACCAGAAGAGCGGCTCTGTAGCTTCCTCCAGGGCCCAACTCACAATGCCATGCCAAATAGCTACAGAGGAACTTCGGACATGCATTATGAACACCAAAGTACAAAGGGAAATTATTATTAAAAGCAGAGGCAGCCATTTAGCCCTTCTCTTTACTTAACAGAAGGCCCTGATCACAGCTGACTGCTCAACAAAGCCCTCTCCGTGGGATGTGCTGCTTCTTACAGAAGAAATGAAGATTATAGGTAATCACGTCAGGAACAGATAGCAAGAATGCACAAGTCTGTGTTCCAAGAAAGAATTAATTATATGCAGTTAGATGAAAGATCTTCAGACAGACTTGTCTTAAAAAACAAAACCAAACCAAAAAAAAGCTGAGGGACAGGAAACTAATTGTTACAAATCTCCTTAGGAGGCTCCATGTCCCACACAGCCATGCTGTACTATAGCTGTATTTGTCTATACTTGCCCTCTGTCCAAAGAGCTAAACTGACACAAACCAAACCATCCAAAATTAGGTTTCTTCTGTCTACTTAAGATTGTATTTCCTTCATTAGATCTGATTTGGGACAGTTTCCTCTCTAAGACACCAGAATACTGATTATCATCTTGCCTCAGTCACTCACCAGTTTTAAACAAGCATAATTAGACTCCAGATTGTGCAATTAAAGCAGTCATCAGTGGATGCTCACGTAGGGTATCACTACAAAAACAGTAACTACCAACCACAGGTCACACCCAGCCTGTATAAACTCCAGCCTAGGTAGCCAAGTCCAGTCTGAGCCTTTCAGCCCTGGTGCTGGTGGAAGAAGATTTAGGATGTTCTTGCACACTTTTGTATCCATAACCTGAACTACTCACAAGTGTGGAAAAGAAGAAAGAAACCTGATGGCAGGTAAGTTCATACAGCCTGATGGCTCCAGACATCATTCTTCCAAGATGAGTGATACTTGCTGAGGAAACAAGATAAATTACATCTAGCTATTCTCTTTGCAACTTAGCCCTTTCTAGGTTTAATGCATTTATGGGTTATTCTATTAGAACTGATTTTCTTTAATATCATGGGTCTTGAACATATTTTTTTTTTTTCTGTAACAGAAAAGTAGATTAAGAAAATATTTTTTCTATCATATCAATTAACTACTCAGGGCTTCTGCACCCCTCTAAACAGCACTGTTGGCTGGGGCATCAAACTGCCACATGGAAGTCCCAGGGTTTAATATTAAATGATGTCTGGCCTCAGACAGGTCACTTGATGGCCTCTGGAGTCCCACATTGCCCTCCCTACGGAGGGGCTGTGTCAGCTTCTGGGTGGTATTGCACTTACTCTCACTGTCCTCACTCTCACAATGCCTGGAGAGATGTCTAGTTAGACAGATGTGCTGTGTAATGCACACATACAGAGTATCTACAGTTCAGCCTAAAGATGCTTTTTGGTTACAGCTTCAGCTTTCAGGCAAAGAAAACCCTGCGGACAAGAGCAGCATTTTCAGCAGTTATCACCAATTGTGCAAGCTTTTGCTTCTGAGCTTGCTCCCAATGTCTGTCCATTGCAGGACAGACACACAAGGAAATTTTTAGAAGTTTCTCCAATTGTGCACTGACAGAGTTATTGAAAATATGTTTTTCCTAACAGAAGTAAACGAAGATAAAGAAATTACAAGATTTAAATTGAAACTGTGAAGATTAAAACAATGATAAATTTGAGGTACACATGGATAAAAGACTGGTATCAGGCTTTATTGTGCTTTTGCCCCATATGTAAAACCAATTTTTTGCTGATCTCTTGCACATATTCACTGGAAATGCTTGTGTAAGCATGGACTTTGCAAGGCAAATCAAACTATTACTGCAGGAAATTCTTAGAGCAAACCAATTCTAGTCACTGCCTTCTTTATCATTCCAACTTCTCCTCTTACATCCCAACACATCCCCTCCTACTCTGTTGGGCATCTCTGCTTGTGCTATTCCCCTGTGAAAGCCTTTCACTTGCTCCCTGCCCCACAGAGCCTGGACACTGAATTTGCACAGTTCAGGACACACATGGGTAAAGGGTAGCAGGGCTAAATAACTTCTCTTCAAACCCTGAGGCCCTTCAGAGCCACATTGTATGTCACTGTTAAATTAGAGGACTTGATGTCAGGGATGATGCTTTCTGTAGGTCCCTTTCAATTAAACATATTTAAATCAGGAAAATAAAGCAATGATGCAAGTGAGACACTTTCTAGACATTTTGCATCATGTGACACAAACACCACGGTCCTGTCAATGGAATTTTTGTGTCCAGGTGACACTTCTGAAGGAAGACCCTTAACTGAAAATGTTCAAACATGCTCATGCTTACAGACTACAGGAAAGCCACCCTTAGTGCAGCCTCAGAAATGCCATGTGCACATGCAAGAAGCTGGGAAATTATTACAGTTACAGCTTTATCAAGGCTTCACAGAATATAACTCTGTGCTGCAAACACCTCAGAAAACTCAGATCCCACCCTCTATTCTGATAGCAGAGCCCTATGGAGTCCCTCAGATACGAGCCTCTTTCCAAGTGATTCAATGTGGAGCTAAACCAAGTCCTGTGTCTTGGTTCAGTGAAATGATGGAAGAGCTGCTTACAGCACCATTAGTCTGCAAAGGGTTAACATTCTTGAGTCACAGCAAGGCATTTTCTCCAAGTGAAACTCCTCTGAAATATCATACTGGGAAAAGCCCCTTCTCAAACACATGTTTTCATAGAGGGATCTGTATTTTTTCTGCTTTGTTTTCATTTGTTGCTGTCATTTTTTTAATTTATCAACAAACAAGAAAGGCTTAAAGCTTTTGTAATCTGTGCTTTGGTGCCCCATTTTCAGCAGTGACAACCTATCATGATACAATAGCACAACAACAGCACTGCCTCGAGATATGCCACTCCCAGTGCTACCATCTGTCCTCTTTCCAACAGAGGGTGAAATAACGCCCAGCTTCAAGCAACAAGACAGTAAATTGAGATACAAGATACATGAGAAGATAACATACAAGTTCCACAATGAAGATTCCAACCTTCTAGTCATCATCTGTCAGACAGTGCTTCCAGAATCAGGCTTGCACTTGGCTCATGAGAGTTTTAATACTCCTTTCTCTACATCTATACAGCTTGCTGTGAAGTAGAGATCCCCACAGAAAAGGAGCAGGGACATGGGGAACAGAACAGACTCTTCAAACTCTTATCTAAATACAGCAGGGTTTAGGTTTGTTTCAAAGATGAATTCTCTGAATGGGTGCTTCTTCACTCTCAGAAAGTTGCCTGCAGAAAAGACACTTTGACTGTTCCTCTACATTGGCTTTTTTGCAATTTTTTTCAACAGTGAATTTTCCTTTCGCCTAAAGCGCAAACACTAGCTATATATAATAAAATTACACACGAGGAAAAGTTGTACTGGCTTGAAGGAAAATGTTTTCAATGAACATGCCTTGTGTCTTTGTAGCCCTGAAAATAACAAAAGTCAACTGGCAAGCCAGACTAAATAAAGCTGCCCACCACACCTCTGATTACAGCAGCACAGAAGCAATCTTGAGGAGAGGGCAGCCCTTCAACATCTCTCTGAACTTCAAAACAACAGCACAATCTTGGGACAACCTGACCTTTATTGCAAGCACAGGTAAAATTTCCCCATGGCACTCACCTCATATCTGCGTTATTGCAGCTCCAAAATACTGGTGTCTCACAGATCTTTATGGTCCATTCCTGAATCATTAAGCTTTGTCCTGTATCATTTAGGATTCATTGTCCCTTTAGGCTTAGGAGTTCCCATTTTCAAGTTTGATCTGCAGCAAAAGGCCATATAGGGAGTTATGGTACTAATTAATAGGAAGGCGGGTGCCCTTCTCATTCTGAAAACAAGGCTGTATCTCTGTTCCTAAGGACCTACCTGGAACAGTGCAATTTATCTTCATTCTGCTCCCTGAATATATTGCAGCTACCTCTCACAAACCACCATTCTCAGTTAATCTTCTCTCCTCTTACTTCACCCCTTTTAAAATCCCCTTAACTAGCTTCATGTGTTCCCTATTACTAAGACAATCTACATGACCCAATTCATAAGACTCCCACCTGCATCTTCCTAAAAGTCTTCTCCAAGAGCTCCTTCAGGCAGCTCCTAACTCTCCATGACATGTGTATTACAACGTGTGGCTCATCCTGCCCACGTGTTTTTGAACTGCCAAGTTTTCAGGACAACAGACTTCCCCCCCTCGCTTGCCTAGAATAATTATGGGTGTGCTCACCTATGGAGTGAGTTTATATTGAATAAACTTTCAATCTGACAACCCCCAACCTTTCAATGTGGGTTTCACTGACCCCAGGTTTGTCACTCACAGCTGCCATTTGGAATTGCTGTCCCTGTTCTTTCTGGCAGGGCCATCTCCAGCAGAATCACAGCAGACCAAGGCCATATTTAGCCTTTCTGAGGAGGGTGCCAGTGGCTGGAGTGCAGCCCAAGAGCCCAGTGAGCCTGGCTGTGTGAACCTCACAATCCTCAGCCCAGCCAATGCTGTCATCGGACGGTACAAGCTCAAACTGCAGATCCTTTCTGGGAACAAAGTCTCTTCAAAATTCCTGGGCCAGTTTGTGCTACTCTTCAATCCCTGGTGTCCAGGTATGCTTTGATGTATCACATCCTTCAAATATCTCGTTGTCTCAGTCAGGAAATCTGGGTGTCCCAGTGAAGTCTGTACCTGACAGTCCCAGCTACAGAAAGTTGGAGTTTATTGCTCAACATCAAGGGTCAAGTTTTTGCCTTTTCTTCAGCACTTCAAGTCATCAAAGACCCCAGACTTCTGCTTGTATGATAAAAGATCAGAGGCAGGAAATATTCCAAATTACTTATTCTAGGATTTTTCCCCCTCTGACTCTTGCATTCAGTTGTAAACCAAGTAGCATCTGCCAATAAGACACATAATGAGATCAGTGAAGGGACTGGAGCACAGTCAGTTCCCCTCAAAGGAATTTCATGCTTATTTTATTCACTCTCTAAATGATTACAGAGGTGTAGCAAGCAGTCCTAAGCCTGAATGCAGGAGCAGCCTGACCTGCTCCCTAGATCTCCCCTCTATGTGAGATTCTCAAAGCAATTTCCTTTCAGCCATCATGTCTCATTCTGCTCTTAGATGATGATGTCTACATGGCTAATGAGAAGGAGCGACAGGAGTATGTCCTGAACGACAGTGGAATCATATTTCAGGGACTGGAAAAAGATATTCAGCAAGAAGCTTGGAACTATGGACAGGTAAACAGCATCACCTCTTCCAGAATGTTCAGAATAAGAACAGTGGGTAAATAGGCTCTTCAGGAGAAAGAACCATTTTCTCACAGTATAAGAGCTCACTTCAGATTTTCTTGCAGATTTATGTCTCACTTATCAACACATCACAGCAGCATGAGGATCATTTCTCCAGTCTGGCATATGCTAAGACAGAAATAAAAGAAACCAAGCACAATTATAGTTTTCTTTTGCCTGTAACACAAACTGGTAAAATTGTACTTAATTTTTTGACCCTTGTAAAGGGCACAGAAAGCCGCTAGGCATTGCAAGGGCCAGTACATCTAAATATTTACATTACATACTAAATATTTACCTAAATATTTACATGCTCAGTAGCAGGGCAGAAGGCACTAAAAGAATATCCCAAATCTACTCAACTGAAACAACTCAGTTTTTGAAAGCCAGTTTGGCCCTCCAGGCACAACAGCAGCAAACACAGTGAGAACTGCAGCCCCTCTGTAGTCACACAACCACCCTGCAGCTAATCGTTTCTGTGGGTTCCTTTCAGTGCGGGTGATGTGAGAGGAGGGGCAGGCAGCCCACGAGAGCAAAGCTTTCACAGCTGAGGGGTTCCTGCAGGGGCATGGCAGGATGTGGGAGGCTGTGAATCCTGCTGAGCCCCACCTGCAGTGGTCATGTCTGTTCCACCAGGACATGTAATGTCTTTGGGAATGCCAGTGGCCGTGGCCCCACACTGTGCCCACAGGCATCTCGGCTTTGACACACTGCAGAGTCAGCAGCCTGGTGCTCATGTTTTCTTTTTGGCTCTATTTTCTTTCACAGTACAGACAATGCCTCTATTACCAACATTATCCTACTGTGCTAGGAGAAGGAAGATAGGTGGGGAGTTCATGGGTTAACTTATGAAATTATCCTTGGTGTGGTTTCAGTTTGAAGAGGATATCCTTGATATCTCTCTGGCTATCCTGGATCGGAGCCTGAACCACCGGGAAGATCCAGCTGTTGATGTATCCAAGCGACACAACCCCGTCTATGTGAGCAGGGTGATCACTGCTATGGTAAAGTGATCCACCAGTTATAGCTGTACATGCACCTACTAACAACCCCAAAGCCTGAGTGTGAGTGCCTCTGTGTTTTATAGGTGTAGATAACTATTCTGCAACAAAACAGCTACAAAAGAGGTAAAATGGAGATTTATTTGCAAAGAAAATTACCCCCAAAGTTTAATTTATTTTCTTCTCAAGAATTTGCTCATAACTGAAGGAGTGTTTCCAAGAACTTTTGGGGGAACATTGAATCTCAGATGTATTTTTCTAAGAGATTATCAGTCCAGTAGATCTTTTGATTAATTTGGAAGGCCTGAAATCACTTGTTAAGTTTTTCAAGCACCAAGAGAAACATGAAATACTTGGGAAAAACAGTGCTGGTATAACTGCATCTCAGTCAGTACATTTGGGAACACTTACACTGGAAACAAGGCGGTTTTGAACCATCAGACTCTGCAATCTGATCTGGATTTGGTTCAGTTGTGCCCCTTGAGTGGACAAAATTCCATCTGAGGTTCAAATGCTGTGTCCCATCACCCAGCCAGTGAGAACAGTGGCACCCACAGGGTCGCTCCTNCTCTTTATCTGTAAATATTTTAATTCTGTCACGAGCAGGACTCTTTCAGGTTAACAGCAATGATGAGAAAGGAGTAGTGGAAGGGAAGTGGACCGGGAAGTACCGCTGGGGAACAAACCCCCTGCAGTGGAGCGGCAGCGTGACCATCCTTCGCAAGTGGCACAGGGGCCGCTACCGACCCGTCCGCTACGGCCAGTGCTGGGTCTTTGCAGGAGTCACCTGCACAGGTACGAGGGCATCTGAGGCATGGAAACTCACCAGTTCTAACTCTGTGCCAACAGTGCTGAAGCTGTCTCAGCTTTGACAGAGAGAGTGAAGGACCTCTGCTCCCCACGTGTGAAGTGTCTATTTTAAAGAGCCACAGGTTGCTGCGCCCCGGTTTGCGAGTCGTCAAACGAAAATCAAAGTGTCTTGCCAGGCTGGGCTGGTGAAAAGAGCAAGGTTTCCTGTCTCAAAGCCAGGATTCAAAGTGCTCTTTTAAGTCTCCTCATAATGCCAGTTTTTCGCTGTTGTGTCCTACCTACTGCTGGCACAAAACCAAGACACAACTGTAAAGGGACCTGCCAGTCAGGAAAGACGTTTCTTACTAGCACTTTCCATTCAGAGCTGCTCAGAGACACAAGAGGAAAATACAAAGGAAAATTGAGAAGTATATCAGAAAATAAGAGAAAAAAGAAGCAAGTAACAGGAACAAATAGAGGGAAAATGGGAGAATAGGATGAAGAATCAAAGATTACAATAAATGGGTGAATCTAACTCCTGTTAAAAGGACAGCTAGGAATGTCATGTGAATTGAAGTGTTTTCTAAGTAATTGTGACTGTGACTTGCATCATATCTGGAGAGAAATTTCTGAGGGTTTGTTTCCCCCCTGAAAACATACACTATACTGGTTTTGCCGAGAAAAACAGAAAAATGCTTTCTAAATGTGTGTAAAATACATCTACAGAACTTTTATGATATTCTATATTGCAGTACTGAGATGCTTGGGAATACCTACTCGTGTTATTACAAACTTCAACTCTGCCCATGACAGCAACATAAATCTGAGTATTGATAAGTACATTGATGTTTCTGGAAAGACCCTGCACTTGAATGAAGACAGTGTGTGGTAAATATACACGTTTTTAAAATATTTCTTCCATTACATTCCCCACTAGTTGAAAGAATAATGCTCCTGAAAAACCACCCCAACCTCATGCTCCCAGTGATATAAAACCCCACACCCAAGAATCCAAAGAGTGTTCAGAAATTCAGTAAGTAGACAACTTCATGATTTTGAAGAATTAACAAAGGAGATACTTTGTGTCAGTGCTATCCCATATATAATTTGAAAACATAACTGCTAATTTTGTCTTTACCGTTTGAAAATTTACATTTTTCCAAAGGAAGTTGAAGAGTGAGTATCTTCTTGCCCAAAAATTGTATCAGATTGTCCCTCCATCCCTGGAGCAGAGCACCCTCAGAAGCCCCACAGTTTTAAACCCAGCTCTTCTTGTCTCAGTCTGTCCTGATTGCCACAATACTGAGAGATTACTAAAGTAAAGGCAATATGTTTAATACATATTGAGCTAAGAAAAATTCCATGCCAATCCCTTAGGAAGAACATGCTGTTTCACCTCAGAGAAGCTGTTAAAAATTGTTCTTTTGACACACAAGTGCACACAAATTATCCCACTGCCCAGGTGTGTTGTGGTGCAGCACCAGTGCCTCGGTCACCAAGCACAAATACACCATCTGGACTCAAAGGGGCTACGGTGACATGAAGTAGAAAGAAACTATGAATTAAATACCAACAGGTAGCAAAGTGCACAGGAGACCTTTGGATGTTTCTTCTGGAACATCCAGAACTGAATTCTTGACTCTGCAATGAATTATTTTCCTTCTAACATTTCTTTTTCATAACATCCCAACATTTCTCAGAGGTCTGAACACAAAAATCTGGCACAGAAGGGGAAAGAGGTGCCCATGTAAGGAGCCAGCAGCTGATCTCTCCACAGAGGAGTTTTCATTCGCTCACTTAGGATTATTTTTTGCATTGTATTAATCAGGTATTCCAAATTCTACCTCCCTCACAGGAATTTTCATGTCTGGAATGAAAGCTGGTTCACAAGAAGAGATCTTGGTTCTTTTTATGATGGATGGCAGGTTCTGGATGCAACACCCCAGGAAAAAAGCAAAGGTAACACTGCTGTAAACATTAAAAAATCCCCATAGATAGTGTTACTCCTAAAGATTGCCACTGAAATTTCAGGACAACTCTCTGCTATATATTCCCTGTAGATACAGCATTAATTTTGGTGCACAAGAAAAGCAATACCCACATCAGCCTCCAGTAGGCAGCTTTTCTGTCAGCATCTGGATTTTTACCAGCACGTCAATTCTTCCTTTTTTCATGTTGATTCTCTGGCTCCACAAAAGCCAGCACATCTCAGATTCACTTGTCTCACCCTTGCATGTCTTAGCTCCTAACACCACACAGTCTCACCCCCCAATACCAAGTTTCACAAGTTTAGTTTGCTGGTTCTTCTCAGTGCACTCACAGCGTTGTTGACTCCCATCTCTCAAGTCTGGCTGTCCCTCTGACCCGGCTCACATTCCCTCCTCTCCTTTCACCAGACAGCTTTGCTGACAGCCTTGCAGCCTTTGGAGGGTGACAGCATTTCACACACCATAAGAAGCTTTAGCTTTTCCTAACAACCTCTTCTGTGATCCCACCTTTTGATAGAAAATTCGTGTGAATCTCTGGGCATCCTGTCACCACAATACAGAGACACAGAAACAGGTCACTTCACCCAAGTGTTTCTTTGGAGGGACTGCCAGCATGAGGATTTGTGTTCTTCTGCAAGAGGCAGTTGTTTAACTTCTCCCTCTCCAAACAGGCATATATCAGTGTGGTCCTGCCTCCACCAGAGCCATTAAAGAAGGGGATGTGAACCTGGATTATGACAGCCCATTTGTGTTTGCAGCAGTGAATGCTGATTGTGTTACTTGGATTCGCTATAGCAAGAAAAGAAAAGAGAGAATCCATTCTAACACTAGGAAGATTGGGAAATTTATCAGCACCAAAGCTGTGGGCACCAACTCCCGTGTGGATGTCACTTCTAATTACAAATATCCAGAAGGTAAACTCCTTGTAACAATTGTCTTGCCTCTGATGATCAGAAGCGAAAAGAATTTAGGCCTTTATTGGATTGAGCACTGACTTAATTTCTGTATTTCTTCTGGAGCAGAGTAACTGTGAATTTTCAAAGTCTTAGGGCTACTTCTGTAAAACATCCTGACCCAGAGGTTTTGACCAACTGGTAAGAGCATTTCTGTTATGACACACAGCAATAGCCATTCTGGAGGGCTGTTTGGGGAGAATTTCTGCAAAATGATCTTTACACCCTTCCTAATTTCAAAGGAGATGACAATTGCTCCAGTTCATGCAGCGCTGAGCTCCCCCATGAGTTACCTTTTTACTGCCCACAGCTTCCAAGGGGTGCCCGTGAACAGCCACCTGAAGCTGACAGGCAGGTTTTGCCTTCCAGCCTTCATGGTCATGTATATTTCTTTGGGTTTGTGCCAAAATTAGCAGTTAGGTTAGACCTCATTTTCTCCTCTTGAGTATGTTTGCCCTCCTCAGCTTTCCCAAATTGCTGAGACCAACCATGGCCCCACTGCACTACACCCAGCACTCGTGAGGTCTCTGACCATGGTATCTTTTCAAGCAGGATCCTCAAAAGAAAGGCGGGTGTACAAAAAAGCCCTGAAGCTGCTGGGTGTGAGAAGAACTGGAAAAAAACCCAAAATTACAAGACCTAGAAGACGATTTTCAAGGCCACAGCCTGCACAAAGCCCCAGTATCTCAGGGAAGCTGATCCTTGATGCATCTCCTGTAATTGGCCAGGACATTCTCCTTACCTTGTCACTCAGAAACTTGATCTCAGATTTCAAGACCGTAAAGGTTAAACTAAAGGCTTCAGCCATTCTCTACACTAGAAGACCAAAGGCAGAGATTTTACAGCTCTATAGGTCTATTAAACTTGGATCTGAAGAAGGTAATTTTAATTTTATTACAACTTTTATTACAGGACAAGAATAGTTTTGGTTTGTGGTTAAATCACAGGGAAATAAAGAATGTCTCAAGAACCATATGATCTGCAAACAGTTGGAGCTCAAGGCTATTCAGAAGAAGAGAGACATAATTATTGCCCTGTGTGGAGCATTTGCTTTTGGGCACTGTCAGAAAGGATACTGAGCAGGGTGACCTTTTGTCTGACCCAGCAGAGCCGCAGTTAGTGCCACATTATGACCTGTTTTGCTGAGAGAGAACAACTGACAGACATACACTGGACACTGTGGAGCTGCCCACATATACCCACCCTCACATGTGTCCACTACCAAACAGTGCCTGGGCATTCCGTGTTTTATGTGAATGTAAATAGGAGTCACCCCAGAGCGTCGTTCCTGTCTGTTAGTGTCAACACCTACAAGTGTGCAATCCCAGGGTGATAATGTACATGCTCCTTAAAAGACAGGGATCTTACACACAGCAGGGACTTGGAAAAAAAGGAGAGAGAGAAATTTTGTTTCTGCTTCCATTCCAGTGAAAGAGATTTCATTCAAGATCTCCTATTCTCAGTACAAAAGCTCTCTGATGGATGATAAGAAGATCTTAGTGACTGCTGTGTGCCAAATCAAAAAGGGAGCCTCGCTTCTGGTTGAGAAGGATATTGTACTTCAGGATCCTTTCCTCACCATCAAGGTAAAAACAAGTCCCCTCTGGGACTCTTGAGACACATGTTGAGAAAAATCAACTAGAATTCCTACTCCATCTACTCCTCATGGGAAGGAGTGTGGGAAGTGAAATCGTGCCTGAGGATGATTGGATCCTGTTGCTCTGGTAATAGGCCATATGACACAAGTGAAATGAAATACACTAAGGAAAAGCAAACCTTTCCATGGCATAGCTGTGCTGTGCTGTTCTTGCCAGTGCTTGTTAACATGGCACTGATCAAGTTCCCAGTGGTATGAGAGTTACTAGGCAAGCTTAGAGAGACAGGCAGATGAACAGAGAGATAGACAGAGAAATCTAGCCTGGATTTAGTCCTCCCCTTTTGTTAAGGAAATCTGATCAATCTCTTCCAGTTTATTTAGGAGGACTGATTTTTACCAAAGACATCCTCACTGACCATCTGATAATGCCTAGGGCTGTGAGGCTCGTTATTAATAATATTGAAGGAAGTTCTTTCACCCTATCAGGTAAAGAGTCACTTTTCACCTTCTGCAACATATTCCCACATGATTAATGTGAACTGGAGGCCTTTTTTTTTTCCCCTTAAGACTGACTTCTGACAAATGCACAATGAATAAAACCAGTTCTTAGTCTACAGGAAAGATCCTGCACTGTGTTTGCCTGGGGACAATGCTGGGTTTGCATGGCCCATCACATCCACATAAACGAGCCTAACTGGTTTTGGACAGCACACTCACATGTTGTATCACACACGGGATCAAGTGCTATCTGTACATCCTACTGTAAACAACACAGAGGGGGAATGGTCATTTGCAGAGGCTTTCAGAGCCTCCAGACTAGATCAGCTACCCCAAACCACTCTGTCAGTAGCATACAAGAAAAGCGAGGTTACACACAGGAGTAACAAGTGTGGATTTTTGTAGGTCTGGCAATTTCTGAATACCGGGTTCTAGTGAGACTTTGTAAAAGGTCTCTGTGCTGACCCATAAATAACAGGGTCAGCTTATGTAGGGCAGGCACCAGGATTAAAATACTTCAGTTTGGCGACTAAGTTTTAAAAAGCATTTATGTTTCTGTTGACTGAAACTTTTCTATAAACACAGAGACAGTAATAGAGAAATGCAGCTGGGGTAAAGGACCTCTCCACTATGTTAACTGGTATTACATTATACACAAAGATCACTCAATATGCCATTTCCATTTTATCTCAGTCAAAATAAGGTAATGAATATGTTTATTTGCTAATTTGCATTTTTTGAGACACACCTGTCTCACACCTCCCACGTTCTCTAATCCTAAACCTTTCATGTAGCCTAACTGAAGCTATTTTAACTTAAGCTGCCTCCAGTAGTTAGCCACATATGCCAAGTTAATACTTGTATTCTCATTCTGTTCTCACTGACAAGTGTCATATACTGTGCTATACATAACACCATACACTGACCTAGTTAAAAAGTTAGGACTACATGGTAGATCCTACAGTAGTTTGTTCTTTCCCAGCCACATTGGATGGCTCATTCAGGGCTGAACTCTGCTGCCCAGATATATATACATGTATAAGTTCCTGGACTCTTCCTGCCCAGGACATCCTAAGAGGGTAAGTGGCTTGCGATGGGAATGAAAAGAGAAAACTGTGAGCAAGACATGAGATGAATGCCATGGATGAGCAGAATGTTCTCTCTCTGTAGGTCCTTGGTCCAGCAGTGGTACACAAGGCTGTTAATGTGGAGGTCACATTTACCAACCCGCTGTCTGAGGAGGTGACAGACTGTGTACTGAGAGCTGAAGGAAGTGGCCTGCTCAGAGAGCAACTCAGGATCAGGTACGTAAATGCTTCTGGCTGGTAACCTGCTCAGTGTGGTGGGATCTGGAGTACTAGTGGGGTTTTTTAAAAAGGATTCTGTCCACCTCATGGCTTTTGTTTGCCCCAACCTTGGACAAAACACCATCACTTCAGTACTTTCCTTATACCAGCTGGAGTTTTTTACGCCTCTTTTGCCAACCTTTGAATTACAGAATGCTCAGGGGAAGGAGAGATGTCTTACTGCCTTAGAGCTGGGGACTCTGAAGAATACATAGCAAGAATTTTTCAACTGCTTGAACTTACAAATGCATTCTCTCTTTTAGTGTGGCAAGAATGGCCCCCATGGAGAGTTCAACAGTGCAATTTGAAATCATTCCCTACAGGAGTGGCAGCAGGCAGCTTCAGGTGGACTTGGTTTGCATCCATTTTTCAGACATTAAGGGATTTGTGACACTTGATGTGGCTCCTGCTCAGTGATATAACCTGTACATCAGTTCAGCTGTGCCTGTTTATGAGGCTGGTGCACTGTCCATACATTATTATGACTGGGAGCACAGAAATGCAGATTATTCAGCCAAAGTAAAGTGATGTAATATGAACAGAAACTAATAAAAAGGTACTACATGCTATACAGCGTCACCTTTTTAATTCCCTAACCTGTTTTGTGCACCTTCACACATACAATTACCAGTGGAAATTATTATATAATTTAAGTTGAAGGAGAGGATCAAGTGTGATGGTTTTCAGCATTAGAGCCTGTAGCAATAACAGCAGCTGTATTTCCAAGGAGCATAATTTAAAATCACTGGTTTTGTAAGGTTCATGGAATGCAATTTAATTATCATAAAATCATAGAATGGTTTGGATTGGAAAGGACCTTAAAGCTCATCTCTTTCCATCCCCCTGCCATGGGCAGGGACACCTTCCACTAGACCAGGTTTCTCCAAGCCCCATCCAACCTGGCCTCGGACACTTCCAGGTGACTTATTGTCTGGACTAAGCCACATTTATGTACCTACAGAGCTCCTCACACAGGCACCTCAGGCTCAAAATGCCCAGAGTTCTTTCTGGATGAACTAAACGAGTGAATGAAACTTCTCCAAGGATAAAAGGATAAATCATTAACACCAACAACCTGACTGAGACCAAAACATGTTGTGTTTCTAGCACTGATACACTGGAGTTAAGCATAATTGAATTTCCGTGTATACACATCTTAAAAATTCACCTCCTCATCCAGCCTCACTGTTCAGTTCCATAGACACCTCTACCAGGAAAAAAGCATTTGGATCTTGATAGGGAGAAAACCAGTATTTAACAAGGAAAGTACACTGTAAGAGAGGTCTTATGGCCCCTATGCTATGGGTTCAACCCCAAATCTCGCTTTGGAGTATTTACAAAGGCTTTGCTAAGCGTAAACATGAGCAATTTCCCAAGGAGAAAATCCAGGTGTGTGGGGACCCACTTATGATGCTCTCTGGCTTTGCAATCACATCCCTGCTAGCCTGAATCTATTCCAGGACTAACAGGCAGCAGCAGTGACCAGGAGCCTTAACCAACACAGGGCATCAAGCAGTGCATTGGCCCTAATTATTTTGGCAATACACATTTTGAATAAAATTGGTGAGGGAAAAGGTTGGGTGGTTTTACTTTGTTCCAGGACAGACACTTCTCACTTTACCATCAGGAGAACTGGCCAAACCTGTCTGCGAGACCGCTTGACAAAATGGTCTATGACATCTATTTTTGCTTTGCATTAGAACCACCTTCAAGGTTTTTACCTGCCAGTGGCTGCTGCCACACAATACAACCCTTTATCTCTATCTTACAAAACCATTGCATCTACCCTCCTAAATCATGTCAGAGGAAGTTCTACCTGTTTCCTTTCATGCAGCTATGACAAAGCAGATAAGAAATAAGAAAGATTTCTCTGTTTGCAAAAGCAGGTTCTTTTCACTTCCAGAAGTGCTCAGAAAGCACAGGCTGGGAAGGAAAGGCTCAGGACAATATAATCAGAAGGATGTATGAAAATCCACATTTAACAATCACATATCCTCATTTCACAAAGCTGCTTAAAGCAGATCATCATTCATGAGGAACACAATGAGACACCCATATCTAAATCCCTAAGCGTGTCCGTTCATTCCTTACAAAATTAACAAGCCAAAATAGCAAAGATCTGAATGTGAAAGAGACAATCTGACTTTTTCCACTTGACACCAAGTACTGTCCAGCAATGCAGGCCCAGAGAGAATGTTCTATGCACACAAACTGACCCTGTGACACAGATTAAACTGAGGGCTCCTTCAGATTTGTTTGATTTAAAGCCAACAAAACCTTCAAAACATGTGAACTCCTATTTTATTACACCAATTACACCATTTTACTGCCCACACAGACACTTGCAGGGGATGTGGAAGATGGTTCAAACTAGTCAGCCCAGAGAGACTGGACTGAAGGCTGAAAAGGACACACACACACACACAGAGGAATTCAGACTTCTCCAGGCAAAGGAGAGGGGAATGGGTAGCTTTGCACCTATCAATTAAGTCTTGCAGGATCTTGGAAAGTCAAGGTATATGATCCTCCACTAGCCCCAGAGAAGGCCGTGAGGTAGTGATGGTGTTTCACAAAATCTCATTAAACCTTGCAAGAATGCAGACCATCATTACATTTAATACGCAGTACAGCCAAACCATTCGAATTCCTTCAGTATTCCTTCTCAAATACGATCCAAGCAACTGTTTCAGCCAGTGTTTGTCACGGGAGCTTGGAATGACCTCATCCTAATTATCAGTAAAGGAAGGCTGCTGTTCAAAGGGAAATCAGCTGCAAAGCCTGTGCCAAGTTCCGAGCTTTGCAACACTCGTTGGGTTTTCACAGTGTCAGCATTTTCATCTGCCCTCAGCAACCACACCCAGCCCAGTTTGAGCGTGAAAATGCAGATCTGGCCAGTGCCATGTATGAGAAACACGTTCTTCCTGCATGAGACAAAAGACAACTGCTCAATTAAACTAATGATTATTACAGAGAAAAACATGTAAGTGCCCGAGGAAGGATTTAAATAGCTTTTGTCAAACCTGCAATCTTTAAACAGCCCTCGGTCAGAAGTCAGTGGGAGTTGGTGAAGTAAAACACGGCTAATTGTCAGTATTTTTCTTTATAAATACACAGTTTAGATGTGAGCATGCCCAAGAGGCTGACCCAGTCAGCCCTCATTCCAGTCTGACCACTCAAAAAAACTCCAGTGAGCACTGGCTGATATGACACATACTTACTAAGAATTGGTCTTGGAAAAGCATTGAAATCAGCCTCCAGAGGGCTGAGTCCTTCTCCCCACCATTCTGTTCTTCCGATCTATGTTTCTAGAGCTTTGGTTTAGGCAGTCAATGAAATTACTACTGTTTTACAGATTTAAAAAAGATCAAGCAGAAATAGCCAGAGTTGGTAGTTTTCAATCACTTTGTCCATCAGCAGGGCTGTGCTGCTTTACCCCTTGGTCTATTGCTCCCTTGTACTGAATGTGGAGGGCATTGCTGACTATAAAAGACAATCCCAAAGGCACAGTGTAAATATTTCTTACTGCTATAAAGAAACAAGAAATTCCCCCCAAAAGGAAAATTCCTATCTAATCCACGGATATGCCATTGTCAGAGCTGGAAATGTAGACACAATAAAAGGGAAACTTGGATGGGTATATTTTTTGATCGCTGCATTCAGAAAGAGACACAATTATTAAAGATGTTCATGCAACAGTTTAAGCTTCTCTTTTCAAAGGTAATTAGGACGAGAAAGATTTTCATGGATTTTAGTTTGAAGCTGTAAAACAAGAAGAATCCCCACCTGGGCAGCCCTAGATGTACTGACAGCCTCGGTCCATTCCCACCTGATGGAATGCCTGGTCAAGCATTTCAGCACTGCAGAAAGTCTCCTTTGTGTGTTAACCTTTTCAATGGGCCGTTTCAGCCCATGTTAGTGTAATGAAAGATAAAGGGACGATAAGCAGATCTCAGTTCACAGCAAAGTGCATCCTGTGTAGCAAACCTTACTTGCAGTTGCCAATCTGACCAAGAGATGGTACTGTGGGTACACACAGCATTACAAGGCAATGCTGATAGAATAAATACCTGCTTGTGCTTGAACCACTCTGACTTAGATGTTCACAAACACGTATGGGTACTGCAAAAGTGCATTTAAGAACACTGACCGTGCAAAGAAAGTCAGAAGTTTGAGCACAATCAAGTGGTTTACAATTTGCATACACTGAAAGAGCATGAATGGGGCATCACATGCTGTGTTTACTTCTTTATGAATAAAAAAAGTTCAAGACACACAAAAGTCACACCTAATTGACATTGAAAAATGTGTGCATTTAAAAATAAATGCCTAGCGTTTTCCAACCTCAGCCATTCTGTGATTCTGTGAAAGTGAATCTATACAATTAAGGCTGTGCTGTAAAAACTATAACACAGAGTTTGCATTTAGCTTAAATGATGCATATAAGCAAGTGATTGTAAAGTTTAACATGGAAATACTAACAAAAACACCAGGCTCACTGGACTATATGGTGTAATTGGCTTCTCAAATTATTCTTGAATTTGTGGAAGATCATAGGTTTCTGCAAAACTGTTGGTGATTCACTCCACAGTGAAAGTGATGTCTTTTTTCTTTTGACAAATTACTTATCAATCCAGTGATGTTCCTTTTATATTACAGCAATTTCTAAGAATGTATTTAGTCCAAGTCTGCAGTGCAATATTTTTAAATAAGTCTGCATTATACTACACTAACCCTACTCTTTTAGTTTTTGCTTTTAACACATTTCCTCATTTTGAAGTGGTTTCACTGTTTTGAATTAGGCACAAGAGCAATGGATGTAGTGACTATTTCTTTTTAAACTCCCTGCAGGGTTTAGGATCTCACATTTGAAGTGCATTCTGTGCATTGTTTAGAGCCATACTGAGCACAGCTTCTTGAAGAAATTGTCACTGGCTGTCTCTAAATGCTCTGCATTCTGCTGTGGAATTTAACCTCATCTGTAGGGTGTCTTCAGTGTGGTCTGGGAGATAAAAGAGTCCTCGACATCTGCACACCAGGCCAGTGAGATAAGCTGGAAAGGTGGCAACATCACGTCCCACCCTGTATAAAGAAATCAAGCAAACAACTTTGCAAGAGGACAGTTTTTAAAGAAAGCTGGAGGAAGGAACCACTGTCCACCCTGCTTAGGAGCTGAAGACTTTCATGGTACAGGGAACTAGCCATGGGCCAAGGTAAGCAAAAATCACTTTGGTTAGTTCTACACAACTGAAGCAGAGAGATGACTAAGTATTTTAGCCACTGGAGCAGGGAGGGGGTCCAGCTTCCAAGCAACCCTGAGGAAAGTGACAGCAAGATCCATGAAAAGGCATATGAAGGGAAAGGAGTCAGGCTCCACATCACTCATTAGTCTTCAAGACAACCAGGGCAGACATCTTCATCACAGAGAACAAAATACGAGGTCAGAGCTGGCTCCATAAAGCTTGAAGTGGTGCAGGGCTGTGAACTGGATCCTTGAAGGGATTTGAAAGCCAGACCAGAATCATTCACTGAAAACAACATGTGGGAAAAAATCATGTGGGGAAAAGAAAACCAAAGCACACAATCCAGTGGGACTCCCACAACAAACACAGAAAGGACAACCAGAATGGGAGAAGGTATCATTGCAGAGGACAAGACATGCTAGACATAAGGAGAGAGCAGACCAATGAAAACTGTAAAGAGTAGTTGTGGTTTTAGCACAGGAGCAATGTATTTAGACAGCAGAGGACAACGGGATGATTTTTTCCTCTCTTCTGGTGCTGGACAGAAGCATGTGTGGTGTGTGCAATGCATGTGTAGAAGACAGGAGGGGGAAGAGGAGAAGGAGGAGCTTTTCTGTCTCCTGCAGCTTTGGGTATGGGATTGTCAACTAACGTGGTGCGAAGCAGGGAAAATGGTATTTGATGGATCACAGCAACATTGCATTTGAACCAGCAGTGAGGTTTGCAGCAGTGCACTCGAGGATGTAAGGTATAGGCAAAGGCAGCTTAATAGTCACTTGACACCAGAACAACCAAGCTCAGACTCAAGGCTCCTACAGACACTGGGCAGAAAGTCTCAAAGGCAGAAGGGGAATGTCTGAGTGGAGAAAACACTTGATCAGCTGCTTGTGATGCAGAATGTGGCTCAGGGCCAGACTGCAGGCAGGTCGCAGCCCCAAACTCATTCTGTATTTTCTCACACTACAGGTCTAAGCATCAAAAGATGTGATTTCAAGATCCCCTTGAACAACAACAACCACCATACAGAAGAAATCAGCACTGAAAGGCTTATTGTGAGGCGGGGCCAGCCGTTCACCATCACTGTGAACTTCTCAGCTCCGGTACACAACTACCTGCAGCAGATGAAGAAGACCTTTCTCATCGCACAGACAGGTAAGATCATTACCAAACTTACCAGAGCTCGGGTCCTCCAGTCCTGAAGAGCAGAGCTGGTGGCAAAAGCCATCTCCAGAGCTGGACAGAGGTGCTACATTTAGACATAAGGCCAGTGAACTATTTACCTAAGACACAGCAGTTTCTTGCTGCTGCAGGGTCACAACCAGATCCCTTTCAGAATCCACTGCAGCACAAAAACTAATGCAAGTTCACTACTCCATGATTTGAAAGTACTCACAGGATCTCTCCTGGCTTTTGCTTTAGCAATGCTCAAACTTTGCTAGTCTTACAGAGTGTATTCTAGTGAGACCTCTAAGAAGTGCAGCAATATTCAGCCCTGGCTCATTTTACCAAAACACGAGCATTTGGCTGTGACTTTTGTTCTAAGACTGAATTCCAGGAGGAGCAGATCTGCACCATTCTGGCTGTTCCTGGTTTCTACAAAACTATGAAATGCACATCTCGCTTTCAAACACGGAGGCCTGAGTGCAGTACTAACCTTGGGAAGATGTTCTAGGCATTAAACTGCTGAGGGGTTAAGTGTCTCTCACAAGGAGATCTGTGGCTCCCTCATTCTGCACAGGTGAGGAATAAACACGGTGTCTGGCATAAACACAACCAGATCTCTTTGGCTGCAGGATCACACCCTTCCAAAGCAGATGAAATCCAGACTGAATTTCCCATCTCCAGCCTGGGAGACCAGAAGCAATGGAGTGCATCACTGGAAGAACAGGACCTGTGCTTCTGGACCCTCTCTGTGAACACACCTGCCAGTGCCCCCATTGGCCAGTACACTCTGTTTCTGCGTGCCTCCCAATCTTCCTACCTCCTTGGAAAATTCACCCTCCTCTTTAATCCCTGGTGCCAAGGTATGTGGTCAGAAACAGAAAGGCAGGCTGGGAACAGCCACTTGATAAAAACAGCTCTTGAGCTCTGGCACTTTGCCCCCCTGGAGGTTTAGGCTGCCTCTCCCAGTGCTCTCTGCCACTCCTGTCCTGCTCCTCACAGCACCTTAGGAGAGAGGAGGGGGCTAATAAAGCTTAAAGTTTCCTACCTCAGCACTTCTGTGCCATTCCTGGAATACTCCACTGCCAGAGCCTTGCCCTGCTGCTAAGGGAAAAATGTCTGATGAAGTGTTTCCTATAATAAAGATTTTAAGAGGAGTCAAGATTGAAATTGTCTGATCAAGGCCACTCTATCTTTCTTAGCATTAGAGAAGTTATGAGCCAGTGGAAGAGCTGGCTAGTGCAACTGCCTAGGTCTGGAGGAACTTTTTGAACAAGGAAGCAGAGATGACAGTGAAATCATTTTTCCTGCCTGAATCAATCCATGGTGTTTTTCAATGCAGAATGACAGGGACTGCCAAAATCCCTGGAGTGCAGTGGAATCTGCTGATGTAAGAGAGATGCAAGTGCATCTGAGACCGGGAGTGCTTTATTCCTAATGCTCTTTTTCCTCTCATCCAGATGATGAGGTGTTCTTGGCTAATGAGGCGCAGAGGCAGGAGTACATTTTAAACCAAGAGGGTGTCATCTACTCAGGGACTGAAAATGCACTCATAGCACAACCCTGGGACTTCAGTCAGGTAAGCAAGAGGTCCAACACATCTGTATCCTCTTATAGCCACAAGCAGAGGAAAGGTATATATATTCTAGAGTGCTCTAGAAAAGCATGGATTTCCCTCAGTCAGGGGATGCAGTATCATGTTGATGCATTTCCCACCTTCAACGGAGCTGGAGGTCTGTCTTCAGTATGTTGTGTACCCCCTCCAAATCTCTGCCTGCAGCTCTCCTCCTCAGCCCACGTATATAAGACTACCAGCAGAAAGGGAGAAATAAATCTGCACAGCTACAGACCCTGGCAGGGACTCAAGAGAGCAAAAGTTAAGGCTGAATTTCCTGAAATGATGTGCTCTTGTTTCAGTTTGAGGAGGACATTGTTGACATCTGCTTCACTCTGCTGTGCCTGGGTGAACACCATCAAGGACACAAGGATCCCACCCAGCGCAGGAGCCCTGTCCACGTCTGCCGTGCAGTGGCTGCCATGGTAAGATGAGCAGCCAGCAGCCCTGGCCCTAGCAGGGTGCACCTTCTCAATGCCAGTCCAGGGCAACCCTCTGACCAAAGACAAAGCCTGCCCAGAGCTGTTCCAAACACCTCCTGCCCGTCTCCAGCCTGTCCTGATATTCCTGCAGCAGACAAGTAGTGCTGCAGGAGTTCCTTAGCAGTGCCAGGACACTTACTGAAGGAATCTGAGGAGGCTGCTGCTCTTGCTCTGCTCAGCCCTGACCTTCATGCCTTGCACAAAAAAATTCCTCTTGGTTTCATCTGCTTTGGGAGTAGCTTCATCAAACAGGATTGAGTGGACCCAGCAAAGAGAGGCAATTCCTAAATACATCTTTCTCTTTCTTCCCTGCAGCTGAACTGCAATGAGCTCAGAGGAATCCTGACAGAATATGAGGCTGGGCAATGCTATAATGGGACACCCCCTTCCAAGTGGCTGGGAAGCAGCCCCATCCTCCGGCAGTGGATTGCATCAGAGTGCCAGCCTGTCCGCCACGGGCAGTGCTGGGTGTTTGCTGCAGTCATGTGTTCAGGTACAGCAGTGCTTCAAACACTTCTGTGTTAAGCAAAGCCTTACCTGGCCTGCAGGACCTCTAGCACATGCCTGAATTCCCAGCTTAACACAGATCCAGTAACATAACCTTTAACATCTAGGTGAGAGGCAGATGTTCAGAGTTTCCTCATCAACATTTAGCATCACTAGCTTTCACCCAAGGCACCTGTGAGATCTTATTTCCTGAGAGGGCAATGACTCTTGCAAAGTCCAACCAGCAAGCCTGGTGCCATTCCTAACAGGCCTAGCACCAAAAAAGGCTCTCTGTCTCTCAGCTGAGGCACCCTTAGGGCAGGAGGCACAACTGATTCACGGCTCTCTCTTCTGCACAGTTCTGAGGTGCCTGGGAATTCCCACCAGGGTGGTCACTGGCTTTACCTGGGCTCACAACACTAAGAGCAGCCTGAGTGTGGATGAGTTTTATGATGAAGATGGGACACTGCTCACACAGGACAAGCATGCTCGTGTCTGGTAAGAAAACAGGACAGGGCCCAAGCAAGAATTTTGAGACAATACCTGGATGTAGGAAGTGATAGAGGGGGGAAAAGAA
Organism: Scytalopus superciliaris; assembly: GCA_013400415.1. Lineage (NCBI taxonomy): Eukaryota > Metazoa > Chordata > Aves > Passeriformes > Rhinocryptidae > Scytalopus > Scytalopus superciliaris. Next base: position 192,902 of record VXBX01004251.1, on the reverse strand, counting down.
AGAATTAAAACAGCTGTAGGGATGTGGATAGGAGACAGCTCAGCTGAGATCCTGTCTATGTGATCTATTCTTGATAAACTGTGCAATCCAAACTGAAGAGTGCCCTATTATTAGGGCCCACTTATGATAGCCCAGTCCAGCTGGAGAAACTCCACTTGTATCAAGAGCCATGGTCTCTGCTCTCCTCAACATGCACTGAACTCTCCCAAATGAGCATTGACTGGCTGTGATTTGGCTAAAACATTCCTGTACCTCTGGGCTCAGTCCCTTGGTATAAGCTCATGGTGTTGTTTCTTGCAGGACCTTCCACGTTTGGAACGAATGCTGGATGGCCCGGGCAGATTTGCTGCCAGAGTACAGCGGGTGGCAGGCACTGGATGCCACGTGCCAGGAGAAAAGTGAAGGCAAGACATCAGAGATGGGCTTGGGAAAGAACAGGGGGGAAGTGGAGCGGGGAGCAAATAAAGCAGTTCAGTGTTCCTCCCTTCCCCAGCTTCCAATGGAAGGATGCAAAAGGACAGGGACTCACCCTGCTGATTTTAGTCCCGAAATCATTATTTATCTGTTTGGCTTGTGCAGCTTGTGTAACTTTTAAGAGCTCTACCACAGCACTGCTTCCTAATGTCTTCCTAAATTAGATACTTCATTACTCCCAGTACAGGTCTAAACTACAGACAGTTTTAGTTGGTAAAGCCTCAGAATCTTAACAAGGCCACATTTTCTCTTCAGGTCCATCCTTCTGTGGGCCAGCCCCTGTCCATGCCATCAAGGAAGGGGACACAGAAGTTGATTATGATGTCTGCTACTTCTTTGCTGCCATCAATGCCAAGTGTCAGGTCTGGATACAGAGAGCAGATGACAACCTCAAGCCAGCTTTTGGTGGTACAAAATACACTGGTAACAACATCAGCACCAAGAGTGTTGGCAGTGAGCGCTGTGAGGACATCACACACAAGTACAAGTATCCTGAAGGTACGGGGCAGGCCAGTGGCTGAGCACATTCCTTACCAGTGGTACAACAGACTAGAGAGCAGAGCCAACCCAGAGCACCAGAGTCATCCACTTCTCACTACTTCTCCTTCAATGGCATGAAAACACCTAACTCTGCCTAGAGACCTAAAGCAGAGGTCATAGTCTGAATTTCACCCTGCTTAATCGCAATGACCAGGTCTGTAGAAGGTCAGGTGTTTCTTTACCAGAAACTTTCACATCTGGAAAAACTTTTCTGATTTCTGTTACTTCTGTGTTCTGTACATTCACCTCCCATTAGCTCTGTAATAGATAGACAGACCTATTTCAGACTCCAGCTTTCTGGAAAGGACTATTATGCTCTCAAATATTGCCTACATTTCTCCCTCTAAAAGCAGCTTCAGAATCTGAGTGCTGTTTCCCTCACCCACCCCTGCCATCTCCTCTCAGCCTGTGGCATGTTGTCTCCTTGGCTGCACTCCCTCAGATGAGAACACAGGCCTGTGCCTTAGCTACAGCAATAGTTAGAGGCCACTGACTCCTTTACTCTGACAGATGTTAGCACAAAGTGCTTTAAAAACTATGACAATTCTTCCCGAGTAGAATCTGCCAGGTACATACAATGAATATCCTGCCAGCTGAAATTGTCAAACTGCTCCAATCAGAAGCTCAAAAGGATATCTCTCTATGCTCTTAGAAACAGTTATCTACAGTACTGCCAGAATAAATCAATGCCATTCTCCTGCACTTGCTGCTTCACACTAGTAAACTGGAAAGAAGATTAAAATATGTGCTTCTTTTTTGTGACAGGCTCTCTCAAGGAAAAAGAAGTACTTGACAAAGCCTACAGAAATATAAAGAAACTTGAGACAACCACCAGCAGCAGCACAACACAGTTTAGCTCCATTCCTATTGCCCTTGAAGAGCCAGTTAACTTTTTCATCCAGCTCCAGTCGAACAGTTCTCTGCAACTGGGACAAGATATTCCACTTTCCATTGAAGTGTTTAACTTCAGTGGTCAAGAAAAGGCTACTCACCTGGTACTTGGAGCCCAGTCTTTACATTATAATGGTGTGCCCATTACCCAGCTCTGGAAGGAAGAGTTTCATTTTAACCTCCAAAGCAATGAAGGTAAGGGTGGATGGGTGCATGGCTAGAAAAGTGTCTAGTTCTCACTTCAGGAAAAATGCTTTTACTCATAAGTTTACAAAAAGTTGGCTGAATAGCTGACTGTGATTGCCCAGAGAGGTTGTAGAGTCTCCCTCAGTGGAGATATTCAAGGATCATCTAGACACAATCCTATGCCACGTGGTCTGGGATGACCCTGCTTGGGCAGGGAGGTTGGACCAGATGACCCACTGTGGTCCCTTCCAATGTTACTGATTCTGCAACTCTGTGAAATAAAACACTTCGGCAGCATCACCTTAAAGGTTTTCAATCTGCAAATGCAGTTGGGATCACCTAAGTATTTAAATGCTGCAGCTTTCAGTACAGTGTTGGGCATTAAACACTCCAAGGTGTCACACAGGAAAAGATCAGACTGCTTATCTGTGTTTTCACCACTCTATTTCAGTCAACAACCTGAAGGTCCTTGTGCCTTACTCACTGTATGGAAAAGAGCTGGGAGAGAACCACCTGCTCAGGCTGACTGCTGTGCTGAGAGACGAGGACTCCTTCTACATATACCTGGCACAGGAAGAGATCAGCATTTCTGATCCCCTTCTCACTGTTGAGGTTAGTTTGGGCTCTCATTCTGCTACTGCAGCAGGAAGAAAACACCTTTCACAGTCATAAGCAGTAAAACAATTCTGCTGGGTTTGGTGGCTCTCCTCATACCGGGTTCTTTCAAAGCACTGAGATACCAGTTTGGGGAAGGTGAGTTGGGCTACAGTTTGCACAGCACTCCCACTTCTAGTTTTATCACGTGTGTGCATGAGGAAATCCTGATGACTCTTAACTCACTGAGCAGTCTGGAAATCAGAGACTGCAGAAGGAAACTAGAGTGGAAGAAACTAACCTGGACTTTGCCTCTTCTGCCAACTGGCAGCTCGGGTTAAGACTCTGGCATTAAAAACCATACATTTCCCTTTAATCATAGAACTCCTTCCTTCTCTCAGTTTCAATTCATTTCCTTCTTTCAACAGCTTCCAGAAAACATGGTACAGTATCAGCCAAGCACAGCAAAGATCAGCCTCCTGAACCCTCTCCCTGAAGCCCTGGAGCAGTGTGTGATAGCAGTCACAGGGCGAGGGCTCATTTACAGACAAAGGAAGTACAGGTAAGTGCAAACTGATGGACCTAAGGACAGCAAATGAAAAAAGAGACACAAGACAAGCTAAAGAAACCCTTGCACAGGAAAGGCTGTCCCCAAAAATAACCAGGCAACAACATGGCAGGAAGATACTGCTTTAGCATGAAAGCCCCAGGCATCCTGTCCTTTATTTACAGATAATACAGAAGATTTTCACAATCAAAAGGAGAACTTCCAACAGATGTGTAATACTTAAGTTGAAGCCAATATGGCATCTGTGAAAGCTTCAACCCCAAAGGCCTAGATAGCAAAAGGAAAGCCTCCTGTCAACAAAAAGGGTAACAAGACCATAAGACACAGTCAGAAACACACATTAAATAAGACAACAGTCAGAGGTCACTGAAATGAGCCATGAGACATCAATTACTTTTTAGTGAGCCACTTAAACATCCTTAAGTGGAGTAAAACTATACTGTTGGTGACATATCTTTCCACCCATTACCCACTGTAAACAATGAAGCCAGTCCCTGGGTTCAATTGTAGTGGTGTCTTCCCCTTCTCTGCTGAAGAACCAGGCAAATGTGGCTTAGCCAAGAGTCATCCAAAAAGGCATGCTCTCCTTGCCAGGACAAACACCCCACATTTCTCTGAAGAAGCTGCATTAGGGCAAAGTCACCTTAGATGGCTCCATGGGGAGTTTCCCCACTCCTGCCCAAACTACTGTCAGATGACAGTTCCATTCTGGTAGTTCAGATAACTGCTAGCTTTCTTCTATTTATTATTTTCCTTTTCCTTTCTTTTCTTTCCTTTTTTTTGGCACCACACTCCTGTATAGCAAATGCATGCCCTAGGCCCAGAGAAGCAGAAATACAAAGAGCTGTGATTCCCGTATAATCCCTTCTCTTTCAGGCTGGAATCTGTGCAAGCTAAAAGCACTCAAGAGCTGCAAGTCCCATTCACCCCCATCCGAGCAGGGCCCAGAAGACTCACTGCACAACTTACCTGCCCTCAGCTCCAGAACCTGAAGAGCTACAGAACTGCCAACATCGCAGCTGCCTGAAGCTCAACTTAGAAGAGGTCCTGCTGCCCTGCTTACAAAAGAGTGGTCATGATCTGTGCCCTGATCTTAGGCCAGCACAGATGTTAACAGTGTAATAAAAGTTAAGTTTAAAACCATGTCTGACTTTGAATATTTATACAAATTCAACTCTCTCCCATCTGCCACTATGTCCACTCTTGGGTGTTAGAAGCTGAACTTTACTGTGACAAAGAGGGGCTGAATGCTCCAGCAGACACTGCATTTCTCACCACATACATGTGCTGAACCCACCACTGCTTAGTCACTTCCCCACCTGTGATGAAAAAAGGATATCCTGGAACTTTAAAGTTATGATAGATGTAGCATTTCTCTAGAGACACACTCTTTCCCCCCTACAGATCCTTGACATTGATAAAGTAGTAAACAGTGTTTTCTGTTGCTTTCTGAGAAAATAAAAAGGAGAAAGCTCATTTACTGCTCTCTCAGTTTAGAGAGAAAATAGCAGCAGTGCAGCATATTTTCTAATGATTCACTGGTCTGCTTGCAAAAGAAGCAAGACCCTTGCCTTCTGTATATATCCTCTGTCTCCTGAAGACAGATAAAGCAACTCATGCAAATCTAGCATATTTTATTTTCCTTTGAACCCCACAGTAGTTGCAATGTCTGAAGAATGGGGCACATTAAGATGCAGCACTGCATCATCCCAAGAATCCAAGTAAAATCACAACTTTTGCAATGGCAAAGAGCAGCTTCATGGAAATGTTTTTCCAAGTGGCAGTAAAATTCTCTCCTAAAAACATTGTTCTCATCATTTTCCAAGCAGCTGAAGAACAGCAAGATTCACTGGAAAAGCATATGCCAGAGCCAGTGGCAGCAACACACGTAGGCACAGAAGAGCTAGAGTTGACCCTGTGTGAAGTTCTTGATTTTGTTCATGTTGTGATCTACTGCATCATTTAGAAACTGCACCCAGCCTTCCTCTGATGGTGGACATACATGGCTTGTCCTGCAAAAGTGGAGGAAATTCATTAGGAAAGCCTCTTGGGTGTCTTATACCTATGCATCCAGGTAATATGGGTACTGTGAAGTGCTGAATAACCACAGCATTAAAACAGGGCTGCTATAGCCCCCGAGACACTATAGAGACCCCACATCCATGTCTGTAGTCCCAAACCTTAACACAAATGTGTGTGGGAACCATTTTCATCCCTACCATCCTTTTCTTACTCCCATCCCTCTGGAACCAGAAAACATCACAATTATTCCAAATGCCAGCATTTACAGCCTAGAAAGAAGACATCTTCACCATGAGGCAGAAAGGTCTCAACCTTCACAGCAGGGAACACACACATATAAAACTGCAGCTCATACTCACTTTGCAATCTCTAAGGCTTTCTTTAATACTGAGGCCAACTTAGCAGCCTAGAAAGAAACAAAAGGGAAATAAAGTGAGCCAAACATGGGGGAAAATAGGGTCCCAGCAGCATTGGAAAAGAAAGAGGAATGCAGAAAGGCTCAACAGCCAAGAATGGGTAAAACTGCCACCAATCCTGATGCAGAATGAAGTTATCTATCACTGCCATGCTGGAAGTGTCTCCCACCCTACTGCTGGCTGGCAGAGATGACAAAAAAAACAGAGTGGTTTTTAAAGCATACATTAAAATGCTCTTTTAAAAAAAGATAAGCCAATTAGAATTTGGTAACTGATATTAAGATATGAAGTTAGAAGTGACTGACTCCAATGCTATTTGATATTAAGCAATACTTTTTTCTTCATTCCAAAAATCAAGCCACTGGCCAAAGGCATGAAACCAGAATTAAGAATAAAAAAATCTCAGGTATGAGAAGATTTGTACTAAAGTCATGACGCAAGGGACCTCTGGAAGTCATCCAGCACAACCCCCTGCTCAAAGCAAGGCCCACCTCAAGGTTCAGTCAGGCTGCCACATTATTGCCCACTCAAGCTTTGAGTCCTGCCGAAGATGTACCTTCCAGTGATTGTCTGAGCAGCCTGTTTCAGTGCTTAAACACACTCACTCCACAGGAGTTTTTAATTTGCATTTTTAATCTAGGTAACTTTATTTGAGCAAGTACACATGCAGTATATCAGTAGCCTCAGACCTTGCTTTCCTGAGGTTCTGTCACTGGACAGCTATTATAGTTCAGGATTATAGTTCAGAGCTAAAGCTTCAAGGGGTCATGCTCTTCCTTAAAGAGGTAAAGATGAGGAATGTTATTTCCATTTGAAGGAAGAAAAGTGTGCAAGAACCAAAGGGCACCCTTCATCCCTAAGAAATCATTACTGAGGCACCCACTAACACCCACCTCTCCCTGACAGTCACATAATCCCTCTAGTTTGATGTCTCCCCATTCCCTACAGCCCAGTCAGCAGCCCCACAAAGGCAGATACTCACATTGAGTCGCACGGCCAGCGGGTTCACAGGTGGGTACATGCTCAGTGCCAGCTCATCAACACTAGAAGAGAAAAGAGGGGAGCAATGGAAGAAAGGTCCTGATAGCACAACTATGGATCCTGGTCAAAGCCTACACCCAACCCTGACTGTAAGTCAGGAACAGCAGTGCATTTCATTTGTACCCAAGGGATGCTTCTCACTGACTTCTCAGACCCCTGTGTGTCCCTTTCACTGTGCAGTGAGACTTGACCACAGCTCTACCCCAAACTGCAATGTATGTTCCTCTCTTGACCTGCACAACTTTCACCAGCTTATGCCACAAAAGTCTTCCCACCACACCTGCATCCAACACCTGCTCACAGCTCCAGTACCATAGAGGTTGTCCTAATCCATTCTCTAGACCTTGAGAAAGAGCAGGACTGCTCTAGAGCAAAAAGCAGCACAGGGTGAGACCTGCTTACCTCGGACTGATCTCATTAGCAATGTCTGCAAGGTCATCCAGCTGAGCAATGTGCTCTGGAGAATCAGCTTTGCCATAGGCTTTCACTGCACCCAGGACCTTCTTCAGGCAAGCTTTAGAAGCCTTCATCAATCCCATGCAGGAGCTAAGCAGCTGTCTGTCAGCTTCTGACCAGTATGTGTCTCTGTTGCCCCGAAAGCCCAGCTCTTCATCTTCCATGATGTCACCATAGGGGTCCTGCCCTTCCACCAGTGCCTGAGAACACAGATGCACTGAAAACCCAGAGCCTGATATCAATTCCAGCAATACCCAGGAGGAAAGGGAAAACATCATCTAGACATCATGCAAATAATTAATGGGAGAATCTCAGTTGGTTAATCCTAGAACTGGATTATGAGAACTAATCCCTCACTCTAATTCAACAGTGAAAACAGCAAGAAACTGGTGAATAATGACCTTTTCACATCAACCTAAACTGCCTCCCACATACCCCATGCCCAATTCAGGACACAGCTTTATGGAAACCTTATATAAAGTGAACCAGGATTATGAGATTAAAAACTCGTTAAAATCCATGTAAAAAACAATAACCTAGGTCATATCAGAACAAATTTAAATTAAAGCCTGTATATAGCACAATCCCTCTATTCCATGACTGAACCACCACAGAGGGTGGTGGGGCAGTGGAACAGGCTCCCCAGGGAAATGTTCATGGCCCCACACCTGACAGAGCCCAAGGAGCATTTGGACAATACTCTCAGGCACACAGTGGGATTACTGGGGTTGTCCTGTGCAGAGCCAGGAGTTGGACTTGATGATGCCTGTGCGTCCCTTTCAACTCAAGATATTCTATGAGCCTATTAATCCATCGCTGCAAGTTCCTCTGAGACTTAGGGGCTTTCTTACGTGTTCCATCTCCTCCACAGCATCCTTCACCACACCCAGACATGCAGCCAGAGCTGATGCAACTGCTGCCTGGTTATCTGCAAAAGAAAAAGGATGAAAACTGTGGCACCCCACTCTTTCAAATCAGTTTGCAACAACCTTAACCTAGGTTTGCCATCATTACACCTTGAGACTGTAGGGTCATACTTTTTGCAGAGCTCAGAGCTGTGCTGTTGCCATGCAAAGAATCTGGCATGGCTTCCAAGCTTAATACATTTCAAAAGCAGCTGGGTTTTGGAGAATGAGTGAGCCTTCAGTGTACCAGACTGACTGCCCTAGCATAGGTTATTGATATTCCAAGACAACATGTCCTAGTTTTGCTGCTCTGCATTTACAATGCTCACCTCGTGGCAGGTTGGACACTTGCTCACATGCCTCCCACACACCTCCAGTTGATATAAGCTGTTCCTGAGACAAGCTGAAACAAAACAAAAAACCCCAAAGTTAGACTGAATAACACCACTGTGCTTTTATTAACATCACTTTTTATTAACACCACATTTTATAAACACCACTGTGTTTTTATTTTCTACACCAAAGATGATGCACACTAGTAGTCCTGCTGGAAAGATGTCACCAACCGGCCCATGCCTGTGTAAAGACAGAAATGCTGTCTCCTACTGTGCTTAATTATCCATTAGAAAAAGAAGCAGGAGATTCTTACAAATGTCTCTCAAAATGCTCAGGCATATTATTTCTCTTTCAGAATCCATGCAAATCACAGGGCTGTATTAGAGATTACTGAGGTAACCCATAAAGAAAGGAAACAGTCCATAACGGTCTGATAATTAGCTTTTATAAAATAGGGCAGTCACTGCATGACAGCTCATCTCAAGGACAACAACTACCAAACAGTTCAAATGCTATCCAGCACCATCATGTGAACTTGCTCCCAACATCTTTCCTGGTCACAGACAGGATGAAAATCTATTGTCCATGTAGGCAAATGCACCTCACTCAGTTACTGGGACAAGAAGGTACTGTCAGAGCCTTGAGCAGAATTCCACCCTCCTCAGTTTAGTAGGCTCAACTGCAGTGTAGTTGGTGAAGTACAAGGTCAGCTCCTTTGCCAAGAGGAGGCATTGGGAACACAGCCAGAAGTCAGGGCCAGTTTATCCTTACCCTTGGAGATGCTTTTACCCTGAGGTTCTTTCACCAGGCCCTGTTTGAGCTCCATCTCAGTTGTGCAGCAGCTTTGCACCCAGTCTCACACCCCCTTGATTCTGACCTCACTGTAATTCTGAACTCACTGTAATGGACAATCACTGGATGGTGCCTGATGCCAGTCACTCTCTCGGGACCTGCCCTTCATCTGACTTACTGGCCTGACTTTTCAGCTTGAAATCATTCCTCTGGGCTTGTCTGATGATCTGACTCTCAAAGGAATCTCACCACCCTCACCACCGCTGCCCTGATCACTCCGATCCTGCAAAACTGAGCCTTTACTGAAGAGGCCACTGCCCCTTCCTGCTTCCAATGGTGCTCTGCTTCTGCCTCCCTCCTGCCCTTAGGAAGCAGTCTGCACGTGCTGCTTCCTAGCAAGTATGCTTGTAACTTTTTCTTTCCTTTTTTTTTTTCTTTTTTTAATTATCATAGAATCATGAGATTGAAAATTACAACCTCTCCACTGGAGAATTGAGAATTGTGTCTGTGAGCTGGATCATCCCTTCCACTACTTCAGTGGTAGCATCTCGTACCATCTTCCGAAGAGTAGTACCTGGGTGAGATTGAGAAAGAGCAAGAAAGTTGCCACAGAGTCAGCACTGACAGAAAGCAACTGCTGAGATGAACACACAAACTGCTCTCTTTGTGTGGATACACTGTAAAAATGAAGCTACAGGCATTTTGAAGGAAGCAGAATACTTCCCAGTTCCAAAAAGGACTCTGGATAAGGATTTCAATACTTCATAAATACCAATGCTCAATCAACTGTACAACTTCCTACATTATCGCTCTTCCACGGATGGAAATCTGCAGTAGACAGACAAGTCATTCACTCATAAACATGTTCAAAGTCTACAGAATAGCTGATAATGGGACAACCTGCTAATGAAAACCTGCAGATTTATTATTGGGCCAGATCTCATATTGGGCTCCGAAATACTGAGTTTCTTTATACAGTGGTGAAAGAACCATCACCCTATATAGTGCCTTGCTGTCACCACCTCACCTTGGCCCTTGGGGAGCCAGTAGTACACTGTGGCAACTGCCAGAATGGCATTTTGGACATCTTCACTCAGCTTCCTGCAATCCTGAAAAGGCAGAGGCAAAAGGATCACCTTTGGATCACCATGAGCAGCACACAGCTGCAAGCACATTTAGAAAGTCTCACATGCATTCACCGGCTTTCAGACTGCTTGGAGGAAAGGGAAGCATAGTAATGCTTCCTGCTTGAGAAACAAATCCAGCACAAGAAGAAGATACAGTAAACAAGCTGTATGCATCACAACTCATGATTTGGTGACAAAACATGCCCTGGTGTGGTGGTCATGCACCAGAGACGAAGAAGTAACTTAGATCATTATTCTGAAGATTTATTTTTTCCTCTGCACCAAACACAGGTGTGATAAACTTCTCTCAATTAACAGTAAAAATATTTCACATTCTTTTTTGAATCTAAGGTCCGTATTCTTCAACATTCTGTCTCTAGCAGCAACTGGCTGTAGCTGTTAAAGAATGTAAGAATACTTCTATTAAGTGTATCTCCTTAACTTGTAGAAATTAGTCTCTGGGCACCTCTTGAATTATGTTAACACACTCTACAATACACAGCCCATAGTGACATCCCTTGTTTGCACTGAACCAAATTGTATTAGCCAAGACATACCTGAAGCTTGTCATAAACACAGCAATTTCACAGCCTGTGGAGGATTTCGCTCACCTCTGCAGAAGGTAGTGGGGGCCTTGAGAATGCCAGGCTCAGCTTTGTAGCTTCCTGTGATGCTACTTGGAATGTCTGACCTAGAAAAAAATTCAACGGGACCAAAAGAAGAGAAAGTAACTCTGGCAAAAGGTGATGAGCTGCACCTCTGATGCTGCTACTTGATTACCCTTAGTTCCTCCCATGCCCTATGAACACATAAACTAAATCCCACCCCAAAGTAAAACCCCACGGTGCCATGCACGTAGAAACATGTTCAAAGTCTACAGAATAGCCGATAATGGGACAATGTGTCCTACGCCTGCTTTTTTACATTTTCCCTTTTACATGGCTGGCGGTGACATCCACAACCCCGACTTGCACCTCGGTCCATGACCCCTTCCCCGGGATGCCCTCGGAGGGTTTAACGGAGCCCAAAGGCGTTATAAACCTTGTACCAGCGGTCTAATGCCAGCACCCACGTCCTGGAGTGGCAGCCGACCACTGGCAGGGTGGTCAGGCTCTGGAATGGGTTGCCCAGGGAGAAGATGGAATCACCATCCCTGGAGGTGCTTGAGAACCGCCTGCAACTGGGCGCTGGGTGATGCGCGTTAGGGGGTTACAGGGGCAGCGCTGGCTTGACGGCTGGATTTGATCTTAAAGGTCTGTTTCAACCTTGACGATTCCACTATTCCATGAATGGAGGGCAGTGCCAAGCTCCGGGTATGGGATCCCCGCCCNTCCTTTTTTTTTTTCTTTTTTTAATTATCATAGAATCATGAGATTGAAAATTACAACCTCTCCACTGGAGAATTGAGAATTGTGTCTGTGAGCTGGATCATCCCTTCCACTACTTCAGTGGTAGCATCTCGTACCATCTTCCGAAGAGTAGTACCTGGGTGAGATTGAGAAAGAGCAAGAAAGTTGCCACAGAGTCAGCACTGACAGAAAGCAACTGCTGAGATGAACACACAAACTGCTCTCTTTGTGTGGATACACTGTAAAAATGAAGCTACAGGCATTTTGAAGGAAGCAGAATACTTCCCAGTTCCAAAAAGGACTCTGGATAAGGATTTCAATACTTCATAAATACCAATGCTCAATCAACTGTACAACTTCCTACATTATCGCTCTTCCACGGATGGAAATCTGCAGTAGACAGACAAGTCATTCACTCATAAACATGTTCAAAGTCTACAGAATAGCTGATAATGGGACAACCTGCTAATGAAAACCTGCAGATTTATTATTGGGCCAGATCTCATATTGGGCTCCGAAATACTGAGTTTCTTTATACAGTGGTGAAAGAACCATCACCCTATATAGTGCCTTGCTGTCACCACCTCACCTTGGCCCTTGGGGAGCCAGTAGTACACTGTGGCAACTGCCAGAATGGCATTTTGGACATCTTCACTCAGCTTCCTGCAATCCTGAAAAGGCAGAGGCAAAAGGATCACCTTTGGATCACCATGAGCAGCACACAGCTGCAAGCACATTTAGAAAGTCTCACATGCATTCACCGGCTTTCAGACTGCTTGGAGGAAAGGGAAGCATAGTAATGCTTCCTGCTTGAGAAACAAATCCAGCACAAGAAGAAGATACAGTAAACAAGCTGTATGCATCACAACTCATGATTTGGTGACAAAACATGCCCTGGTGTGGTGGTCATGCACCAGAGACGAAGAAGTAACTTAGATCATTATTCTGAAGATTTATTTTTTCCTCTGCACCAAACACAGGTGTGATAAACTTCTCTCAATTAACAGTAAAAATATTTCACATTCTTTTTTGAATCTAAGGTCCGTATTCTTCAACATTCTGTCTCTAGCAGCAACTGGCTGTAGCTGTTAAAGAATGTAAGAATACTTCTATTAAGTGTATCTCCTTAACTTGTAGAAATTAGTCTCTGGGCACCTCTTGAATTATGTTAACACACTCTACAATACACAGCCCATAGTGACATCCCTTGTTTGCACTGAACCAAATTGTATTAGCCAAGACATACCTGAAGCTTGTCATAAACACAGCAATTTCACAGCCTGTGGAGGATTTCGCTCACCTCTGCAGAAGGTAGTGGGGGCCTTGAGAATGCCAGGCTCAGCTTTGTAGCTTCCTGTGATGCTACTTGGAATGTCTGACCTAGAAAAAAATTCAACGGGACCAAAAGAAGAGAAAGTAACTCTGGCAAAAGGTGATGAGCTGCACCTCTGATGCTGCTACTTGATTACCCTTAGTTCCTCCCATGCCCTATGAACACATAAACTAAATCCCACCCCAAAGTAAAACCCCACGGTGCCATGCACGTAGAAACATGTTCAAAGTCTACAGAATAGCCGATAATGGGACAATGTGTCCTACGCCTGCTTTTTTACATTTTCCCTTTTACATGGCTGGCGGTGACATCCACAACCCCGACTTGCACCTCGGTCCATGACCCCTTCCCCGGGATGCCCTCGGAGGGTTTAACGGAGCCCAAAGGCGTTATAAACCTTGTACCAGCGGTCTAATGCCAGCACCCACGTCCTGGAGTGGCAGCCGACCACTGGCAGGGTGGTCAGGCTCTGGAATGGGTTGCCCAGGGAGAAGATGGAATCACCATCCCTGGAGGTGCTTGAGAACCGCCTGCAACTGGGCGCTGGGTGATGCGCGTTAGGGGGTTACAGGGGCAGCGCTGGCTTGACGGCTGGATTTGATCTTAAAGGTCTGTTTCAACCTTGACGATTCCACTATTCCATGAATGGAGGGCAGTGCCAAGCTCCGGGTATGGGATCCCCGCCC
>VXBX01004251.1:166848-179143 GCA_013400415.1 Scytalopus superciliaris | reverse complement strand
CCCGCCCTCCCGACGGCCCCACCCCGGTCCTCAAAAACCAGACCGGCCCGGATCGCATCGAAGCACTTTATTAGCGACGGAGGAAGCGGCGAAGCAGCGGGGTGTGCGTGGCTGGGATAGGAACAGGGGCTCTCACCCCTCTACAGCAGCCGGCGGAGTTCCTCGAAGTTGAGCATGTTGTTGGCTACGTCGGACCAGGCTGCGTGGGTCGCACCGTCCATCTCGGGGGCCAGGCTGTTGGTGCTCTCCAGAGCGTGGTTTGTGCCCCCGATGACCTCATGGCACTCAGGGCACTTACCCCTCTCCATTGCCCCCCCGCACTCCCCAATCACATAGACATGTCCATTTTTGCACTTGAACCAATGGCCACGGGGACAGCCAATAGCTTTGACAATTTGCACCCGCTCAGCTTCAGAAATCCCTAGGCCTGACACAGGCAAGTCGGTGGTGATCTTCTCCATGTGAGCCTTCACTGCAGCCTCATCCTGCTCTGTAAATTTCTTTGTCCCTTCCAGGATCTCACGTGCACTGGCGATCTCTGCTGCAAGCACCGGGGAGATCATCCTGCTTGGAATGTTGCACCTTGCCAAGAGGTTCACCAAATAGGTCAACCTCTGGATCTCAGACTGCAGGTCAGAGAGCTCCTGTTCTGTAAAACTGATGCGTTGCTTATCCAGCCACACCTGGACTTCACCCAGCCTCTTTCTCACCCCTTGTCTCTCATTCTCAGCAATTTTGCTCAAAGAAGCGGTCAGGTCTGCTACACGTTTGTAGAAGTTAAGCTGGTTCTCAATTAATCCAATACTCTTCATGGACAGATCAGAAGCTTTTAGTTTATCGTTCAGCATGAGGTACTGCTGGGGTAGATTGATATTCAGAACAGTATGCTCCGCCAGGGTAGCCTGCAGTTTTTGTCTGCTAGACTCAATTTCCTGTGCTGAGCCTTGGATTTTCTGTTTCACCTGTTCTATCTCATCCACATGCCTTTTCACACTGGTGCTGTATCTCAAATTCTTTCTGATGGGTGTCTGACACATAGGGCATACCTTCAGCTTGACCGCATCATCATCTACATCCATATAATGGTCCAGGCCTTGGGACTCAAAGATATGGCCACAGTCTTCAAGCTGCACAAATCGAGCACCTGGGTCTTCCTCAAAGCCAAAAAAGATCTGAGTGAGTTCCTCCCGGTTACAAACAAGGCACTTCTTTGGGCAGGGCTCTCCACACAATCCAACACAGGGATGACCACAGTCCAGTAGCTTAGCACATGGCACATTGCAGCGAGGCCTATTGCACGGCTCAGAGCACAGGTTGGTGCACTGGTAGTGCTGGCACTGCCACTCACAGGGCTCAGCACAAGGGACACAGATCTCTCCACATTTCTTGTTACACTGACTGTGAACACAGTAGTTCTCACATTTCAGCTGACAGGGAGGGCATTCTGTAGTACAAGGCTCCTGACACTTGTGAGAGCAGATCAAGAAGCGCTTGCATGACTTGTTGCATGCCTTATGAAATCTTCCTTCCAAGCAAGTGTAACAGGAACCTGAACATGCATGACCACATGCCAGTGTGACAGAACACTTAGCCTCACATTTCACAGGCACCTTAGGTTGCCTTGCAGCAACCCAGCATTCGACTTGCTGCTTGTGGCCACATTTCAGTGTGGCTGTAACCTGTTTAGGACACTGCTTCGTGCATTCCTGCCCACAGAAATTGCTGCACGTGTGTCCACATTTCAGCTTTTTCTGGCAACTTTCTAGGCACATAAATTTACTCTCTGGAGTAGAGCATGGCACCATCTGCTTGTGGCCACACCTAGAAATAGTTTTCTCTACTTTCACAAGACATTGTCCACAGGACACATAACACGGCTTTGGACAGCGGTGCCCATCTGCACAAAGCACCTTTTGACAAGGCTTCAGACACTGGAACTCTTCGTGCTCCATGTCATAGGGGTGACATGCCCTTGTGCAAACATGTCCACAACTCAATCTAAACTCACAGGGACGACTACAGCCTCCTTCTGGGACTTGACTGAAGTCTGCAGCTGTAGATACCAGTGTCTTGGTTTCAGGGTGGTTTTGACAGCAAAGCATCAATGAGCGGCCAATGTGATTCTTCTCCCGAAGAGTATGAATGATCTTGCTCCAGAGAGGAACTTTGCCAAGCATTCTCATGTTTCCAATGCAGTACAGCCCTTTCTTAGCTCTGGATAATGCTACACATACCCGATTAGGAATCTGCAAGAACCCAACTCTCTCCTCTTTGTTGCTCCGCACCAGTGACAGCAGAATAATATCATTCTCCTCCCCCTGGTACTTATCTACTACATGAACCTTCACACCTTTAAAGATCTTTGCTGGCATGAGCTTACGCAGACAGAAAAGCTGTCTGGTGTAAGTAGTGAGAATGGTGATCTGAGAAGGCTGATAATCCTGACACAAGAAGTATTTGCACAGTTGCACTACAAACTGGGCCTCATGTGGGTTCTGGTGGCTTTTCCCTTCCTGGATCTCTTGCTCAGGAAAGTCATGTTCCACAAAGAAGAGGTTAGATGAGATGCCCTGAAACAAAAGAAAGGATTTCAGAAAGAGAATTCTGGCTTCTGTCCCTCCAGCCTGTTTCCATGTCCCCAGTTACCCACTGACAGGAGGACTCTTAAGGAGAGGACTACAGTACACAGTTACTGCATACTTAGGTGATTTCCTCTTAGATTTCTTTCATCCAATTAAAGAACTTTAAACTAAATAATACTGGGGTTTTTTGTGAAGACAGATTCACATAGGCTGAACCACTGTAATTCTCTTTCTGCAACTACCTCCAATTCTCTCTCCCAGGGTATTCAGTCACTTGTGTTTCAGAGATCCAAGGCCATCAGCATAGCAGTGTAACCTTGGCTCAGACTTCTGGGGAAATAGTTACATTATGACAGAGAGCTGTGAGCAAGTCTGCAGAAAAGGGCTGTTCAAGATAAGGAAGGGAAAATTACAGAGATATGATTGTTAATAGTTCAGAGATGCAAGAAAAGCACTAACATGGAGGTGCATAAAATCCCAGATACGCTGGGGAAATACAAGTCAGAAAACAGGAAGTGAGTGTTAAGGTGGAACTCAGCACCATTAAGGAAGAAACAAAGACTGACACTTCTGACTGATACTCAAGCATTTTAAGACTTATAAATTATGAAATTCTGGCTATTTATTGTGCATGTTAGACAATAAGTGATTACTTCATATTTGTAACCTGAATGCATCTTGTTTGCAAATGTTGTTTATTGGTAAAATGGCCAGAGAACACAAGGAAGGAGGGTTCTAATAAGTTACCTGTTTTATGTTGCAGTTTCACATATTGTGCATATGTAGCTTTCAATCTCCTGCAATTCTTTTGTTCAGTCTTCTATTTTCTACTGTTCTTTTAAAGTCATCAGTATTGGATCCATTTCCAGTGGCCATCATCACTAATGCCAGAAGAACTACAAATTCCTTACCTGATTCTTTATCATGCACTTCCTTGATTTGGGTATTAATTTCAATAACTGAATTTGATCTGAGAATTTGAAATCCTTAAGCACTATATTTTACAGAAACTTACTTAGGCTGTAACAGGGGAAAAAAGCAATTGCTTGGATTGCTGAAAACTCACTTTTATGTTCTCATAGTTCAGGACAGAGGGATGGTTCTGCAGCTCCTGGTATATATGAGGACTGATAAGTTGGGCAATTTCAGGACGCATGCGGTGCTGAAACACAAAGCAGCTCTATCAGTCTTGAGGAAGGAGCACCACATTTCCCTGTTGTTCCACTGTACAGATTGTGGTTCAATATAACACAAGGGTGACTTTTCAATAAGAGGCAAGAGGGGAAGCACTTCCTAATCCCTGCTCTCCCCTACCCCATTGCTGATACCACCATCACCTACAGGATTGGCAGTAGCAAAATATCTTCAAGAAAGTCACTTGGTACAAGAGTGCTGGTTTCAGTGCAACTCTAAGAACACTATTATAGATAACAAAAGCTAGCACTTCACCCTAACCACTACTATATTATTACTTCTAGGTAGTTTTAATACAGAACTGCTGGTGGTAGAATTCTCCAGGCATCAACATAGATGGTTATAGAAATTTAGCCATAAATACCAGGAAGCAGCCTGGAAAGAATTGTGCTGTCACTCTCCAAAGTTTTGGAAATTTCAGATGCCACAATAAGGTATGTTCTTTGCATTAAAACACATGGGAACTGCAGTACTGTGAATAATTAGAAATATACTGGAACACTGTGGCAGTTTGACAGCTCAGACCATTCTTCTCAGAAATTAAATTGTATATTCTTTTATTTTAGGCTTCTCTTAGAGTAGAAATATAAACTTAAGAATATTAAAAACTTAAAACAAGCTAAATGCAAATGCAATTGAGTTATTTAACAGGTCTTCCTTACTTGGTATTTCAGGCAGACAAAGGGGAAATCCACTTTGATCAGCCGTTCAAAGAGAGAGATTTCCAGATTGAAGTTCTTGGCCAGGTCATATACATTTGCACCAGGCTGCAACTGAAAGAGAAGGGACAGGAGGTCCACGTTTAAGCACTTTATCTATGTGTTAGTATGTTTTTTACACTCATCTCCTTTTCTGTCACTGGTCCCCCACTGAAAAAACAGAAACTGGAGTCTCGCAGAAGTGCTAAGTATCAAAATTAGATACAGTCACAATTGAAGCACCTGTAAAATTGCATCAGCTAAACTAAAAGATCGATCCCACAGCAGCTCTACTCCAAAACTATGGGAGACAGGACCTGTGGAAACTGGGAAGCAGGAAGTCTCGGCAACCTGTCACACATGGTGTTTGGTTAAAAGGTTCTAGTTCATCTGCACTGCAGTTAGGCATTAGTCATGAGAGAGTTACCTGCTGGTGATCTCCAATGAGGATGAGGTGCTGGCAAGCTTTACTCAGAGTAGTAATGGTGTGAGCCTCGAGCACCTCTGCTGCCTCTTCTACAATGACAATTCGTGGCTCTATTTTTTGCAAGATCTGACGGTACTTGGCAGCACCTGAGCAAGGACAGAAGACAAACATTAGTAGGACATAATTATGTGCAAGCAGTATGACAACGGTTTTCAGGGAGAGGAATAGCCTGTGTCCCATAAGAAAGACTGGGGTTCTTCCCAAAATTCACCGTTCTCAAGGCTCAGCTTTTTGAATTTTAGAACAGCCCCATACCAGGGATGGGTTCTATATGAAGGGAAGGGAGATGGGGATTAGTCCTATGCCCACCTTGACCCTTTTTCAATGCTTTCCTCAGACATAAGATACACTCAATACATTGATAATAACAAACAATATAAATTGTTTCATATAAATAAGTAAATAAACCTTAAATTGTTTCTCCAAAGGGACATACTACAATGACCTCTATCATCACCAGAAGGTGCTGTGAGGATAGAGGTGCAGATATTGGCTGTGCCTTGCTCAGGCACAAGTGGTGCATTTCTATTAGAAGAAATGTTGCTTGAGATGGGGGGAGCACAAGAGCACACAGAAACTGCTCATGCCACTAATTGACAATTCTCACAATACCCACATTTGCAAAGGGCTAATGCAGAGTCTGACCCAGCTAGTGAAGCAGCACACGATACTAATCTTTTGGCAACAAGGTTCTTTAACCATTACTGGAAGTAGTGCAATACTGTTTGCTTCCCAACTGCTGTGCACCTGTAGTTGTCATCCCCACAATTCTGGCCTTCTTGAGAATGCAGAGATCTTCCTGAAGCTTCAGTTCTTTCAGCCTTTCTGCTGCTGCCTGATAGCGCTGCTCGTGCCGCAGAATCCTCCGTCGAATAAAACCCTGGTAAGTCTGCAGCCAAAGCCTGAGAAGAAAGAGCCATTATCACACAGAGCATGGAAAACAGGATGGTGATCCAGAACTTCTGAGTGGATTCAGTTCCAAACTTCCTCCATGTCTTTTGGGCAACAGATTGTTACTATCTGTACTTAGTCCTGAACACACATACACACACAGAGGGGATGACATCACTGCCCATGCCCCATGCAGGGCAGGGAAGGTGAGAACAAGCAAGTTCAGATAAAGAATTGAGCAGATATGGACAGGAACATTGTGGCTTGACAGAGAGTTTTCAAACTGGAACGACTCTAGGAAACACTTGCCTGACAGGCCCTGCAAAATAGCTTTGTCACCTGTAAAGCCTCCAGCGGGAGTTCAGGTCGAGTTGCCACAGATCCTGGATAGCCTTGGCCTCTGCCTCTGTCATTGCATTCTGCTTACGGAGCTCAGCCTTCATCTTCTGCCTCATTTTTCTCTTCTGGCCAGCAGTCATCTGCAGGGAAAAAAAGCTTTCCAAGTAAGCAGTTACAGCACAAAGATTCTTCTGTATTAGCATCCCCACATTATTCTTTACACAGTCAAGCAGAGCCAGAGCATGCTAATGCAGGCAGTTACCTCCCACTGCATAGTCTCCTGTTGAGGTGTGCCTTCTTCCTCGTCCTCCAGCTTCATAGCCAACATCATGCTGGCTAGTATATGAACAGATATGTGATCTTCCTCCTTCCTTCTCCAAGACTTTGCTGCCTTCTCATCCTCAATCATTCTCTCAGCTTCAATCAGGTCAGCCATCTCTGGGATCTCCAAAAGCTCCTCTTCTGCTTCACCTTCCCACTCTTCCTCTCCCTCCTGCTGACCACCTGTGAGAATCACCAGTCACATGCAGTGAGCCACAGCCACTCTAGCAGAATCACAGTGCAGCAGTCACTCTGTGGAAATTAGGGTTAATCTTTCCATTCCCTTACAGTAACACCTTGTTCTGTGCCTGTTAAACAGCAGTGTCTCTCTTCTGGCACACAAGCATTGCTTAGGCAAACACACCTGTAGAGAGGATGGGGGCGGGGTAAGCGTCGTTTCGCTGTTTGATTTTTTTGTTTTGTTTTGCTTTTTTTACCTGGATTTTCAGCCCATATATTCTCTGCAGCATTCTGGGTGAAGACAGATACACCAAGGCCCAGCCACTCCAGAATCATTGAGTGCTGTGAACCACTGTAGTAAAACTCCTTGTCATCCTAATAAGGAAAGTCAAATCAGCCAGGCCTATTGCACTTCAGACTCTTAGGATGATGCCAAAGCAGCACTTTGCAGCAGCAGGCAACTAGGACAAGTACCCCTGAGAGACCCTTCAAAGCTAGAAAGCCTGAGCAGCCCCAGATCTTCAGAAAAAGCATCCCTTCTCCCCTTCAGTTTAAGAGGCTTTCACTTGGGAACTTGTATTTGTATGCTGATATAGATCACTTAGAATCTCCACAGTTTAAAAGAGCAAAATTTAAAGTCCCTGCTTGCCCTGCCTGGTCTAGACCACTGTCATTTGGCACAGCTTGCTATTCACTCCCTCACTTTCCTAGTAGCCAAGTGATGCTAAAAAGATGTGTGCTTGGGGAATCTCAGACTCGTTAGCAGAAAGGATAGTAAGCATACTCTAGGGCTTATTGACTTGGAAGAAAGGGACCTCTCTTACCAGACCCTTCATCAGACTGGCCCAGTGCTGGGGGTCAATGCAGGCTTCCAGGTAGCACTCGTGCAGAACTCCATAAGTTGTGCATTCCAGCTGCTTCGCTCCTTCATGGAGCTCCTGCTCAGCCTGGGCCATCTCAGTGGTTATCTAGTTAGAAGAAAGAGAAAGGAGGGAGTGTCACACTCAGAGAAACAAAGTTCAGAAACAGCAGGACAAGGAATTGACAGAAGAACTAGGTGGTCCACTTCAGCATAAGACAAGGTGAAAGGCCAGGTACACAGGAGGTTTAGTTATCTCCTCCAGTGCACAGGCAACCCAGTCCCATCATCTCCAGTGAGGTCTGCACATACATTTGCATAGGCTCTGGAGAGGTGCCCTGGCAAGTCATGTCTGAAGTCACTCTTCTTCCTCAGCTCCCTCAAGGTGAATTGCTGCAGGATGTCACTGCTGCTCCTGCCCCCAACACGCACTATATCATCCTTCTGAAATGAGTATATTCCTGTGAATGAAAGAGAAATAGTAGTACTAAAGGGGCAAGCTCTGTTTTCTGTAGTAGGACAAGGAGTAGGGAAAACACCCTTTGACTGCAAATGCTACAGTGGATTGGTCTGAGTGGTTTTTCATTTTATGTCAATGAGGCTGGAGTGACTAAAAAAATAACCAAATCAAAAAGGCAAGTTATCATGCCATAAGATAGCAGACTAAGAGCTGTAGTATAATTTCCAATTACAGGTTCTAATAACAGGTTGCCCAGAGAAGCTGTGGAAGTCCCATCCCTGAAGGTGTTCAAGGCCAGGCTGGATGGAACTTGGAGCAGCAACCTGGTTCAGTGGACCTGACCATGGCAGGAGGATTGGAACTTTAAGACGATCTTTAAAGTCCTTCCAACCCAAACCATTCTATGATTCTACCTGACTCTCCATCCTATTTGCAGGTTCTCTTACCTTCTAAGAACTGATCCAGTGCGTGGTTAGTGTAGCAGACTATAAGGATGGGATACTTCTGTAAAGTGCTTTGCCACACATTCTCATTAGTCAAAAGAGCCTGAACAATCTTCAAACCCACGTAAGTCTTCCCTGCAAAACAAGCTCAGAATCAGAAAAGGGTAATCCACCCCTTGAAACACAGAAATTGTCAAACAAGACTTCTTTCTAGGCTGCCAATCTGCTCTGTACCAAGAGAAATGACCATAGGCGTAAATAGCTTACAAAATGTAAAGAAAGTACTGACTTTCTTGTCTGTAGATGAGCAAAGCCTTGCACTGCAAGACTGTTATCTTTTGGATAATACACCAGACATGAACACAGGGTTTTCTCTGCCACTGTATGTCCCAGCCTGCTCCATTAATGGCTTTATACATGACATTTGACTGCACATGAAACATCCACATGCTAGTTGAATGCAAGGACTGGTGCTTGTTGAATTCAGGTACTATTTAAAAGAATTACAGTTAATCTTGTAATACTCTATTCACATACTGGTTCATGGCTGAACACTTCCTGTGTTCTAGCATGCTGTGAAGCAAGAGGTACCATGTTCTCAAAGGTGATTGAAAATTTTGTCACCCCATTACACAAGCAGAGCCAACAGTGCAATGGGTGTGTACTTGCATCCAGGACCTGAGGATATTAACTGTCTCCAGAGCTCACACTAACTGGGCCACTCGAACATTGATTAGGCACAGGACTAAAGCTCTGGAGACAGTATAGATGGCTCTCTCTGAAGTCAATCTCCCTAAATGGGGGAATCAAAGAGAACTCCTTAAATTACAGAGACTTTAAGCAAATATTTCTCACCAGTCCCAGGAGGTCCTTGGATAATAGCCAGCTCCTTGGTGAGTGCAAGATTCAACGCCTGCATCTGAGACTCATCTAATCTCAAGGCTTCCATTGAAAGCCATTGCTTGGGGTCCAGAACACGGACACTTCTCAAACTGTCAGGGTACATCTGTTCATCTGACGCCTTCATCAGGGGTGCTAAGTCGTAGGTAGTCTCCTCTGTCAGGTATGCTGGCTCCTTCACCTGTGCATCACATTCCACAATGTACTTCTGGAATGGGACATCTTCTTCCTGCAATTCCTGCAGCCCTTCTAACACATGTCGATAGGCCTCAAAGTAGGCAGTTGTCTCTACCATGAGGAAGGAGTCTGAGGGTCGAACCTCTGCCAGCAGTGCCTGGCTCTGTGCATCAAAACACAGCTCCACAAACCCATTGGCAAGTTCTTCAGCGTAACGGTTAGAAACAGTAGCAAAAAGGAAGGTTTCAAAGTGATCTTTGGACATGCAGATCAGGGATCCATATAACAATCGTTTTGAGTTCTGCCATTGTACAAACTTCAGTGGTTTTATGTCAAATTGGACCTTGTACACAATGCCAGTTGAGGTACAATGTGGGGCAATAATGCGTGTGTCAAAATAGATCCTGATATCATCAAACTTTTTCTGTCTCAAACCTCTGTCCTCAAAGCTCTGCAAAAGCTCCAAGATACCTTCCCTTAAAGGCCTCACGAAGTCTTCTCTTAAAAGCCTGAAATGAGTGTCAAGATAAATGCTGGTGCTCTCATATCTGCCAGAAACAATATTTGGACGAAGAAAGGGTTTCTCATTACTGTGTATCTCATTAAGTGTTGGATAAATAGTCATGGTACGATAGTTTTCTTCTTGACCATCAATCTGAGGCTGCATAAGTGTACAGTTATCAGCCCTCAGTGTGCCTTCACGTCTCTTCTCCTGCAGGTGCTTCATGAGCATCTGGACTTTATTGAGATTCTTCTCTGTCTCTTCTGTGATGTCCACACCAGAAGCTCTCAGGGTATTTATGGATGCTGGCAAGACTGTCAAGAGAACGGAGACTTTCTGCACAGAGCTGGCTGGGAAAGTACTGATCAGGTCCTGAAGAAGTGAAATGATGTTGCTAATATGCACAGGGTACTCCTGCCGTACAGCAGGAACTACTTCTGTTACCATGTCAGACACATACTGTGGCAGACAGACCTTGAGAAAGCTGGACTCCTTCACCACTCCAAGAAGCTGTTGGATACTCTGTCTATCCATTCGGGAACTGCAAGCCTTTCGAAGCACCTGGCAAATGAGCTGAAGGAAACCAGGTTTTATAGCTGTTTGGGAAAGAAGTTCCTTCAGCCCCGAACTGGAAGCAAGAGTGATGACAACTTCTGAAGGGTCTTTCTCAAGGAGACTTTCTAGGAATTTATAGCCAATCCTTCTGGCTTGCCGAGGCTGCTCGCTGTGGTGGGCACCACCTGGGGCAGCATTCTGGGAGAAATGAGGATTTTCACGAGGTTGCATCCTCCTTCTGCTGCCTTCATTTTCCCATGCATTCCTTGGCCCTCTAGCTCCTTCCTGAGCCTTCCTGTCTTGATACCTCCTTCCCCTGCCTTCATTTTGTTGCTCCTTCCATGTTCCTCTGGTCCTCTCATGCGCTTGTCCAAGTTGATACTCTCTTCCTCTAAATGTACCTTCTTCCTTATTCCAGGGTCCTGTGGCCCTCTCATGTGTTTGTCCACCTTGACATCTCATTCTCCTTTCCTCAATTTCCTGCTTAGTCCAGAGTCCTGTGGCTTCACTGTTGGCCTGTTCACCTTGCATTCTTAGTTTATGCTTGTTTGATTGAGGAACTCTTGAAATACAACCACCAATACTCTCCTCTCTTTTACTGTCTTGGGGGCTTTCTCCTAACTGAGCTGCCTGGCCTGGTGCATTATTTGTTCTGTTTCTGTCTCTTCCTATAAAGACAGCGTTCTGATGAAATGTACGCCCTTAAAAAAAAAAAAAAAAGAAGAAAGACACTCCTTAATTATAAACCAATCACATTAACCTGCCTCCCAACAGAGATGCATGAGCATATTGACCTGACAGCATATTTTGAACACTTAACAACAATTAAAAAAACTACCCTTATATTTGCACACAAACTCTCCAACTGTTGTCTCCTTTGTACCCCTTTTTCTAACTGCTCCAGGGAGTGCCATGCCCAGAGATCACTTGAGCTATGAAGACACTAAAAAACGAAACTCTTTCCCATAGAACTGAAAGCAGAATTAAGAAAGGCCAAAGATGAAGGTTCCCGCACAGGACAGTGTTAGTCATAATTAAAACAATGACAGAGGCGGCAGCATCTGGCTTGAACTGAGTGTATATAGGACACTTAAAACATGAAGCTTGCGGACAAATCCAGCCTCTGGGAGCAGCGGGAAGCACTGGATCCTTGGCCACGCTCCGCACGGGATGCTCAGGGAAGCACTCGGCGCTAACACAGCTCGCTGCAACCCATCACCAACCTGAAATTCCGCCCCGAGAGAAAACTTGGCCGTAACGCAGCGGAGGGGAGCAGGGGGGTCCCCCCGCACCACCCTCAGCCCTCCTGCCCCGCGCTCGGCAGGGTGACCCTCACCTGTCCCCCCGGCTCGGGGCCGCCGAGGCTCCGTCCCGGGACCCTCCATGGCCCCGCACACCGGGCGCGGCCGCGCTCCCCGCACAGCCCGGCCGAGCTGCCCCTTCCCCGCAGCACCGGCAACTTTCGCTTTCCAGTTCCCCGCAAGTCCCTCCCCCGGCTCGGAGCCTGCCCTGCTCCAGCGGGAAGGGCCGGGGACGGGGCGAGAAACGGAAGGGAAAGGAAAAGAAGTGTCGGGAAAGGGGAGGAGGGGACGCGCAGCCAACCCCCTGCCGCCCCCGGGCCGCGCCCAGCGCCGCTTTCGCTTTTCTTTCCCGGCGGAGCGGGCCGGGAGCGCCGCTTCCCGTTTCGGCCAAAGCCCGGCCCCAAAC
>VXBX01004251.1:140687-157113 GCA_013400415.1 Scytalopus superciliaris | reverse complement strand
AGCTTCAGGAGTGGCCGACTTGCCGTCGCCTTTCGGCTCACATGACTGATTAAAAATAATTTAAAAAGGCAGTTCTCTTTTTGCGCGTTGCTGTCGGTTTCTGTGTTTGCCAAGAGATGGCCTGTGCCAAGCTGTGTTGGAATGTGCGTGGCCAGAGCAGGCTTAAGTGTTCTACAGCCATGGAAGTCCTTTGGGGGAATGCAGGATTCCAGAGATGAAATCTGAGCCTTTTGGTTCTTTGGTTCCTCCAGTGAAGGATGTTTTTTACTGCTTGTTGTGTGAGGTGGCATAGAAATGTGTAGCCCTCGAGTTGGACTCTGCTGCCTACTACCCTTTCATGCTGCTTGGCCAAGGTGTCCTCTCTGCACACCTCTCCAGTTGGTCCCTCTGCCAGCATCACTTCCACCTTTCCCTTGGCCTGTTGGCACCATTTGGTGACTTTCTGAGATCTAACCAGCGTCTCTTGTCACATCTACAGGTTTCAGAAGCTCTAGCTATTCACTTGTTGACTGGGGGTTTCTACCAGGCAGCTTTTCTTTTTCAGGGAATGTTCTTTCATCCTCCTCATTTTCATTCTGTGTGCAGCACACTTTGTTCTCTATCTGTAATGAAAAGAAGATTGAGTTTGTGAATAGGGAAGTTCTACTTAAAATACTCCAGTTGTTTTAGCTTGCAGCTTCTCAGAAGTCTCCTGAATAGTGTGATTTTAGTGGTTGTGCTGATTTCTTGCCCTGCAGCTACCCCTGCCCCACTGCTTTGTATGACAGAGCTCACTCTGCAGAAGCAGGGTGAGTTCATTTTTGATGGATTCCAGCTTGGCTGCTGTCTCCCTGTATAAAACGGTGGGAATTGTTTGCATGCTGTTGTTGTGAAGGAAGTGCTCTTAGAGACCCGTAAGTAACTGCTAATCACAGCTATGCAAAATCACAGTCTGTGCTTCTTCACCAGAGATTCTGAACAGTCATTTTATCAGCTCCATCGCTGTTGCACTGCAAAATATCCACTGTAAAACTGAACATCTGACATGTCTCTTGTGTGCAGACTTTTCAAAGCATGCTTTTGGCAGACAACCTGGTGCTAAGAGGCTGACCTGGAGTACCCTTTGTATTCATAGTCCACTCTTCATTTTCCTCTTCTGGAGAGCTGCTTCTGCTGAGCCGCTGATCTGTGTAGCTCTTTCAAAGGACTGTTTGACCCAGACTATTTGAAGAGTTTCCTACTGTTTTTAATTTTTAATTCTTACATCTCTGGGTTCTGCTTAACCAATTCCTTTTGGTCTTGGTAGAGATATCTGTGATATCTGTTCTGTGGTGCTGCTGTGCAATGGAACAGTCTTTAAGCTCTATTTCTTTCTCTGTGTGTTTGCTGTGCCTTGAATACTGATGGGAATAGGGAACATGGTTGCCAGTCGTGAGTGGGTGCTCATTTATGGAAGAAATTTGGGGCCGAAATAGTCTTAAATATCATTTGAGTTTGTATGCAGCTGAGAGCTTTTTTTTTTTAGATATCAAAGTAGTGCAACACAGCTTGGCTGGTGCCTGGTTTTGGTGGTAAGGACATTGGGGGAGCTGCAGGTAGAGTGAATGGCCTCTAGGAGCTGTGGACCAACCCTTGCAGTACTTTTTTTGATGAAACAGGACATTTATATGGCATTTAGGGTCATGTTTGCAATGAGGTGTAATCCTGATTCTGGGTTCCTTATGGTTTATTGCCTGAATTTGTGGTTTACTTTGGACAAAAGAAGATGAGCTGCTTCAGGATGGGTGTGGAAGAAATGAGTAGAGTCTGTATACTGATTGCAAGGGGTATGAAAATAGCAACAGCAGCTCTGTATGTGTTTAGGGTTAGAGGCCTCCTGAGAATATATTTGCTGCAAGTTAACATGCCTCTGTTAGCAAAGAGTAAATTGTCTGTTTTTGTCTTGGAATGAGAGAACAGAGTGCTGATAACCAATATCTGAGAAGAAATTTGTGAGAAGACATGCTCATGGGTTTTGGAGACAGTGTTTCCATAGGACACCATATGCTCTGTGCTTTCTGTTAGTGAATTAGTCCAGCTCTGTGAGCTGTGAAGGCTTCTTTGAAACACTAATTTAATTGAACCCTCTTATGAGCAGTCTTCCTTTGTGTGACCTCCCCTTGTCCAACCCAGGGGAGGGAAGCTACTGGACAGTTTGTTCCTGCTCTCATGTACAGACAACAGATAAGCCTGGGAAGATAATGCTTTGCTAGTCCTGTAGACTGACCTGACATTATGCACAGTGGGTGGTAGATGGGGCTTGGCTGATCAGAGTGACCCTCCTTGTGAGTACCCTAACAAGCTCTTAGAACTATTCCTTGGTTGATAAGGTTGGACAGACCATCTCACAAAGTGCAGTTTGCTGTTTTAGGCCTTGACCTCTGCTACACTGGGCGTTTTGTCCCTATCAAGCCCAGGAAACCATAAGACTGATCTGGTGTTCTAGTTGTTTCTAGTGTTTTAAAGCTTGGTGTTAGATACAATGTAAAAAGTGAAATAGTTTTGAGACAGATGCTCACTATCCTTTCTCTTAACAGGTGTGGAGGTGTATGCTATTGTAAAGGCACTTGGAGGAGTCTGG
Source organism: Scytalopus superciliaris (assembly GCA_013400415.1). Lineage (NCBI taxonomy): Eukaryota > Metazoa > Chordata > Aves > Passeriformes > Rhinocryptidae > Scytalopus > Scytalopus superciliaris. Next base: position 154,514 of record VXBX01004251.1, on the reverse strand, counting down.
AGCAATGCCACCACCTTCAGACATTGTGAAAGTGGCTGTTGAGTGGCCAGGTGCCAATGCCCAGCTGCTGGAAATAGATCAGGTGAGACCTGGTGACCAGATGGGGGAGGAAAGGCACCACAGGGTTGATACTGGAATGTGGGAAGCATAGAAATGGGCAGTATTCCTTTCTGGTTGAGAGGAATGTGGCTACTGAGGACTCTCTTTCTGTTCTAGAAAAGGCCTCTTGCATCCATCATCAAGGAAGTCTGTGATGGGTGAGTACTTCTCTGGGAACCCTTGTGGAGAAAATCTGTCCTGCTGACAGATCTTGCTGGGGTACTGTGGAAAGTCTCTGCTGCTTGTTGATGTGCTGCTGGCACAACCCATGCTGCCTGCTGCCAGTTTTGGCCATGGAGTGGGCTGGGGTTTAAATCGTGAAGAAGTGGATCTCCTGGAAAATGGGGGGCCTTCCATGTTTATTCCAATTCTAAGTGTGTGCATATGCCCTAGGGTTATTTTTGCTGAGGATTGGCCCATCTTGCTGTTCCTGAAGGACAGGCCTTTTCAGATGTTCCAGAGATGATTTGGAGTAGTCTGGAGTCTCATATTCCCCTAAACAGGAAGGTGTTTTCTCTCTGGGAGACACAATTTCCCCTGATAAAGCTTTGCTTGAAAGTTCTTTTGCACCCCTCTGGGATCAACCTCCATTTCGTGATTGAGAGCCAGAAGAAAGAGAAGGAAGAACTCATGTATCCTTCTTTCTCTACCAGGTGGTCCCTGCCAAACCCCGAATACTACACCCTGCGGTATGCTGATGGTCCCCAGCTGTACATCACAGAGCAGGTCAGTGTGAGAGGCAGCAGCTTGCTGATACCCCAGGGGAGAGTGCAGAATGTCTTGGACTGATGGCATGGAGCAATACTGGAACTAATCCTTGAGGGGCAGCGTTTCTGCTCTCAGAGAGACTCAGACTTGAATGGTGTCATTCAACTGAGGCACCCTGCCCTTCTCCCTTTGCACGCCCATAGGTGTGAGGATTCAGGGACTCAATTCCAAGACCCTCAGTAGGCTTGTGTGATATAAGAACCCCTTTACTTGTACATGCAGATGTGCTCTGTAGATCCAGTTGCATTCTTTTCCCCTAACTTTTTCCCAGTTTAAAATTTGTGTTTTCTTTCAGACTCGCTGTGACATCAAGAATGGAACTATCCTACAGCTGGCAGTCTCCCCGGTAAATGCCTCCTCACTTCCTTCATTCTCAGGAGTTAGCCATGGTTGCCAAGCTGTTTCTTGCCTCTTGGCTTTTCTTTTTCCTTCTCCCCAAATTGCAGGGGGATTCCCTTTGCTTTGGGCCATTCTGCACCATGAGGCACACACTCCTTGTTTTCCATCCTGGCTGTGGTGTGTGCCTTTCCTTTGGATGCTCTGCCCTTTCATGGGACTGTCTGTAAATAAATCCAGTCTACAGTTTTAGTGCATCTCATAGATTAGGGTGTTGTGACGTACCCAGGAAATGCATTCTCAGTATGAGTGCAGTCAGAAAGCACCATTTCCGGTGACTTAATGAGTTAATTAAAATAGATGTAACTTTGTTGCAGAGGGGGTGGTTCCTGCTGAATTCTGGCTACTGTGACCTCAACAGTTGTGTTTTGCAGACTTGCTGCAGCTTCCGTTTTCTTTAAGTTCTTAAACTTTTTTTGTGCTAGTGTCAGTGTGTAGAGCTGAGAGTGAGTAGAACTGGAAGAAGTTACTTGGGCAAGAGTGAGTTGAGAGGATATCACTGATCTCTGTCTGAGAGGTCTTACAGACTGTCTTGTGGATGTACAAAATGTGCTCGTGCTTCTTTTTGAATCTAAGACTTTAGTTTTAATATTGTATTCTTTTAATGGTGTTGCTCCATAGTTCTGTAATCCACTCCTATTCACCTCACCAAGAAGAAAAACAAGCATTTGCTCTAACATGTAAAACAGCATTTTACTCACCTCCTTCTTTGCTGTAACTTTTGCTGAGTGCAGTCTGTTTTAAGTCTGTCTTAGACTTGCTGACTGCTGCTACTGAATTTGTCTTTGCTGGTGTGTCTCTGCCCTCTCTGCTCTCTCTGCCCATCCACGGGTGTCTGACAGAATGCTGATGCTGGCAGAACTCAGGCTGCAGGTAACTGCTCTGTAACTGGCATCCCCCCTCTTTCCTGCCAGTCTAGGGCAGCTCGCCAGCTGATGGAGAGGATCCAGTCCCACAGCATGGAAGCCCGACTGGATGCCATGAAGGAACTGGCCAAACTTTCAGCAGACGTGACTTTTGCCACAGAGTTCATCAACATGGAAGGGATTACAGTGCTGACACGGCTTGTGGAGAGTGGGACCAAGCTTCTCTCCCAGTAAGTTTCTTGTACTCCAGGACTCTGAAACAGAGGGCTTCAAACAAGGGGCTCATTTTTCTTGCTCAAGTGGCATAAAGCAACTAACCTCATATCAAAGTTGAACCATTTAAACAAGTCTTTCTAATCTTTTGCTAAACCTCATGAGGCAAAAGGGAACAGCTTAGGACAGTGGTGGGTTCATCATGGATCTGCCTGGCACCAGCTGTGTCTGGCATGGGGCAGCCTCAGCCCCTCCTCACAGGGGCTGCCCTGCAGTCCCCTGCTCCCAAAACCTTGCTACATACCCAGTACCCATAACTTCCCTCTACAAAAGCTGTGGCAATTCTTCTGTAGTAGGTATGTATAGAATCTTTGTTCTTCTCTGATGTTAAACCATGTTTGTTCCTATGAGTGGCCAAGTGCTGATCCAGGTGGTTGCAAGTCTCTGGTGGCAGGACTAAGGACTTACTGTTGCTATTTTTAATTTGTCCTTGTAATAAGGAAAAACAAAATGTCTTTCTACAATATATTTCTACAAAACAGTAAAATTGTCTGCATAAATCCATATATTTTATTGCTCCCCAAGGTGCCAAACTGTAGCCTGTTTTATTAAAAAGTGGTGACATTTTTCTCAGCCCCAGGTTATTCAGCTTGGACAGGCTTTTTTCTTGCTACCAGTTCTCTTGTGACCACATTCTTCATTTTTCTCAGTTACAGTGAAATGTTGGCTTTCACCCTGACTGCCTTCTTGGAGCTCATGGACCATGGTATTGTCTCTTGGGACATGGTCTCAATAACCTTCATCAAACAGGTGAGTTTGGGTGGAGGGGGTGAGTGGATCCTATTTCTTTTCATGCTTTAACGCAGCCCCCAGGAAGGGCAAAATGACTCTGCTGGTTCATGTGTTTGTAGATTGCAGGGTATGTGAGCCAGCCCATGGTGGATGTGTCCATCCTCCAGCGGTCCCTGGCCATCCTGGAGAGCATGGTGCTCAACAGTCAGACTCTGTACCAGAAGATTGCAGAAGAGATCACCGTGGGGCAGCTCATTTCCCATCTGCAAGTGTGAGTTTCCACCCAGCAATAGTGTGACTTCTATCAATTTTATGGATACCTGTTAATTTAAAAACACAATTCTGTTAGATTTATAACACTTAAAGATTGTGTGTTTTAAGTATTACTGATATGACACCTTACTTGAACTCTTAAGATTTCTAATGGATTTTAAAAAAAAAGTAGGATCTGAGAAAAATATCTTCTGTGTTCTGGAAGCATTAAGGACCATGAGTATATGTCTTGAACAAGGATATTTTGCTTAAACAATTGCATGAGTGTGTTCAGTGTTAGAACCAAACCTGTGTTTGACTAAAAACAATTTTCTGAAGCATCTGCATCCAGTCATCTGCCACCTTCGCCCCTCTTTAAATTGTCTCCACTAGAATCTAAGAGCTCGTCTTCTGGATTTTGTCCTGCATATTAAAGAAGAAAACAATTGCTTTTCTTGCTTGAAGGGGAAAAAAAAATCCCTTCATCTCCTTGCTCTTGACAAACTGACAAATTAATGTCTGTCTCTTAGGTTTGTTTGTCTAGGTCAGTTCTACTCTTCCATAAAAAAAGAAGCAGGTAGAGCTTTGAGTACAGTGGTTTCTTTTCTCAAGCCTTTTAATTCTGAAAATGTGGAAAAGCACTAGTTGTGACTATGATTGATATTCCTTAATCAGTGAATAGTAATTTAACAAAATGATAGTGCCTACAATGTATTGCATCAATGTCACTTTGTGCTCACAGAGCATAACAGTGAGGGTGGAAGAGTGTGATTGGTATTTGGAAGCTTATTTTTGTGATGTTTGGAACATCACAAGTGAAACTGCATGCTGTGTGTGGTCTGGAAAGGAAATAAGGACCCTTTACCTGAAGAAGCTCTTCAGTAAAAATAAGTAGTGTGGGTTTAGCCAGGCTATTGAGGTTGGAAGGCAATGCCATCAAGAGAGATTTGCTTTCCCCTTAGTTCCATTTGCATTTAGTGGCTTCCATTGGCACAGGGGAGAAAAATTACTTGCTCCATGCAAGTTTCAAGCTGTATCTGTGTAACAGACTGTGGTATAACTAGGTTTTACAGAGAGAGTTCCAGCATTGGAAACAATCTGTGGTGGTGCTGGGCTGCAGTCTGCTCTGTCTTCTGGATAAGGGACCTATCAGTCAGAAATCTCTGTCAGCTTTTTGCAAGCCTTACGAAGAGTTGGACATCATGAACATAAATTACATGAGTCCTGCTTGTTTGTTGAAATGCAAGACAGCTGTAGTCAGTGTTCTCATGGTGCAGGCAAAGCAACAAGCTGTAATGTTCTGTACTGTCTGTTCCCTTACAATCCTCCCTTTTTTTGTTTCTGCAGCTCAAACCAGGAGATTCAGACATATGCCATTGCCCTGATCAATGCCCTCTTCCTGAAGGCACCTGAGGACAAGAGACAGGTTTGTTCTTGCCTTTTGACTTTAAACCTGAATAATGGTTGCTGGCTGTTTACTTATGCCTCAGAAATCATATTGTCTGGGCAAGGTAGACCTCGGACCTTGCCAAGAACTTATGTGCCTATTTCAGTATGGCAACGTTGGAGAAAAAGTACCATCCCATTAATAATGTGCCCTGGAGCTCACATCTATATTTAGGAAATGCTCAGAAAGGATTCTGAAAGACCTTGAGAGAAAATAAAGTAATTCTCCAGACAGAATGGGAAAATTCTTTAAGAAAGTTAATTTTGTATGGGAGAGGTAGGCTGGGTAGAGTCCTTGGGTTTGTATGTACTTCCTAAACATGCACCACACCTCCTCCCTCCCCCCCAAAAAGGGGGATATTCCTGCTGGCAAACACGAGGGATGAAACACCTGTCCTGCTCTGAGGAAACCCCCAAGGTCTCAGCTGTGTGCAAGATGTGCATATGTGTGTATCGTGTAGCTTTGCTGTGTTGAGCCTTTCTTCTCTAGTGCCCCGTTTGTGCCTTATTTCTGGACTCTGAGCTAAATCCTGTCTGCTTCTCTTTGTGCCTTTTTTTGCTTTCTGCCAGCAGGACAAGCTGCTTAACCCACTAGACCTGCCCATCACTGTAAGTAACTCGAGCCTGGGGGCTGGTCATGCGGAGCTGTAGGCATGTTAGCTTTTCTCCAGTTGTGCCTCCTTGTGTCCCAGGGATGATGCACACAGGCTTCAGAAAGGCTGTGATCCTAGGGAGAAGGGTGGGAGGACTCCTGGGGATGTACTCACACTGTGGAGGGGAAAAGAATCGGTAGCAAGAGAAACCTTGAATGATTTACTGTGAACACAAGATCGTACAGGTGATTGTAAAAGGAAATTGGTGATTGATCAGGTGACTGATAAACAAGACTGATCAGGTGAAGCAATTGTTAAACTAGAACCAATCCTTTAGCAGTCTTGAGTCTCCTTAAACTGATTGTAGCATGGGTTTATACCCTGAATCTCAATGAGAATTTCGTATCCAGCTGTGTCCTTCTAAAGATAGAGCTGTTTGTCTCTGAATAGCAGTCACAAAACTTGGTGCTGAGTAAGGGCTAGAGCATAAATTCTGCCTGATCTGTGACTTCTCTCCCATGGGAATTGTAATATAAGAATGATTTTTGCCCTGTGCTATCTCCATGGAAATCATCACTTGTTAATAGGTTTATTTGGAGCCTTCTGTATCTTGCAATTCTGGTACATTTTTCAGATTTTATGAGTGGCACAGAGAATGTTCCACTTTTGCCAAGGATGCAGTGCCTTCAGAGGGGAAACTGCTGTCTCAATAAATGTTACATAGTTTCTAAAATTAATGGATATGCTGAGCACATGAAAATAAGAAAAATCATACTCCTCCATTGGTAATTCGACCAAGATACTAGACTTCATAGCAAACAAAATTCCAAGAGATCTTCCACTTTTTTTCTTTTTCCCCTTGAATACAATCCATATGACCACAAAAGGCCATGAAATTGATTAAGAAACTGGAGTATCTTCCATATGCATAGAGCCTGAGAGATTTGAGATTGCTCAGCCTCAAGAAGGCTCAGAGAAGTCTTATGTCTATAAATATCTGATGGAAGGGAATAAAGAAGAAGGAGACTCACTCCTTAATAGTGCCTGCTGACAGGGCAAGAGGTGGGGGGCACAGCTTAAAACCCAGAAAATTACATGTAAACGCACACACAAACACAAAATTAGTCTTAGAGTGATCAAACACTGAAACGGGTTATGCAGAGAGGTTATGGAGTCTCCATCAGTGGGAATATTAAAATCCTGACTGGACATGGGCCTGGGCAACCTGTTCTGTCTGATGTTGCTTGAACCAGGGAAGTTGGGCTGGGTGATCTCAAGACATCTCTTTCAACAGAAAGGATCCTGTGATTTTGTGACCATGTCAGGGAGCAAAGTGAGCCCTGTTGGACTCCCAGCAGAACATAGACCCCTTAGGAGTGGTTAGACTGTGTGTGTGCTCATGCTTCTTTCTATGCTGTTTAGAGTTGTTTAATTGTCTTTGTCTTTCTCACTTTTTATCTGCTTCAATTACCTGTTACTTCATCCCATGTACAAACTATTTCCTTCAGAGTAAGGATTCCTTGTGTCACATGGATGAATGTATCCCAGCAGCAGGCCTTGTCCTGTTCTCAGTACCACATCTCACAAACTGTAGTAAAAACTAATGACTCAGAGGGCAGTGTGTTATCTCTGAAAGCTCTTCTGCTTCATCTGGATACTTCATAGATACCTTCCACTCAAGCACTGACTCACTTTGGTTGTCACATAAACGCTGCTGAACTTGCAGCCATTACGGCCTGGCTGTCAATCAGTGTATCACTGTCTTGGCTGAGGAGGTTTCTGTCTGGATCAAAAGTGATAACAGGGACTTGGAACAAGGTTACTGCACACATTTGACCAGACTTTTTATAGTCTGTCAAGAGCAGGGTTGATAGGAGCAGTTGGAACCATCTTGGCTTGCTCAGAACGTACAGCTGATTGAGTGCAATTGTCTGAGACTCCACATCTGCTCCCAGCTCTCAGTCTGCACTGCACAGAAACGTGAAGAGATCTCACACTGTCAGATCTTTTGGACCTCTTCCAGATGATATAATGCCCGACAGATTTTTCTTACCCAGAGATTTTGCTTGTAGCAGCAAACTTGTGATAATGTTCCCTTGTGACATTAGCACTTGTGCCACTCTCCTTGCAGGTGTAATGAGATCACTGCTATGTTAGAAAATACATCTTCACAATTTACAAGGAAAGCAAGGTTAGGTTTTTGCAGGTGCATGTGTGTTTGGTGCTGGAACTGAAGACATATTGCATCTGTTGTGACTGTCATCACTACTCCATGGCTGGGAAACCCTCCTCACCTGGGGAAGGGAGCCATGCAGTAAAGAGGGAAAGTGGAAGCTTTCCTGTAAGCATGAAAATGACTACCCTGTATTTTTGTAAACTGAAATAAATGCTTCTGCAAATTGTCCTTAAACTGACTTCTGAACATCTCTTTAGGAACCGAGACAAAGGAAATGTAAATTTCAGAGCAAGAGTATTTGACAAGGAGGAGATGTGAAACCTACATCCTCTAGCCCTTGTTACCCTGGGTGTATACCTTGGTGTAAAAGGCTGTGAAATGCTAATTGGAGGAAGCTCTTGTAGATGCCAGATTTTTCCTGGGCAACCCACAGTATGCTCCCTGCTGCCATACCTCCTGATACTGAAGTAGCATTAGATGTTCAGCATTAAGCTAAATTTGCTTCTGTGCTTTGACCACACTAGTGCCTTTCTCCACATTAATGTTTTGTAGGGGAGCCATCTCTGAGTTGTGCCATGGTAAGAAATGACCTCTGCATCCCAACCTGATGCTTGCTTTGTGGTGAGATGCCATGCTAAATTGACAGTCTGTAGTAAAAGCACTTTGTTGTGTGCCAATGCTACCTCCAATCCATAGGCTCCTTACATTCTCTCCTTTCTGCACAATGTGGGCCTTGTTTTTATATTTCACTCATGTGATTTCATCTCTGAATTCCACAACAGGAAATGGCTAATGCATTTGCCCAGAAGCACCTGAGGTCTATAATCCTGAATGTAAGTATGTCTGGAATAACACAGTGATTCCTTAAGTTCTCTCAACAGAGGTTTCACTTGTGCATATTGTAAATTTGGCTGCCCTCAGGGCATTTCCTGAAAAGTGACTCCTTCAAAGGTGAAACTGGAGCCACTTGTTTCAAAGAGAGTTATCAGGATGCTCCTTTCTGCTGTTCCATAGCATTATCATTATGTTTCTGATGAAATACGAAGGTTAAACAGCTGAATCTTCCTGTAGAGAGATGTGCATGCAGCCTGGCATATGGCTAGAGCTAATACCTAAATATTTGTATTCTCTTCATTTCTACCCTATCCTTTATTTTGCAGCATGTGATCAGAGGAAACCGCCCCATTAAAACAGAAATGGCACATCAGCTGTACGTGTTGCAGGTCCTGACCTTTAATCTCCTGGAAGAGAGAATGATGACCAAGATGGATCCCAATGATCAGGTCACTATTAGAGCTAAGTAAGATATGATAGAATAGGAAGTACAAGGGGCCTTATTCCTGAGCTCCTTGGCTCTGTAGAATTTGCAGTAGATTGTCCATAAAGTTTCAAAGCCACCCCTGACATGGTAGTCCCTGAGATCAGGGTATGCCCATGACTATCCTGCTGCATGCTGTGAGACTTTGAGATGTAAGTGGTCACTGGAAGCCATGTACTCCTTTCTTGACCAGTGTGATGCCAGCTGTCAAACTGATTACTGCACCTCTATGGAGGGCATATCATTTTATCCATCTCTTTGCAGTATATGACAAAACCAGGGATTTTTAAGGTGTCTGTTACTCAGTTCTTAGATGCATTGTGAGAAATGCCTTAGCATTATCTGAATGCCCATAAATTGCCTTTAGCCAATCTTGGGGCAGTTGAAGAAAAATGCAAAAGAATATTTTGCATTACCCAGTGTACTGAACCTTGCAATTTTGAAATGAATTGCCTCCTGTGTAGTGTTACTGACCTCTGGCATCTCTGTATTCGTGCGAGCTCTGAAGAGAGAGGTAGGACTGTGCATTGTGTGAAAATACTGCCCTAGTGATTGATCACGTTGCCATTTTCCTGCCTTCTGCCCTTCAGGCACAGAGAGACATCATATTTGAGTTGAGAAGAATTGCATTTGATGCAGAGTCCGACAGCAACACCGTCCCTGGCAGTGGAACAGAGAAACGCAAAGCCATGTACACCAAGGACTACAAGATGCTGGGATTCACTGTATGCATTTGAGAGTGCTGACTATAAACCATGTGAAGGCAATCTAAGCAATCTCCATTGGAGTTGTGGGCAAATAAGGAACAGAAATAGCTGTTTGCTTTACCAAACTTATTCATCTTCAGTTTAGAAATTCAGCTACACTCAGACTCCCAGGGAAGATCATTATGAACTTGCTGATGGGTTAAATGCCAGGGTTCATTAAGCACATTCTCTGGAGATATTTACTTACCATATGCACCTATTCGATGAAGAACTTGGAATCAGTTTCTCTTTTTGAGAGTTTGGATAATATTTTCATCCAGGATTACCTCTTGGATAGATGTGAGGGAGTGCATGATGGACAGGCAGCTCTAAAATTCATTCAGAAAATGTTCTCACACAATTTCTTTGGGCTAATTTGTTTGGATTCTTTCTACACACTCTTTTCACAGAATCACATCAATCCAGCCATGGATTTTACTCAGACACCTCCAGGGATGTTGGCATTGGACAACATGCTCTACTTGGCCAAATTTCATCAGGACACCTATATCAGGGTGAGTGAAGCTGCTGCTTTTTGCAGATGCCAACACCTCAGCAGCTCTTCTTAGTGTGTGTGTGTCTCCTTCTTCTTGTAGATTGTTCTGGAGAACAGCAGTCGAGAAGACAAACACGAGTGTCCCTTTGGGCGCAGTGCCATTGAGCTGACCAGGATGCTCTGTGAGATCTTACAGGTTGGGGAACTCCGTAAGTATCATTTATTTATCAGCTTTATGGTCTGCTGGGCTGATGCTTCTGGGAGTAGCTTCAAAAGCATTTGAACCTTGACCTCACTTCTGCCCTGTAGGGACAGGGGCAGCTTGTTGGTGTCCCAGTATTGAAATAAAGTAAGAAATTTGGTGTATGATCTCGTTTGCCTGAAAAACTGACAGAAGCAGAAAGCTTCTACTTCTTGAAGCATCAGCAGGGTGCTGTATAAAAAAACCTCAACTCTAGAAACCATCATGAACTTGAGAAAGGTTCATTAGCTCTGACAGTCTCAAAACAGCATTCTGAGAAAATGAACCACTGTAAGGAATTCTGCCAGAGGAAAATGGGAAACACTGCAAGCAGTTATTTTTGGGGAGTAGGATGAAAAGGGCACGTGAGTCGCAGAGGTTTGCATGGTGAAGCATGGGGATAGTTGCTGTTCCCAATAAACTGTCTATGGGGAGACAAAGGACTGAACTATCTTAATCTCCTGGAGTAAGGACCATTGTACACCATCAGATGTCTGTTGCTGTAGTGGATTTTAGTTACCCTTAGTACCTTTTGTACAGTATGCTCACATGGTTGTGCTTTGTTTCTTTCTGAAGCCAATGAAGGCCGGAATGACTATCACCCCATGTTTTTCACCCACGACCGTGCATTTGAGGAGCTATTTGCCATCTGTATCCAGCTGTTGAACAAGACCTGGAAAGAAATGAGGGCAACAGCAGAAGATTTTAATAAGGTCAGGGTGGTGAAGAAGTATTTTTGTAAAACCTTTTGCAGGTCAGCACATGTTCATTCAGCCTGTACAATTCATTAATGAGTAGGGCACAGAAGGTTTGACAGGGCATTGACGTGGGCTGTAAGGGAGGATGGCCCAGCTTTGATTTAGTATGACCTGAGGTCATTCTTGGTTCTTCTGGATCTTCAAAGTTACTAGTACATTGATACTGCTGGCCCCAGTTACCCCATATCAGTTCTTTGCTGCCACTGAGCTGTGCCCTGGTTTTCTGTTGCCATTGAGCAGCAAGAATGTGACTTGCTTTTCTCCTTTCCCCACCTCTTTAGGTTATGCAGGTTGTGAGGGAGCAGATCACCCGGGCTCTCCCCTCTAAACCCAATTCCTTGGACCAGTTCAAGAGCAAACTTCGCAGCCTGAGCTATTCAGAGATTCTGCGGCTCCGCCAGTCTGAGAGAATGAGCCAGGATGACTTCCAGTCACCTCCTATTGTGTGCGTGCCCAACAAAAACATTGCCTTCTGTGCCTGCTGTTATCTCCATTTTCTGCTTACTCTTCCATATTTGATTGCCAGGGAGCTGAGGGAGAAAATCCAACCTGAGATCTTGGAGCTGATAAAGCAACAGCGCCTGAACAGGCTTTGTGAGGGAAGTAGCTTTCGAAAAATTGGAAATCGCAGGAGACAAGGTAAGGGGACAGAGTCTGCTGCATTTTTTCATGTGAAGAACTCTAGGAAATAAGATCTAATTAATTACTCTGTCAGCAAGCATGTTACTAGAAAGATAGGCTGGTTACCTGGGCTGTCCATATGAGCCAGTAGTTTGGGATGGCACAGATGTGCATTTCTAAGAATCCCTCAGGAACAAGAAGCTGTGCTGAGGAACTGGGGGAGCAGATTGGGTGGAGAGGCTCTGATGTAGAGGCTGTAAGGCCTCATATGAATGATCTTACTCAGCTTACTGTACTTGGTGTGTGTTCCAGAAAGGTTCTGGTATTGTCGCCTGGCTCTGAATCACAAGGTGCTACACTATGGAGATCTGGAAGATAATGCCCAGGGAGAAGTGACCTTTGAATCTCTTCAGGAAAAAAGTAAGTCCCCAAAGGCTGTGCACTGTTCTGTGCTCCGCTGTCTAGAGGATGAGTATAATCCTAGTTACAGATGAAAGAGCTGTGGCTAAATCACTGACTGAAGTGATACCAACTTTTGGTCCTTCCCAAATTCTTCAAGTCTTGGAATTGCTTGGTATTTCTTTTTTAATAGTCCACTGTCAGGATGTGTTACTGGTAATGTGTTTTGGAAAACTGCAGTAATGAGCCAAAAAAACGAACAATGCTCAGTTGCAAAGACAAAACAAAGTTCTGTATTTTCCTGGTTAGGATTGCTTGTTTGGGAGTTTTACTTTTTCACTGTTAGTTCCAGTTGCAGACATCAAAGCCATTGTCACAGGGAAGGATTGTCCACACATGAAGGAGAAAAGTGCACTGAAACAGAACAAGGCAAGTACTCCCTTTTTGCCTGTCATTAGTATCTAATGCTGTAGTGTTGGAGTCTGTGAAAATAAGAAACAGAAGCAAATGTTTTCCCACAATGGAGGTGTGTTGTTTACAAACCCTCTCTCCTATTTGGGACTTTTCCTAGTATTCCTTAGTGACTGCTGGGAGTTGTGAGCATGGTGTGGCTGTGCTATGGTCTATTCAGACTTGTTCACTGATATGGGAAAGTGTCCTGAGCTGCAGCAAGGCAGCGCCTCTCGGGTTGGCAGGCAGAAGGGGCTGTAATGTTTTGTTCAGTTGGTGAGTGAAAGATTCTTTTCCATTCAGGAAGTCTTAGAATTGGCCTTCTCCATATTATACGATCCTGATGAGACCCTGAACTTCATTGCACCTAATAAATATGAGGTAAGAAACACAGAGGTCAAGCTAGAATATAAAGCAATTAACTTCAGAGATTAAGAAGGATCAGTTGATTCTCATTAAAGACTTGAACAGGATGTCCCCACCACGTTCATTCTTAGAATATGTTGGTGATGCTTAGTGTGAATATTTTTTTTTTTTTTTTTTTTTTTTTTTTTNTTTGAATTTTTTTTTTTTTTTTTTTTGTTTTTTGTTTTGGTTTTGGTTTTGGTTTTTTTTTTTAAAGAAAAAAAATAATCCCACACTAATTTCCCCTAGTATGCACTGCTATTTTTTTTTCTTCTGTGATGCTTAAAATAGGTTTGCTTTTTCTTTTGTTAGGCAACAATAGAAACTCTTGGTCCTTTCCTAGAGCCATGAGGTCACACTTAGCTCTGGGCTTGTAACTTCCACTGGAAATCTGTGTGGGCACTGTTTTGGGATTGGATATGGGTTTTGTTTTCCCACTCGTGTTTCCTGTTTTGAAGCTGTATAGAAGCATCTTTCATTGTTGCACGGATGGATGGAAAGATTCAGCATAACCTCTCACTTATGCCCGGAGTTGTGAATTCCCCTTTATTTTCTACAGTACTGTATCTGGATTGATGGGCTTAACGCTCTCTTGGGGAAGGACATGTCCAGCGAGCTGACCAAGAGCGACCTGGACACGCTGCTGAGCATGGAGATGAAGCTGAGGCTCCTGGACTTGGAGAACATCCAGATCCCCGAAGCGCCGCCGCCCATCCCCAAGGAGCCGAGCAGCTACGACTTCGTGTACCACTACGGCTGAGGCACCGCGCTGCCCCCGCCGGCACGGCCCGA
>VXBX01004251.1:107501-140605 GCA_013400415.1 Scytalopus superciliaris | reverse complement strand
AGCGGCTGTCGGTCCCGCAGAGCTTCCCGTTCCCGCTGCTCGTCACGCTGCTGCACCTGCTGCTCATCTTCGTGCTGGCGGCCCTCGCCCGCACCCTGGCGCGGTGCCGCTCCGGCCGCCCGCGGGCAGCGCTGTCCTGGGCCGACTGTCTGCGCCGGGCGGCCCCCGCAGGTACGGACCGACCCGGGGAAGGGGGGAGAAGGGCCGGGGCGGTGAGGTTTGGGCACACCGCGGCGTTATAACAGAGACATTCGGCTCGTGGAGAGCGTCCAAAGGAGGGCCACGAGGATGGCGAAAGGTCTCCTGTGAGGAGTGGCTGAGGGTGCTTGGTTTGTGCAGCCTGGAGAAGGGGAGACCTTGTGGTCTTCAGCATCCTCATGTGGGGAAGCGGAGGGGCAGGTACTGAGCTCTTCATGCTCGTGAACAGTGACAGGACTCAAGGAAACAGCCTGAAGCTGAGTCGGGAGAGGTTTAGGCTGGATGTCAGCAAAAGTCTTTCCACACAGAGGGTGGCTGAGCACTGGAACAGGCTCCCCAGGGAAGTGGTTACAGTACCAAGCCTGTCTGAGTTCAAGGGGCATTTAGACTACGCTCTCAGGCACATGGTGTGACTCCTGGCGTGTCCGGCACAGGGACAGTTGGACTCTGATCCTGCTGGGTCCCTTCCAGCTCAGCATATTCTGAGCAGCTGCTTCTGGAGCTGTTTGGCTGGTCAGGGCCATTCCCCCGGGACAGGGTGAGCCGGGGAGTGCAGCCATCGCTCCAGACCTACCAGGTGCAGGGCAGGTGTAGGTGCTACTTGGAGCTTTGGCTTGAGATGTGCTGCCTTCACTGCTCATCACAAAGAAGTGTTAGAATAGGGAGAGGCCACACAGAACCTCTCTTTCTGAAGGAGCCACTGGCACATGAGAACAAGCAATGAGAGCCTTCTACAGTACCTCAATAAGTTGTTTCTGCAAGTAACATTTTCTTTTTAGCATTGGTATCAAGCCATGCATTTATGTTATTTCAGCAGCTTTCTCAGTTTGGAGCTCGATAGAGAAGTTCGTCACACGTGGCACACAGAACTGTAGCTGAGACCAAGGAGTGAAGCTCCTACTCGGAGCACAGAGCTGTAACTACTTCTGCAGTTCTTTGGCTGTGTGTTATGTTGGCTCCCACAGAACAGCATCTGCTCTAAGATCTCTGGCAAGGTTTGAGATACCTTACATAACACGCCCTATGGTGTCTTGAAAAATGCTTGCTCCGTATCTGCAGCAATATTACCTCTCAGCACAGCCTGGCCATGAATCAGTAAAACTGTTTCCTGTGATAGGGAAAACTTATGTGCAAGGGAGGATAGACTGTAACAAAAGCTGCACCAGAGTTAAGGGAGTGTGCAGGGGATTGTTGCTTCTTCTTGTTGCACTGGCCCTCACACTTACCAGTTACCATGTTGTGATACATTCAAGAAAGACTTTTTGCAAATCTGCCATACCTTTCAGTCACAGAGAGGGCAAGAGTTATTTCTGGCTTTTTCACAGTGCACGTTCAGTGATTGCAGTGCTGAGCCCAATGCAAATCACAGGGAGCAAGAGAGAAACGTGAAGAGCTGAGAATATTTGGCCTATGTTGGTACTGAAGAGTTAACATGAGGCAAACTTTTTTTTTTTTGGTCCAGTTCTGCTCTGCTTTCTGTGTTTGTGGTCAGGTAGCCAGGGGTTTGTGGTGGGGTTTTTTAGGTAGTGGAAGACAGTTAACTTCAGGATTTTTTCATTGATTCTTTAGCTCTGTCAACTTCCTTGGATATTGGGCTGAGTAACTGGAGCTTCCTGTACGTCACTGTCTCCCTGTGAGTACAAACACCACCTTCCCTGGGAACCTCTGGTGGGGTTTGTAAAGTGCTTTGTCAGGCTCTGTTTCTTGAATAGGTGTTTGCTGCAGTGGGGTCGCCATGCAGGGTCTGTGATAGCTTGCTGGTAGCAATGTAGAAGTGGGTGATTGGTTTCTAACAGCACTTTAATGGGAAGGACTGCATTGGAGGGGACTGACAGTGTGTTTTGGTCCTTGCAGCTACACGATGACCAAATCCTCTGCTATTCTCTTCATCCTGCTTTTTTCACTGCTCTTCAAGCTGGAGGAAATGGTAAGGGTGCCACACAATGCTTAAGGGAGAAGGTCAGGCCCAGGGAAATAGGCAGTACATGTACAGGAAACATGTAAGTAGAGGGAGAATGCAATTGTGTGGATGAATGTGAAAGGAAGGAGGTGTCTGTGTCTGTTGTGTTTGCTCTCGTGCAGAGGGTGACATTGCTGCTGGTGGTTCTGCTCATCGCCGGGGGACTCTTCATGTTCACCTACAAGTCCACACAGTTCAACGCACAGGGGTTCATCCTGGTGCTCTGTGCCTCTTTCCTTGGGGGCATCCGCTGGACTCTCACACAGATACTTATGCAGAAGGCAGAACTGGGTAGGTAGGGTGTTAGGAAAGGGGGTGGTGGTGCTGGTAATGGGGAGGGGAGCAAGAAGGTGATAGCCCTTGCTGCAGAAACAAAACCTCTCCTGTAAGGGAAGGTGTTTGAAACCTGGGGCAGGGGTTATCTGATGGGTAATGAAGGTGGCTTGGTGTCTGCAGCAGCACAGGTGTGGGCATCACAAACAAGGTGTGCAGGAATGGTGCTAATAAAGAGTCTGGGAGCTATGTTATTCCCTGGCTTGTTGCTACCTGGTCTGTTATTGATTCTCCTCTTTCAGGGCTCCAGAATCCCATTGATATCATGTTTCACCTGCAGCCGCTCATGTTCCTGGGGCTCTTCCCACTCTTTGCGGTGTTTGAGGGTGCGTGAGTTAATTAGAGAAAGCAGGGATAGCTTTATAGAGTGGTTGGGGAGATTGCTTAGAGGTTTGGCGTTTGAGGTGATTCATTTAGATAAGTGAACAGCTGTGAACTTTACAAAGTAGTTAGAGACCTGGAATTGCCTTATGCTGGCAGCTCGAAGAGTGCATAGGAATAGTAGGCTTCCACATTTGTGGAAGTAAGGGCTGTAAAGAACTGGCTCCACATCCTCCCAATATTTGGATGTGAGCAGCCCACTCCCATCCATCTTATTGAGAGTAATCCTGGGAGTTGGGAAAGGTATTCTGCTACTCACTCTCTTGTTCCTAGGCCTGCCTTTGTCCATATCAGAGAAGCTCTTCCGTTTCCATGAAGCAGGAATGCTGTTCTCTCTGGTAGGGAAGCTGTTCTTGGGTGGAATTCTTGCCTTTGGTCTAGGCTTTTCTGAGTTCCTCTTGGTTTCCAGAACATCTAGCCTCACCCTTTCCATTGCTGGCATTTTTAAGGTAAGGCATGGTTCCTGTGCTAATACTAGAAGGCAAGTACTGAGTCATCCCTATTGGGCCTTATGTGGTGGGAGCTTCCCTTAGATCCCTAGAAATCATTGTCATTTTTGTTCTACTTGCACAGGAGCTTGATGCTTTGCCTTGCAGTCTCTGCAGTGAAGTCCCTGACAGCAAAGGGCCAGAGACTAGTGGCTGTTCTATAAAAACTACCATTAATGACCAAAGTTTGTTGGGATGTGGGATAGACTAAAACATGTGGGCCTCATGAGCAACAGATGGTGCAGAAGGGAGGAGGGGTAACAAGGGCAAGCTCTTGCATCAGAGTTGTATATGAACAAACCACTGGTTTGAGCTATCTCTGTAACCTAGTTTGGCACATCTTCCCTTCCTCTTAGGAGTCCAGCACACATACTTTTCAGCTGAACTCTGACATGTGAAATCTGTCTGATCAGAAGTTGCAAGATTCCTCTGTAACCAAGCTATGCAGTCAGATGACTTAAAATCCCACATCCCAGTTTGACAGGTTGTTTGTTCCTAGAAACTGTTTTTAGAACTCTGTGCGCATGAAAGAATGTGCTGATGGAAATTCAGCAGCCTGGCATCTTGATCTAGGCTTGAGCTGTAAAACATCTTGGGCGTGTCTCCTCAGGTCCTGCCCTGCCATTTGTCATGTTTTTTGTTTCCACAGGAAATCTGCATTTTATTCCTCGCCACACATTTGCTGGGAGACCGCCTCAGTCTCTTGAACTGGCTGGGCTTTGCTGTCTGTCTGTCAGGAATCTCCCTTCATGTCGTTCTCAAAGCCATGAATTCCAGAGGTGATTGTTTTAAATCACTTTGTGTTTCCCTGTGGGCTTTCTTGTAGCTTCACTGGGAACTGTGCCTGATTTCAGCTCCTTGCCAGCACCAGGTTTGGTGTGTACTCCAAGTTTGTCACTAAACAGGCTGTCTGCATGCAGGTGACAAAACACTGGAGCCACACAAAGAGGCCAGCTCCAACCCTGACCTGGAGCTGCTGCTGCACCACACTGAACATGGGGAGGAGCAGGAAGAGGACGTTGAAACCCCACAACAATGACTGGACATGAAGCACAAAGTCCCCTGCTCTGTTCCTACCAAACCTGCCTGACAGCTGTCTAGGAGGAAGGTCCAGAAGTCTCTGTGACCACCCAAAGGAGAGCCAGGGCCTAGTGAGAGAATTCTGCTGCTCTGCTGCAGTGTGGATCTGTAGATGCTGCACAAGAAACGGGCAAAATCCCTTTGACAGGAACTTTGAAGACAAGCCCTGGTTCAGTGGGTGTAGAACGGCCCACGAGACACAGAAATGCTACAGGAAGTCTGTTAAGGGATCCTGAAGGCTGAACACTGAGAGTGTAGACCATGAGCTGTAGAATGAGCATGGACATACCTAGACTGCAGGCTGAGTGCTTCAGGGATGACTTTACTGTTGTTCAGGCTTTGGCTTCAAAAGAGAAGGTAGATATACCTTCCCCCCCTTTTTTTTTTTTTAAATGTTTCTACAAAGTAGGAACTTCCATCCTGGTGGGAGCAGATGACTATAAAGCTGTAGAGTTGTCCCAGTGAGAAGGACCCTTTGTGCCTGGTGACCTCCGCGTTCTGTGTGCACAGTAAGAAGAGAGTTAAATGCTGGTATTTGGGACCAATTGAACTTGCCAAATGATGTTGGTTGGAGGGAGGACAGGGATGCAGGAGTACTTTTGGTGCTATAGGCCAAGGGGATAGAGAGCAGTGTCACAGGAAACCTAACTTGAGCAATAAGCTTATCAGAAAGTATGTGGGGTTTAGAGAGGGGGATTTTTTTGGTTTTTAAATAAACTCTTTTTCTGATTCCCTTTTGTCTGTGCATTATGTACCCATGCGTCATCAATCAGAGGTCATTTGTCTTCTGAACTCCTTACCCTTTAGAGCTACACTGACCTTGCTACTGTATGCCAAATTATTTTTGAGGCTTGGCACACAAAACACTTGCCCATGAACAGGACCATCAATCTCTAGAACTAGAACTTCCTGCAATCTCTCATATTTCTGCCAGCCAAGAGAGCATACTGACTTGTCTTCACTGTATCCTAGGAAGGCTTTTAGTATTGTGGCTTTTGTAAGAATCTTCCCTCTTTGCTGCATTGAGTTGGATCAGTTTGTGCTTCAGCCTTGCCCAGGAAATGGGGTTAGCGCAGGATTTAAGATGTGTCTTTCTCCTTTCTGCTAAGCCTCCAGTGATGATGGACAGGTGGCTGATTTTTTGCATGGCAGAATTTTCACTTCTTTGAAATTCTCGTTCAATGTAGTTTTTTGAGTGGAAATAACTTGAGAGAGCTTCCCCAAGGGATAACAGTGTGATCTTTCTCCTGATAGGAGCTGGATTTTAAAGGCAACTCTTCATATTCTGTTTGAGACCTGAACCATTTTGACTAGACTGTCTCTCTGTAATCTTGCTTCACAGTTTTCAGATATGAACTTTCTTGATGACTTTAATCAAGAGCATGTCCTGCAAAAAAAAAAAAAAAATGGTTCTGAAGAAAAAAACTTTTATTATTAGTGATCACCTTTGATGATGTTCTGGTAACTGGCTCCAGAGCAGACAGCAGGTGGTGCAGCTTCCTCATGCAAAGTTACTGAACCAGCACTTCCACACTAGGCTGGCACACCAAAGTACTCTGTGCATCAAGTAGAATGCCTGGACCTGAGAATGACTTGGTCTGTCTCTAGCTGGATTTTCCCATAGCTGGGACCTGTGATGCTTCCAGCAGGATTCAGCCTGTTTGTCCTATCAATAGGTGTGAGCCCCAAGCATGAAATACTTGGTAGTTGATGTGGGGCAGTGGTGCTTTCTGCACGGGTTCTGTGCTCAGCAATATCGCAGCTGCTCTTTGCAGTTCACTTTCTACTCTGCTAAAACTGAACCTTGGACATCTACTCTGTAACTCTCAGAATGGGATTTCAGGTCTCTGTAAATCCCAAGGTAAAAGCAACTTTGTTCCCAAGCCATAGTTTGCACCAGGCATGGTGCTTGAAGATGAAATCTGATTGTGCTTGTGAACTGTAGAGCCCTGTAGTCTGTTACTTCCAGTCTTGTTTCCTTTTTAAGACAGAGGTGATGCCCTGGGATCCCAGCTCTCTCCTGGAGCTCTTGGAGCAAATCTTGATGGGCTGCAGTTAGGTGCACCTGATTTTGCAGGCTCAGCTAGTGCAAGCAGCAGGTTTAGTGTAGGAGATTTGAGCAACATAAAAAGGCTTTGACAGGAGTCCATGTGGGAACTGGCAAGAACGGGTAAAAGCTTTGAGATTCTTTGAGTAAATGGCAGTGCTCCTCTCTAGGCAACTCCAGTGGGGCATAGTGTGGGGCTCCTTTCTGTCCATGTGTTCCCTGGCTCCCCTCCCAGAACTCTCAAGGTTTGAGGGGATGGGTCCTGTGTGAGGGGTCACTACACTACCTTCCTAATTAATGCAGTGGGCTTGGGACTGGAAACACTGAGTAAACCTAATCGTGTGTGCAGGCACAGGGCCGTGTCTCCTGTCTCTAAGAGATCTCTGTGCCACAGCGTGGTCTCTGGGGCTGTCTGAGAAAAGTGGTGAAGCTCATCAGACCATTTTCTGGCAATCCCCAAGTCAGGGGCCACTTTAGGATATGGGAGAAGTCATTTTCTGTACAGACTATGATTGTGTGGAGCAGTTTGGTTCTGCCCCCCATCCTCAAAGGAGGTGTGTGAAGGCTGAACGTTCTGGAAGCATCCTGGAGCACTGCAGTGTCGGGGAGCCACCTGTGCCTGCAGCAGCACAGGCAGGCGAGCCCTATTGCTGGGGAGGGAACACACGTGTGTGTCTGCACTGCCCCGACCTTCCCTGTCTGCACCAGCCCACGCACTGACACAGCCATGGCAAGTGCAGGGCTGCCACTGAATATTGATGGTGTTTGAACTTATTAACCAGCGGAAGCAAAGCTGAATGAGCCTCAGAGGTGCTGGCTCCTTCCGCAAACGCTGTTCTTGCCTGTAAGACCAGGTGTTTACATGTGTGATGATTCTGCCTCTATACCCGTTCTCCTGGGAGACCTCATTATTTGAAGAACAGATGCTTGGCTTCCTGCTAAAATTTCAATACCATAAACATCCTGAGGGCAAGGAGAAAGTGTCCCTGCAGGCCCCTCTGCACTCCTCTGGTTCTCTGCCCAGCAAACAAGGTATGTAACATCAGCAAGTTACTGTGGGGAAGCCAGACTATCTCCAAAACACAGGAGTAGCAAAGCAGAGGAGCAACACAAGGCCTGGTGCTCAGGAGTGGGGCTACCTCAAGTTGTGCTTCATTTCTTGTATCAGCTGAACATCCCTGTAGTTTTAATTACATGGCTTGTGGTTGGTGCCTTGTGAGGTGGGAAGGGAGAGCTTGGGTGCAGATGGGTGGAAGGCTGGTTACCACCAGCCTGGGGCTGTAAAGGCCTCACATTCATCTATAATAATTGCAGTGGCAAGTAATCTCACCTGACTTCACACCCCTGCATCTGCACTGAGGTTCTCCTTTTTTTTCTCATCATTGTGGTATGAAGATTTTGGTGTTCACAGCCTTGGATGTCTGCAGGTATTTTCTGGATTTTACACCTGCCATTGTCTTCTCCCTGTCACTATGGCACTACCCCTGCATCAGCCACCTTTCTCACTGCCACATCACTCCCAGAAAATCCATGAAAGGGGAGGGGTTTGAGCAGAGAAGAAGGAAAAGGGCAGCTGGCCAAGAAGGGTGGAGGAACAGCAGAAAACAAGGACTGTGAATGGTTGGAGATCACAATCACAGAATGAGGTTGGAAGGAACCTCAGGAGTCATCTTGTTCAAGCCCCTGCTCAAGCAGTTTACTTAATGTACCCCAGGATATCATTCACTTTTTTGTGGTAAGGGCATACTGTTTGCTCATGAGAAGATACAGGCATGCAGCTAGAGGGCAAGAACCTGCCCAGTCTAACATTACAAGAGGGTTTGCTGAGGCAGAGTGCTGTCCTACAAGCCTCATGCTAACATAAGTAGCCCTTCCATCTCATTCTGTCCTCTCCAGCCTTTGCAGAGCTGGGTAATTGCTTTATCTATCAGAGCTCCTTGCATTAACAGGCAGTAATTGGCACCTGTGTTAAAAAGCCTGGTTTCAATTACAGCTGAATGCAGCTCAGACTCCAGGGCTGGGAGATTACATGGGGGAGGAGCCATAGTGCTCACGTTTACTCTCTGTCTTTCCACCAGGTGCTCCTCTTTCCCCAGGGATGAAGCATTTTTTCAATTTCTTGCTTGTGCCTTGAATCTGCAAAACAACCAGCAAGGGCTGCCCTGAAAGCATGAGGCTGTGCCTCAGGAGCACGGAGCAGGCTCCACTCTGTTCTTCCTCATGTGGATGCTTCTTACAGAAGCCTCTACTACAAACCCCAACTGAACTGTGGGAATTGGCCTTTGCAGGTGGTGGTATTCCCCCAGCCCCATGCAGCAGCAATCCTGGGAGCTTTCCCTGTCTCTCCCCTCAGCTGTGTGTCTCTTTGGCTTCCACTGCATCACATCTCCCGTGTGCTGGGCCCAGCCCCCTCCTGCTGCCATTCATCATTTCTGATCCAATAAATTACAGCACCGTAAAAATGCACAGGGAATTGTTTTCTGTGTTTTAGAGCCATGAGCCCTTAAATTTCCATTTGTTTAGTGGGTGATGAATAGGCAGTTGTTGTTGGTGCTGGAACCGTGCAGAGTGGTGGGAGAGCTCTGACTAGAGGATGACTAGTGCTCCCTCCTGCAAGCTCAGCACCAGGGGCCTCATCGGTTTGTGAGTAAACAGCTGTCTGGGGCTCCCCTTTCCAACAGAACTCCCTGGTTTGGTTCATAACAGGGGTCAAGGGAGGGGTTTGGAGAGACAGAATGTTGTCTTTATTTCTGCCCTAAGGAAGAGTATTATAATGTCCAGGAGGGAACTGCTCTGTGGGGTGCCAGGGCAATCCATTGTGCTACAGAAGCAGGGCTGGGAGTCTTGAGCCCGTCAGCCCCCTGAAAGACTGATTTAGATAGTGGGTAGGAGCTCTGACAGCATGAAATGGGGATAAATGGAGAAAGCTGGCACAGAGTGAGGACAGGGGCATGAGGAGGAGGGCTGGGATGGCTGGTGGAAATGCAGAGGGCTGGCTACAGCATATGGGGAAAGGCTGTGCTGGCATCCAATGAATGGTGTGGCTTAGTGGCTTCCCAGTGGTGGAAGAAGTCCTGCTTGATGCTGGAAGTTGGGTGGCCCTTGTAAGAGCCATTGCTAATAGCAAGGTCCAGGACTGCTGGGAACAGGCACCAATCATCCTTGGAGAGGCTGCCCCGAGCAGCCCCAGGATGCACCCATGGGGGAAGACACAGCATATCTGAGAGGGCAGCTGCTGTCCAGTGCTGAGAATGGCCCTGCTGAAGGCAGTGAGGTTATTTACCTCTGCTCTGGATGTGTTTCTGCGCCAGTCAGTCCCTCTTCAGCCAATGCACTCTGCTACTTCTGTGCTGCTTTTGCCTTTCTATTCCCCAGTAACCTGGAGGCTGCACCTTCACCACAATGCTTAAACTGTGGACGTGGGGGCATATGGGGGGCATGGCTTTGCTTCCTTCCTTCTCTAGGTGCCTGTGATCTTGCAAATGTCAGTCTTGCAACTCTTTGGACCTGTCTAATTGTTTTGACACTGAATGTAAACTTAGCTGCATGACTCGTGCCACAGTTGAGTCTAAGTCCTGCCTTGAGCAATAATAAATTCCTGATCTAAGCTGCTCTGCCTGCACTGCCGATGTATGCCAGTTTTTCCTCTCTTCCTTGTCTCTTCAGACTGCAGGCCACTGGGAAGAGCCTGGGAGAGGCCTCCAGCTGTGTTCTCCTGCTCTGGGGTACAGCACAGGGGTCATTCCACTGCCCTGTACATGCAGTGCTTGCATAAGTGGCAGGAGAAAGCACAGAAGGAGTTAAACAGTGCTGGAAAAATTGGTGTTTAATCCATTGCTGTCCCTTCTAGCAAACCTAGATGGGAAAATGCCTCTCTGTTGGAAATAGCACCTCTCAAAAATGGAAATGCAGGATGGCTGGGGATTAGGGTGCCTATCGCTGGAAATGGCTTTCTTATCGTCTCTCTGAGCTGAATTGGTGGGACAGCCTCTGAAAATTGAATTGCCTTCCCTGTTTCGGTCTCTGCCATTGCATCGCTCCGGTGCTCCAGCTTTGCACCCACCTTCCCAGTCTCTGGCCTCCCTTGTGCTTATCCTCAGCAGAGCAGACCCCTCTGAGAGGATCCATGTTTGTGAAGAGAGGCTGTCCCAGCTGGAAGGTGGGCAAGGTTCATCCTTTGGATTCTCATACATCTGGGAAGATTCATCCTTTGGATTCTCAAAGCCAGGAGGATGCAGTTCCTCTTTCTAAGCCTGTCCTTGCAAGGACAGTGGTGGTCTGGCAGAGCCTGGTTTAGGACAGTGTGAGTGAAGGTGTGAAATGATCAGAAGAGGTCATCACTACTCTAAATGAATATTGGTGATGAGGAGCTGAGACCAGGGCAGGTGGGAGACAGAGGAGAAGATGAGGGGAGCTAGACTAGATCAAGGAGAGACCATGTCGAACACGTCAGAGCAGGAATGAGAGTGATCATGAGACTATGGGCAGCCTGAACCCTGGGTCTTTGCTGTCCCAGGTGGAGGCATCTCTCCTGCCAGCACTCAGGCTCTGTCCTGGGATGGCCAAAGTGGCTCTTTCAGTTGTTCCTCGCAGTCTCTGTGGTTTGAAACACAGCACACCACAAGCACTAGCCCGTCTGTACCCAGCTCTGTCCTCACAGAACCTGGGGAGTTCACTGCTCCCCTGGCCCAGAGCAGGTGGGGCTGAAGGCAGATCATGGTGCAAACTGCAGGCAACAGCTCAGGTGTGGGTGTGCCAGCAATGGGTGTCCAGGCACAGGGCAGGGGCTTCTTTAAATGTCTTTTTTCCAATATCTGGCTCAGGGATAATTCTCTTTTACTGAGCTGTATTTTACCATAGATTACCAGTGTCTGATCTCATCCTTGTCTCTGTCACAGTATTTTTTTTGGATGAATTTCCTGTCTCTGTCAGAGTAAAGTGTGAGCCATAAGCACAAGAGGTGCTGAGCGTCCACCCGCTGATGGCTTTTCAAGGCACCAACCTGCAGTCATGGTGCTGCTCCTATCCTACACATGGTTGCTGCCCTTGGTTCTTCATCTGCCAGAACACATTGAGTTTGAAAGTAAAATTTATTTAGGATTAATTGGAGAGGTTTTGCTGCTCTTACAGAGCTACCATCCTTGGTTAATGGAATCTGAAGCAGAACTCTCTTTCAGAATCGCCCCTCTGCACTGAGCTGGAACACATTAAGTAATTGCTGCCTGTAAGGGCAAAACACTAGCCAAGGGCCTGGTTCCTCTTGGAAGAGGAGGCTGTGCTCAAGTTGCATGGGCTTGCTGCCTGCCCTGAGAAATAGGAGTCCTCCCTTCTTACGAGGGTGCTGTTCTTGCCCTCTGTTGAAGGACTAACTCAAACTGCTGACAAATAATGGGAAAAAGGTTACCTTTAATCATCCAAGTGCTTCCTTACGTGCTTAGAGGCAGCTGTGGCCAGGTCTACCCACAGCAGATGAGTGGGGAGCCTTTCTGTCTGCAGAAAGGAAATTATGGCCAAAGGCATTATGCCATTTGAGGGCCCTGTTAAGGAGCTCATTCCTGGAGTGGGATGCAGGTTTGTTCATTGATCCAACTTGCAGAGGAGGACACACTGGTTTGTTATGTGTGACACAGGCTCAACCTGCAATGGTGTTCTGGAAAGGAGGGACAGGTATGGGGGCAGTCACAGAGCAATCCTTAATGCAATATTGGAAAGCTTTCTTGTTGCCAGCCCTGCATGCACTGGAATGGATTGTCCAGGGAAGTGGTGGAGTCACCATCCCTGGTAGTGTTCAAGAAATGACTCAATGGGGCACTTAGTGCTCTGGTTTAGCTGATATGGTAGTGTTTGGTCAAAGGCTGGACTTGATGATCTTGGAGGTTTTTTCTAAGCTTAATGATTCTATGATTCTACACTTCTGCACAGCCTCAGTGCTGCCCCAGGGCATCATGCCTGGGGAACAGACCCATGGGGTTATCCCAGGAGTATTTTGCGAGGGGGTTGTTTCCCCAGCTTTTGGTCCAGGTCTGCCTGCACTGAGTGAAAACCAGGAGTTCCATGGCCACTGTGACCTCTGTCCCTGTGAAGGGTCACCAGCTGTGCCTGGCCTGGATGTGCAGGTACCCTGTGGGGTTATCACAGCCCCCTGGCACAGTTTGTCCAGAGCAACTTACTATTTCATTTTGGGTTTAAACTGATAAATCAAGGTGACTTTGGGGAGAGAAATAATTCCTTTTGCAGGATTTGCATAATCCTGGCTGGTGATATGATAATGGTGTTTGTTAAAGACAGAACACAATGAATTAATACTGTTAAGTTGCTGCTGCAAAATGCAAAACAGGTAATTTACTGTGGGTGCAAGGAAGAGTGTGAGTACAGCAGGCTTGGCAGTGGAATCATCAGGCCCAGAAGACTTGTTGCCACAGGTCCAGCCAGGGTCTGGCACAGTCAGCAACAGATACACCCTGCATTCTGCTTGATCCTGGCTAAAGGTTGTACTCAGCTTGTCCAGGGAAGGATTACCTGTTCAGTCCCTGTTCTCACCAACTCTGGGGCTGGAACCTGCTTTGTTCCTTGGATCATTCCAGAGAGCCAGCCATGCTGGGCCACTCCCTGCTGGAGGGGGACAGGGGAGCTGAGGGTGACATGTGTAATGCTGGTTTTGAAGGGACCTCTGAGCACAGAGATGCCCTGGTAAGGAGATGGGCCCTGGCACTGGTCTTCGTGCCACCTTGGCCACCCTCAAGAGCCAGGAGACTCTGGAGGCTGTTCAACCAGGGAGAGGTTTTCCTCCCACAGTGAAGATGAAGGTCCTGGGGTGGGTTCACCAGCCTGGAGACTGGCCAGTTCCAGTCTCAGCCCTCAGCTCCCACCTTGCTCAGCCTGGCTCAGCTGAGGGAATGGTGCTGCAGGACAAGCAAGGAGGAAGGGCTGGTGTGAGGCAGAGGTGGAGGGAGGTGCTTGGGAAAGGTGCACGGGTGCCTCGCCCACTCCCTGGGCTGGCGCTGCACTCCCAAAGCCATCCCTCCTGCCAGACCCCACTGGAATCCTAATGCATTGTTTATCTCTGCAGCTCCACAGCTCTGTGAGAGGGAGATGCTGTGCGGGAGCCAGAGCAGGATTTCAAGCTAATTGGATTCTGTGTCTCCGTGGCTTCCCATGTAGGCAGGCGACTGGGATTAGTGCAGTGTTTCTGAGGAATGGAGGAGAGCAAGGGTGACCTGCACAGGGATTTCCTCCAGCATAGCCCCTGCTGCCAGCTTCAGGAAAGGACTGTTTTAGACAGGCCATCAAGGTGGAAGGGCCCAAAGCAGTGTGTCCCCACATTGTCTATGTTGCTTCTGCTCTTCCTAAACCTTTGAGCCAGGTGGAATCTCCTTCCCAGGGAAGGAAACAGCTCGAACACCTCCTGAGCCTGAGCCGAGGGACTGGTCTCTCTTGATGACTCCATGTGGGGTGAACCAGAATGAGAAATCAAAGAACTGGTGGCTCCTGCATGTAGCCAGTCAACTGCCTGGGTTTGCTTCCCCTTCCCTCCCCAGGCCTGGCTGCTGGCTGGGAGCAGCACACATTTGAACCTTCTCCCTTCCCCCATGTTCCTTGCTTTGTCTCAGAGCCTGTCAGGGCAGGAGCAGGATTCGCCTCATTAACAGAGATTTATTCCTGTATAAACATTTCATTCGTTTAATTGCAAGGCACTCATGCTGCAGGGAGCAGTGGTAATGGCTCCGTTTGTGCGGGGTGCTGAGGCACGAAGCCAGGTGTGTGTGTGTGCCTGCAGCCAGGACACGTGGCCCAGTGCTCCCATGGCTGGGACACACCACGGTGCCTATGTGTAGAAACATGTGTTGTGTAATGTAGCACCAGCCAGTCTGGGTGAGT
Source organism: Scytalopus superciliaris (assembly GCA_013400415.1). Taxonomy (NCBI): domain Eukaryota; kingdom Metazoa; phylum Chordata; class Aves; order Passeriformes; family Rhinocryptidae; genus Scytalopus; species Scytalopus superciliaris. Next base: position 126,240 of record VXBX01004251.1, on the reverse strand, counting down.
GTGTGGCCCCCAGCATCGTGCTCTTGAGTACCAGTGAGTCTGTGGGGTCATAGACTCATAGAATCCTAGAACGGCTTGGGTTGGAAGGGACCTTAAAGCTCATCTTGTTCCAACCCCTCTGCCATGGACAGGGACATCTTCCAGTAGACCAGCTTCATCCAAGCCCCATCCAAACTGGCCCCAGGGATAGGGCAGCCACAGCTTCTCTGGGCAACCTGTGCCAGTTCCTCACTGCCCTCACAAGGAAGAATTTTTTCCTAATATTCAATCTAACCCTGCTGTCTGTCAGTGTTAAGGCGATCCCCCTTATCCTGTCACTCCATGTGCTTGTCACAAGTCCCTCTCCAGCTCTCTTGGAGCCTGTTCAGGCACTGGAAGGTGCTGTGAGGCCACCCTGGAGCCTTCTCTTCTCCAGGCTGAATACCCCAAGCTCTCCCAGCCTGTCTCCAGAGCAGAGGTGCTCCAGCCCTCAGAGCATCTCCGTGGCTGTAGTTCTGTGGAAGGACTGGAGTATTTTCTTTGAGCCTGTATGTCAGCAGCTGTGCACACTGAAAGCTGTTGGTATGTTGGGTGTCCAGTGCCTGCTGTGATGAGGGGCAGCCCTTGGGCACCTGGATGGTGGGATGGAGTCCTGGAGCAGCAAGAGAGAGGCAAGCTCTCCTCAGGGCTGCTTAGCTTCTCTGGGGTGTACCTGGGGTCACTGTTTCACAGCTCCTGGCATGCCAGTACGTATCTTGGGCTCCCTGACCTGTGATCTGTGGAAAGGCATGTTCCCTGGATCCTATTGCCCTGCCAGGCTGCTTATCCAGAGAGCACCGACTGAGCTGTGCAGGAAGCTGAGAGTGGGCTGGAAAGAGGATTTGAGCCTTCCTGTCTGGTCTAAGCCAAACCACAGCTTCCACCATGAGAGCCAGGGAGGGATCCCCCAAGGAGATTTCGGATGTGACCTGTTCCTGCCCTTGCCACTTACTCTCCCCATCACTACCGAAATGCCACCATCTCCCAAAAGCTTCCTGGCAGTTCCTTCCCAGCAATGGAGCATCTCTGGAGCCCTGCTCAGTCAGGCACTGGTGCAGGGGGATGCACTCAGTCAGCAGAGCCTGCTGGGCTCTGAGTGCAGGGGTGGCAGGTACTTACCAACCTGCTGCTGTGTTTTGTGGTCTCTTCTCCCAGATACTCACCCAAATGTTAATTTTATGGATGCCTTTATAAATCTTGTGTCTTTCCCCTGTCCACAAGCTACATAGATTTCATCTTGTTGAGAGGTGACACTTGTGGCCTTTGGTACCAGGCTATCAATTTAATATTCTTAGAGTAGTAAAAAACTTAGGACCATATTAACTCATGATTACTCTGCTGCTTTTTCCTCTAACTCTTTCTGTGCCATCTGAAATGCTAGGAGGATGAATAGGTGCCTCAGCTGCTGGCAGAGCCAGAGGCATGGGACAGCAACAGCGAGGGCCAGCCTCCTAACTGGAACAGCTACATGGTGTCCAAATTGTGAGCAGCTATTCTCCTGCTTGCCAAGAAGATGGAGTTTCATGCCCACCTCTCTGTTAGACCTGGCAGTCCAGCCCTACCTCTGAGACCCTTCCATGTGTTCTGAGCAGGGGACACCTGCAACTCTGCCAGACACACAGCACATTGATTCGCCAGGCTGAAAGGAAAGGCTTTGCTCTGCTCACTGAGAGACAGCCTTGCTGCCACCAAGCCTGGAAGAGCATGTTCAGGTCGTTCCATCAATGTAAAGGTTAAATGTTTAGCTGCAGCTATTGAAAACAAAACAAAACAAGAGCAGCAACAACACCACCAGCAAAAGAATTGGATGCTTTATCAATGTCTGGATATAAGATCTGCATCTAAGCCCCTGCCAGGTGCAGTGCACTGAGTCCTCACTGGGCCCTGCCCTGTGTAGAGGGTGCTGCCTCTCTGCACTTTGTCACCTGTGGGCAGCTCTGCAACGGCTCAGCCCCAATTCACCCCAGTTGACAACTTTGCAAAATGGATTTTTGGACTCTAATTTTTGCCTGGGAATTTTGAAGAAGCACCTGATGTGCTCTCTCTGCTGATTAAGAGGGCTTCTTTATGTTGTAGCCTTGCTTTCAGCCACTCAACCTCTGTGAGTATGTCAGTGACCTACTCTGAGAGTTATTTGAATACAGTTTTTTTGTTGAGTAAATATGGACCTGTAAGGAAACTTTTTTTCTACCTTGCATGCCTCCTGTTTCAGTAAATCAGTAGATGGCTCATACATTTAATTCATACTATTTTGAAAATAAGCACTTCATAAGTTTATATTTCAGCATCATAGAGCAGGTTGTCTTATGGACAGCATAGCTTGCAGCTTTCATGGTTCCATAGCAAGTTGCAATATACATATTATTAAAAGAAAAACTAAAATCTTATCATGATGCAATATGTCTAACAGTCCCAAAATGCCTGAATTCCCTCATCCTGTCACATTTGTGGGTATGTCACAGCAACTGTCCTGCTGCCAGGCTGTTGTTTCTAGAGCCTGGGCTTACCCTTTTCAGTCATGTGCCTGGAAAACTGCAGAGTCCAAGGCAAACACCAGGAGACACAGGCAGAGGTCCTGCTCCACATGTATTTCTCCCTGTGCTCTGTCTTTCTGTGTGCCTGTTCTTGTCACCCCTGTCTCCCGAGGGTTCTTGCTCTTCCAGGCTGTTGCTGGCATGGTCAGCCTGTGATGGAGCCCTTTCATCCTGAGCCAAGCTCCCATCCCACCCTGACACAGGAGGGGTTCAGGGGGTTGTTCAGTTTATAGTCCTGTGTGGAGCATCCAGAGCAGCACCAGGTGGTCAGACTGCCCTTGTCCATGCCTGAGGCCGATTCTGCTCCATGCAGGAGGCACCAGCTCCTGGCAGCACCTGTGTGAGAGCTGGCAAGGGCTGTGCTGAACAGCTCCTCGTGCTGTGGCTGCCCTGTGGGGACAGTGCCAGGTGCTGTCATTCTTGTTGCAGGGATTTGGTATTAAGTGCTGGCCTGTGCAAACTGCTTTCCATACCCTGTGCCCTTTTCCTGTGCCTCTCTGGCAGTTGCTGCCCGTGTTAGATGTGGGATTGATCCCCTGGAATCCAGCTGGCCCTGGCGACCAGCAGACCAATCCACTGTGGGACTTCATCAAATGGCTCAGTGGGGAGCAGTTGTGTGACTCTGCTGACTCCTAAACTGAGCTCTGGTGTGATGCCCTGGCCCCTGCCCTCTGCTGCTGGACATCAGCCCAGGCACAGGCAGCAGCTGAATGAGAGTGGATCTGGGGTGCAGGTGCCCAATGAGTACCCAGGTCTCTGCTGGGCTGCCACCTGAGGAGCAGCAGCAGATGGATGTGGAAAGCCTTTAAATTCAGCACATGATCAATACTAAACTGATCTTCTGGAGTCTCTTATAAGATTACCCCAGCCTCATGCATCCAATCGCAGAAAAATCACTCAGCACACTAGGGAGATGTGAGAAACACTGCAGCCCCCATTTAGGATGCACAGAGCCAGAGTAAGTGACTTCACGGTTGTTTATTGCAGTAAATAATTCATCCACTTTACATTTAGTTTTATTGCTACCCCAGTGCCCCCACCTCAGTTGCTTTCTCTCAGTTTCCCTCTCTCATCCTAAAATTCCCATGCTGGGTTGTTTCTGTTGTCATGATTCCCTGCCACACACACATGTGTGTGCTCATACACACACACACACAAATCTGTCCTGGTCTAACTGTTCCTGACTGCCTTACCAGGGAAAGCAGTGCTGAGGTAGAGACAATGCTGTTTGACTGCTCAGCTCAGTCCATGCCCAGGCCTGGCTTTTCTGCCCCAGTGCTGCTTTCACATGGTTCCAATGTGCAGAACTGCTTGGAATATATTAACATTGCTAACAGCATTTCTGTCCTAATTAGTAATGACATTTGAACAAATTCTATTATACAAATTATCAAGCTGGCCAGATACGGAGTGGGGCTGCAGCTGACACAGAGTGCCAGGGAAGGGGTAGATGCTGCTCTGATGTGGAACCCGGCTGGGGTAGGTACACCTCCCCTGGCACCTGTCTGGAAGCCTTGGGCTGCCCCACACAGCTAGAGCCAGGCAGCTGGTGTGTGGGGCATGCAGTGCCTGGGCTTGGGTGCCTGGAGAGCTCTGCCCATCCTGGTCACACACACTTGCCACCATGGACTCTGGTGGGCTTGCTGAGCCTGTCATCTCCTATGTCAATGCAGGGTTTCTGAGCTGCTAAAACCAGGTTGATGGGAGTCCCTGCCATGGGATGAAAGTTTCCTAGTCCTGTCAGCTGAGACAAGATGGTTATATACATCTCTGAAGCCCTTGGCAGCATGCTAGCTCCTGCTTGTGAATACTTCTGTGGGAAAGACTGAGTACAAATTGGCACCTGCCTTTCTGAGTAGAAAATTGTTGGAGTCTGGGAGAGTGTCAGGAGGAGCATCACATCTGCTTGCTCCAGACAGTTGCTCCTGGCCACTCTGGAGACACAATATAGGCTAGAATGACTCTTAGGCCTGTCCTTTGCTGCTCCCTGTGGATACCCTTTTGACGGTGTTTGGAGCCCTATAGACACCTTCCTAGGAGTGCTGTCATTTGAACAAGGGGGTGCTGTGAAGTTCTGATCTCACCTCTGATTCTGTCCACTTCAGATCACTGTGGAGAGCAGTGGTCTGACCTGAACTTCATCTGCAGGAATGGATCCTCCTTTACAGGTGTCAACCAGCCATCTTCACTGGCTCTTCTAACACTTCTTCCAGCAAGGCAGCAGGTGACCTTTTGGAGTGAAATGATCCCAGCATCCATATGGTATTTTGCATGCTGTCCCCTCAGGACCTGTAAGCATAGGCCAAATCACTTATTCTCATCCACTGCTTTGAGAGATGCCAGCAAGATCCCACCATCTGGGAGGCAGTGGCTGCTCTGGGTGTTTTGGCTCCAGGATAGTCCATGAAATGCCTCAGGGTCATTTCTTGATGTGCTCTTCTGGAGCATCTCCTGGACCCTGGTTTGTTGGGGGCAGGAGGACCAAAGGCACAATCTACTTTTCCAGTTTCTGCTGCTCCTGGCAACAAGGGTTGCTGCCCCTCCATGAGGTGTGAGTCCAAGGCCCCAGTGCCTTGGGCATGTGGAGCATTACACTCTCAGCAGGTCAGGTAGGTACCAGCATATCATGGGTGGTGTCCCCAGGAGTGACCTCTAAGCTGTGCAAAGGGATCTCCACCTGACCTTGGCCTGAGTTTGTGCAGTACATCACATCAGGAAAGCCTGGTTCCTAATCTGGAATTCCAACCAAAGTGGGGAGGGTAAGGAGGTGTGTGCACAGCCCTGCCAGCCCCCCACCACTCCGCTGACTGCCAGCAAGTGAAGGAGGATGGAGAGCACAGGGCGGGTGCCCGGCCTCTCTGCTGTCTCTGGGGCCATCCCTGGAGCAGAGCGCTCTGGACACCCCTGCAGATGACAGCTGGTGGCACTCGCCACCTCTGGAGCCACCCTCGAGGCTCTGTGTTTGCTTTCCATTCAAGGTGTGTGCCTCAGCTCCACCCCACGTGCTTCCCAGGGGGTTTGGCATGCCGTGCCCTTGGGGCTGCCTGCTGACAGTGCCCCTGTGCCAGCAGACAGCAGCTGGGGCTGGGGCTGCACTCGGCCGCGTCAGGCTGAGCTGACAGGCCTGGTGTGAAACAAGATGAATGGGCTGAAGTTGGTGAAAATTATTCTAATTTATAATCTGCTGCTTTGTGGAGCTCCCCAATTAATTCTCTCTAGATACCTAAGTAGGCCACATGTTTGCTTTGCTTCAAATGTAATAAACATTACACTCTGTCCCCTGCTTTTGGTGCTGGTTCCTGTCAGAGCATTAGTCCCTGTAGCTAATTCCTCACACCTGTCTCCCAGGCTCCTGGGACCCAGGCTGAGCACGGGGCGGAAACGCCAGGCTCCAGGAAACTTGTGGCATGGAGAGATAAATTGCTGATCAAAGGGCTAGTGCAGAGTGCCTCTGAATATTTAGTCTCAGGCAAGGCAGCCCACTTTGCTCAGGAGAGGGCTTTGTTCCTGACAGCTCCGCTCTGCGCAGGGAGCAGCCAAGGTGGGACGGGGTGCTGGGATCTGTGCACACCCAAAACACAAAGAACTGGTGAAAGGTGTGGTTCTTGGGGTGCAATGGCAAGGGGGAGGCTGCCCTTCACAGCCCTGCTGGAGTCTGGGTGTCAACACTGAGCCACCAGCCTTGGCAGGAAGAGCAGCTTCTCTGGCTGGTGCAGAAGTGTTCCCTGCATCCATTCTCAGGGGAAAGGATGCTGCTGCTCCTGCCCTCCATGGTGCTGCAGAGCAGGAGCTGAGCACAGGCCCTGCCATGGAGCCTCACCAGGAGCTGCAACCCCGTTGCCCAGAAATCCTGGAAAAGCCAAGAAGAGCAGGGAGGGTCCCAGTAGGTAGCAGGGAGCCTACTTAGGACATTTATGGCCCTAAAGTGCCAGAATGCCCAAGGAAAGGCCTGTACTGCCTCTGCAGCCAAGGAAAGTACCGCCCAAGTGTTTGGGCACTGCTGGCCCAGCCAGTGCTAGTCTTGTTGTCAGGGTAAACAGAAGTCAAGAATAGCCCCTAGTTCCTTCAAACGACTCCTGTGCACATGAAAAGAGAATCAATTTTGCAATGCCTTGATGATCCCTCTCACCTCCTTCCTTACCTGCAGGGGATGGAGGCTGATTCCAGATTTGCTGATAATGAGGGTGTAGAGAGGTTTGCACAGCAAAAGCCCTGGCCATGCTCTGGTGCTGTGTTGAGCTGTGTAGAGCCCCTTTGCTTGCTGAGCTGCCTCTGGTAGAGGGTGAATGAATTGGGGTTGGTACTTCCACCTGGTTTGATGCAATAATGGCTTATTGATTGCTGTGCAGAAAACTGGGGGCAGCTTACTTAGCACTTTGTTTTCACCATCTCCAGAGGAAAGAGAACTTTAAAAGTAAGTTTAGAGTGTAATTTAATGGTGAATTTCAGCACTACTGCCACTAACAGTCAGCCCTTGCTCTTCTCTCTCACCTGACTTTACCTCTCACATCAACAGCTTCTCTGCTGGCATCTGAGTGCAAGTGAAGCACCTGCCTGGCCTTTGGCTCCTGTCCTACCCTGGGTGGTCTAGAGCCAGCAACTTGTCAGTGGTCCAGAGCCAGCAACTCCGTGTCCTTCAGTGAGCCTTAGGGCAGGGACAAATTCCTGGAGCCCTGGGAGGGGAGAGGTGCTGGCTGCACACTCTGCATCCCAGCACCCGGTTCTGTGCTTGCTGTAGGGCATGAGGAGCCTGGCTCAGCATCTGCCAAGTGTCTGATAGCACTGAGGGGATGCACTCCCCACCCATCCTTCACTGTGAGGGTCAGCATTCACTCCACACTCCCATGTCGTAGCTCTCAAGGACAGAGATGCCAGCCTGGCCTGGAGGCATGTGGCTTCCCCTTTTCCTGGAGCCCCAGACACAGGCACTTGTGTGCCCCATGCAGGCCTGCCAGGAAGGGGAGCCAAGCAGCAGCTGTTATCAGGCTCACACAGGCCTTTCCCATCTGGCTGCTCTTCTGAGGAGTGATCCGTGTTCCCTGCAGGTGCCGGCAGCCGTCACCATCACGGGAGGTGCAGCCAAGGCGGGAGGTGCAGCTGCTCTGTCTGCAGAGTCTCAGGCTGCCCCCTCAAGCCAGGCTGGTGCAGCCCTGGCAGCACCTGCAGACCCTTTTTCCCTCTCAAAGGCAGGGGGGAGTTGACAGGGAGCCCCTGGGATTTGAGTTGGCTCAGACAGCTTGGGCTACGTTGCAAGAGGCTGGAAACACAAAGCTCAGTCTGGGTCTGGGTCCAGAGCACGGGATGGAGAGTTGGCGGTCAGCAACAAGAGGATGCACGAGGTCCTCGAGGTTCTAAAGCCACCACTTCTCCCAGCTGCTGTGAGGGGCAGTCCTCTCAGAGTCCTCCCCTCAGCCCTGTGGGTGTGTGCCAGGGGGCAGGGGTCAGCTGGCAGACATGGTCTGTGTCAGCATTGATGCTCACTGTCCTCCTCACAGCTATTTACAGTGTGCCAGGGGCAGCATGTGGAGTTGAAGGGAATGCTGCCCACCAGGCTGGAAGGAGCTCAGACTGAACACCTTCCCTGTGGTGTTGTCAAGCCCTGTGACTGCAGAGCCACTGAGACTGAGCCAGGATGTTGTCATCTCTCCTGTGTCTCCTGAAGCTATCTCCAAAACTTCTGGGAAGGGCTGAGCTAAGTGGGTGCCCATGCCCCTGTTGCCAGACCCTCTTGCTTTTGCACAGCCTGGCCCGAGGCAGAGGCGTGGGGCTTGGACTGGCTGTGCTGTGGAGGCTGAGCTGAGCTGCAGCTGTGCCCCTGGCTGCAGACACTGCTGCACAGCACAGGGAAAGCAGCAATCCCTCGGGTGCCTGCTGCTTGCTCAGTCCCTGGTAGCTGGGGAGGGGTGATGGCTCTTGGGGAGCTGTGCCAGGACACGTTTCCAGGCCTTAGGTGGGAGTGTTTCTCCCTGATGGATGCAGTTTGCTTCAGAAGTGATGGAATACTCTCCGCAGGAGCAGACCAAAGCTGGTGGGCACAGGGGCAGCCAGGCTGGTGAAGCGGAACATTTCAAGTGCTTTTTATTCCAGCTTTCTGCAGCCCTTGCCTTGCCAGGAGCTGTTCTCTGTTTTCACTTAACTTGGTAACTGCTTCAGAACCCAGTAAACAAGCTTTCCAAGTCTGTGGAAGGAGCCAAGGCATCTCTGGGCATCTTGGTCACATCCCTGGGGACAGCACTGCTGAGTGTTGCTGGCACTGTGACACAGCTGCTCCCACACCTTGGCTTTGGGGATCCCCAACACCATCTCTGGGGATTCTGAGCCACGGGTCTGGCTGTGGAGAAGGAGAGGGCAGCCTGTGACTGCCTCCTTGGAAATTACTCTGTTCAGCCTGGGTTGGACAGTCCAGCACAGCTCTGCACGTGTTTCACACTCTTTCCTCCCTCCACCTACACCACAGAGACAGGGCGAAGGACCACGAGGAGTTAGAAGAGGTAACAGAGCTGAGCACCGAGAACCACCAAGCCCCATCTTTCATGGTACCCCACTATTAGAGAGCTGTCAGTGTCAGACCCTGCTTGCACCCAGCTTCCCCATCCTGTTCTGGCTCCTTTCCTGAATATACTTTAACATTTTGTGACTCTCAGAGGTTTTTAAATTTAATGGGTTCCTTTTTTTCTTTCCTCCTTCTTATCACCTGAGCTGGATCCTCTCTGAGCTGCTGCCAGCTCCAGGGATTACAAGTGAATAATTTAGGTCTGATGGCACGTTTGAAGTTTCAGAAAAGGAAATGGTAAGTGTACCTACTCCTCATCCCTACTCCACATCCATGGTGCAGGCTGCTGTTGTTTCTCCAAAGGCATTTTCAAGGATTCCCAAGGATTCATGGCCATCCAGATCCTGGCAGCCTGAAGATGAGGGATCCCAGGGCACCACAGGAGCAGTTGCTCTTACAGGCTTTTACTCTGCCATGAGGCAGCTCCCCAACACCAGCACGAGGACACTGTGTGAGCCATGGACTGAACTCCCTGCCTGTGGAAGGCGCTCAGGGCTGTGCCAGCCTGGTGCCAGGAGGGGTTAAATGCCAAGCACGTTGCCAGTCCTCAGGACAGGGGGCACAGGAAGATACTCTGGGAAATTATTTTTACCTCCCTGCGATTCACTCTTCAGAGCTAAGTCACTTTTATCAGCGCTGGTTCAGCCCCAATGAAGGCAATCTTTCTTCATACATACACTTCTCTCTGCAAGGCGGCTCTGACAAAAATTTAAATATGAACTTTAGTGGTTTCCAGGAGCTCTTGGAAGAACTAACAAGCATATCACAGGGTCCAGCATTAAATCCTTCCCTGCTGGGATGCAGTAGAGAACGGAAACTGTCAGGCAGTTTGAGATCCACTTAGCAATTAGTGCAGATGAAAGAAGCACTAATGCGAAAGCCCTGGTCTCTGTGCTTCTGCTGGGAGGAGGAAAGCAACGTGTGAGGGAAACATGACAAAATGTGACTGTGTATCCCACAAACCAATGAATCATTTTAACATTTCCAATCCTTTTCGTGCCAGCAGAAACTGTCGATCAATAATGTGACAGAATTAAAGACCTGCAGTAAAACCTTGGAGTGAGGATCTGTGAGAATTGTGAACACAGAATAATCTGTGTGATTCTGCATACCTGGAGAAACCAGGATACATACAAGAGTCAGAAGCTACAACAGTAGAAGTCTGGTGGGCAAAAGGGCTCCTCTTCCCACCCAGAGGAACACCCCCTGGAAAGGAGAAACCATCTCTGGTAACAGATATGGAGCAGCCAGAGAAAGCAGGAATATTTCCCAGAAAACTCCAAGTTACAACAAATGTGGCCCTAAGCCATATCCTTGTAAAAGCCTGCAAAATGTGATTCTGAATGTGTGTTCACAAAAGCTGCAGCCATAGCCATGGCTCTGGAGGATTTAGGGCCAGTAAGAATGTCTTGTAGACTTTACACTCTGAAGCGGTGAAAACAGCCAAGAGATGCCATTTCATGACTGTGCCACAGCTGACTTCAGCACAAAGTCAAATTCAAGGTAGGTTGGTAAGACAGTATCTCTGGAAAAAGGAAAGGCAGGTATACAACAGCTAAAGAGGTGACTACTTAGTTATATGCACAAGGGACTGTGCCTGAATCTATTCTAAAAATATCTTTACTGGGCCATTTGTAAAGTAGTAGGGAACACTCAAGTGCACAGTTTGTAAATACCAACATTTTTAGAGAGTTAGGATCATTCTTTGGTAGTTGAGTGAGCACAGTAGCTCAACATGATGCACTTACAGCATGTCTTTGGGGAGGTTCAGATTCCTGCAGCGGCACTTTGGGAAAGCTGTAGGACCTTGTCATATGCACAGAGAAGCCTGCTAGTCACAACAGCAGGACAAAAAATGGCACAAGGAAAGTGTAACTTTAAACTCACTGCAGAGGGACTGCCAGGAGATGAAGGAAACCAGGGGACTGGCTGTATGTGCATATATATTGTCAGTTAAAAGCAGTGGATATAATAGTGGTGGTGGCTGAGCAGGACTTGAGTCAGAAGAGACAGAACATGAAAGATAAGCAGAGCTGGGACTGATGCTGTACCTTCTAAATGAAGGCACTGAGTGAGGGCTTCCTTTCCCTTGAGTACAGGAGGGCTTTGCTAGTCCATCCCAACCACATTATGGTGGTTTTCCCAATCCAGAGTGCATATTCTTTAGCGTGCTGAACTCAGCACTGGTGTAATCCAGAAGTGCTCACATGACTCTGCCTTTCTGGGATGTGAGTCCAAAGACAACCTTAGTACCAGAAATAAGCAATTGTTTTCAAGCTTTACAGCCTCTCCACTTCTTTTTGCAGCCAGACTGTGACTTTCACTGCACCACAGTTATCCTGCCATTGTTATGGGAAAATTGCAATTTCTTTGAGCCCTTTCTCTCTCTGCCCCTGGGTGGTCTCAGGGCCACAGAGGGGTGTGCATGAAAGAGAACAAGAGTGGTACCTGTGTGTGTACTAGGAAGAGAAGAAAAGGAGGCTGTATCATGTCAGCCGGCCCTGGTCCTAAGCTTTCCATCTAGCTGGGATCCTTGGAAGCAGCCCAGACCTGAGAGATTGAACCTCTGCCTTTCCTCATTGTACTTTTTTTGCCCTGTCTTTTTCATATTGGATATCTAGGGCATAGCTTCAGTTATCCACTCTCTTGCAATGCCCAGTTGGTGAGCTGTGCATCTAGATGTAGGTCTTGGGGACAAAAAACTTGGAATTGTGCTCTTTGCCACTGAGGTGAGGGCACTGTGTGAGCATGTCCCACAGCAGGGGCCATTCTCCCTGGCTCACCACTTGGGCACTGTCTGCCTGCTCACCAAAGAGCCAAACACTTGCCATCGGACTTTCTTCAAGCCATAACCTGGGACCTGTCCAGCAAAGCAAATGCTGAATGACTGCTTCAAATTACTGCCCCAACCACTAATTTTTACAGGCTGAGTGGCAGCATTTCACGCTGGGCACAACAAGCAGAGGAGATGAAAGCTTGAAGCCAAATAGACATCACAGAGCCAGTACAGATGTGATTTATTAAAGAAATGTCTGGATTGCAGAGGAAGCAGAAAGGTGCATCTTGAAAGGAACCTTTAACGTCTGTGAGTGAAAAGCAACATGAGCTGAGAAGCAAGAGAAGCTGCCAGGGGCAAAAGCTAATGGACCTGGTCCTGGGGTGTGTTGTCAGCAGGGAACATGTGGCTGGGAGCCAAAGGATAAGCTGTGCTGCTTCATCTGTAGCCATAAAAGCAAGAGCTGAGCAAAAGGGCTGCCCAAGCTGACCTGAAAGGCAAGAAAGTGCTGCTGGAGAAGGGGATATCCCCAGGGTCCCACAGGGAACTGATGTGCTTTACTGTAGTTTGTGTGGAGAAACTCATAACCACGTACTCGTGTCAGCGGGGCACGTTGCATTTCTGCATTCTCTCACACTGGAGAGGCAATTCCAGCTCCCACCTTGTTGTCCAGATCCAGTGCCTCAGCTGCCAAGTTCTGATCAGACTCCCCATGCATCCCTCCTTTCCCAGTGTGCCAGCACAGCTGCTCCAGGCTGGCTCCAAGCCTTGGGTACCCCAGCGCTGCAAACAGGCCTGGCTGTGCAAGGATGAGTGTCCAACTTCCCTCAGCTTGCCAGGCCCCTTCTCTCAGCTGTACATGCTCTGCCCAGGCTGAGAGGCACTTATGGGGCGAGCCTGGGGCTTTCCCTTTCCCATGCCAGCCCCCACTGCCCAGCTGGTCCTCCTGTGCCAGCGCACAGCTGGGGCACTGCCTGCCCATGCTGTCCCCAGCCCTGAAGCCGCTCTGAGCAGCACAATCTGCTGCATTAGGTCGATTTCAAGAGCCCCTCCAGGTCAGTTAGCAATTACCTGCACCAGATACACGCTTGGAAAGGAGCTTCTGATCTCTTCAATGCACTCGTTTTCCTCTTTCAATTTCAAATTCGCCTCACTGGAAATAGGCACTTCAGCCTCTTTTACAGACCATGGTAAATTAGGATTTCGTCCAGTTCTGTTGGTTTTGCTGATATAGATGTTTTTCTGTGCAGAGGCAATGCCATGGCCAATCCGAGGTGTGTCCAGAATCCCTCTGTTCAGACTCTTCCAGCTGAGCCTGTGAGTGATGTCATGGTACACAGAGTGTTTCTGCACAGACCACTGACCCTATTATGTCCTAAGCAGCCTCTCCTGGGATGGGCACCCTGGTCCCAAAACCCTTGTTATCAGTTCAGACTGGTGGTCCATGTTGCTGAGACATGGCCAGTGAGGCAGTGCCTCCCTTGAAGAGTCAGCTGCAGTGCAGGTTTCCCATCTGCATACTCCAGTCTTGTCCTGGAAACGAAAGGGCTGGAAAGAAGGAAATCCAGTGTCTTTGCATCTGTCCTTATTTTTGTGCTGAAACCTGACTGCCATCCACTTGTCACAATGATATTTTCTACAGTGACAACCTTCATGCTCTTCCAGCATAGCACTGGCCACATTTTGGGGATGCTCCAGCTGGTTTGTTCTGCTGCTCAGCTGAGAGAGACACATCTCCTGCTTGTGCCCGAGGACACATTCCCAAGGGAAAGGAGGCTCTCTGCAATCCTGCAGCTGGTGTATCTGCAGCAGCCTCTGGGGCCAGTGTGGAGCCAACCCCTGGCACTCCCTCCACGGGCTCGGCTGGGGGGCCAGGGCCAGCAGGCTGCCAGTGGGCACAGGCTGCTGGGGAAGGGGTCTGGGTTTGCTGCTTGCCTTGTCACGGGGCACCTGCAGCCTGGTGGGGTCACACAATGCCCCATCCCAAACCCAGGGTTTAGTGCTCAGAGGCAGAAGCAATTTTACATAAAGTTCAATTAAATATTTGCTTTATAATTGCGCAACAAATTATTCATAAAGGCATTGGAATCTAATCACAAGGCTGACACCACGGAGTCTGCAAATGACACAGTACTTGGAGAGAATAAAGATGGGGGGGGAGCTGCCAGGCGTTGGTGACAGGCAATCTGTGGGACACTGGGAATGCTCCCAGGAAAAGACCCACAGCAGCATCGAAGAGGCTCTGCAAGGCAGGGACGTTTTGCTAGGAGTAGGTGGAGTGGCATGTGAGAAATGGCCCCGGGCAATAGACTGGGGGGTTTGGCTCATGAGTGCCCAGCAAACAGGGGACCACTGGGCTGTGTCCCTCCCAGCCATGTTGTGTCAGCTCCATTTTTCTGTAGGCATGCTCTACTGTGTGTTATGGAGCATTCCCAGCTCTGCAGGACCTATATGAGCACAGGATTGCTGCCTTCAGCTCTTCCCCCTATCTCCAGCAGGAATGATGGTGCTGGGGGGTGCAGAGACTCTCCCATAGCCATGGGGTATGAAGAAAGTCATGTGGTGCTACCTACCTGTGAGGTCCATCCGAGACCTGTGCCAGAGCAGCATCCAGGAAAAGGCAGGAGGCAATCTGGGCATGTAACAGGGCATCCCACAGCACAGCCCTCATGGCATGAGAGACAAGGATGAGCAGCTGGAAAGAGGTGGGTGGTAAGCAAAGTGGGAGCAAATGTGACCACCCAGGGACTCCCTGTAGGGAGTTTACCAGGGTAACTTGCTTCCATGCAGCCTTCATGGCAACGTGAGCTGCAACTATGTGAGCAAAGCCCTCTCTGCCAGTGCTGACACCCAATGCTCAGCTCCTTTCAGGGTGAAACTTGAAGGGCAGCAGACTGAATCCTGCCCCCACAAAAAGCAAGAGTGGTGAGACTGAACTGTGTGAATCCCTGTTGGTTCTGCTGAGGTGAGGCAGGGTGAGGTCAGGGAATGAACAGAGCTCTGCTGGGCAGGTGCTGAGTTCAGCAGCCACTGCAGGCAGGTATTGCTTTGCCTAACAAGTACCCATCCATCACAGATCCTGTGCCCTGCTGTGACCCTGGGCAGTGGGCTGCACACTGCCCTAGTCCTGCCAGGGAGAAGCCCTACAGGGCACCCAGCATTAGGGAGGCTCTGACTGACAGGGGAGCTGGATCCTGGACAGAGCTGGACAGGAGATGGATTGCCTGCCTGCCAAATGTGGACATTAGACAGGGAGTTAGATTAATGGGAGATGGCTCTGCCAACAGAGAGGTGAGTCACAAAGCTTGTCCTGTGCTGAATTTGTTTCTCCAATAGGGAAGGAGTAGGAGGATTTAGCAAGATTAATCTCTCATAGAGTTGTAAGAATAGCCAGGATTCATGGGCTTCTCAGCAACAAATTTCCAAGTAAGCAGACAGCACTTGGGCTTGCTTCATGTGACACAGCACAGGTCTGACTGGTTGCTGTGGAGTTCCCTGCCACTGATCACAGGTAAGATCAACCAGACTGCTGTGCTCACACATGAACACTGCAAAGCACAGGCTGCACAGAAGCACCAAGCAAAGTGGCTTGAAAGCACCACTTCCCTGAATTTTCCTGAAGTGGTTGCAGCTGCTCTACCCCAAACAAACAATGCTGGACCCTGCACAGAACATGAGGAGGTAAGAAAGATCTCCTTTTGGCAGCTGAGAGAAGTTGGTGACACATCAGCTGGGAGAGTTTGCCAGGTCTCTGCCATCTTTGCATAAAGGAGGAGTAGGAGCAGGGCTGGACAAAAGCCAAAGCATCTTTCCTGGTATGACCAGCTCTTCCCTCTGGCTAGCAGATTGTGATACAGCAGGACTGACACACCTGGCAGGACCTGCTAGTGATGAGGGAGGGAGAGCAGGGTGGTCACAGCTATTGGGCACCACTGTATCTACCTCTTCCAGCACCGAACACATCACAGAGGAGGATGAGGCCAGGAAGATGAAATCTTGGTAAATGTGTCTTATCTTGTGTTTTAAGGAACTGTGGAGAGAGAAACTCAGTGTTAGTGAAGCAGGGAGATTTTTTTTGGAGAAGGAAGATTTCCATTCCATGTTGGGAGTCCTGTTTCCTTCTGATATTTCTTCAGTTGTTCATGTCATGGTTCTTCAGTCTGAGCAGTTTTACAAATGTGTTGTGGAGATGAAAGCACCAGGGAAAGCTGCTCAGGATCAAGTTGGAAAAGCTTTTAACTTTCAACTCCTTACAGACAAAGGCATATAGAGGAAGGGGGGGTAGTGCAAAGACTGGGAAAAGGAAGAGGAAGAAGCAAAAAGAGATAAGGGGAATAGATGAATGAAAGGGACAGAGCAGAGAAGACAAATCACAACAAGAAAACGAACAAGGCACTAGCGGAAAGAAAGGAAGAGATAGAACAAAGCAAAGGGGCCTGGAGCTCAATGAGATGGGGAGAGTGTATCAGAATAAGGGAACAGTGCTGCAGGTAGAGGAGAGCTAAGAAATACAAAAGAATTATTTGAATGCTGGGATAAAGCAATGATGGCAATAAGAAGAAAAGAGAAGCCAGAGGAGGACTAAAATCCCACGAAGATAAAGGGGATGGCAGCAAAGTCAGAGGCCATTCTTCTGTCACTGAAAATACAAGACATGACATGAAAGTGACATGTAGACTTCTGAGAGAGGCTGTGGGACACAATTGTGGAGGCTGCATGCATTGTTTGTGCACATGGGGAGCCACACTCAAAGTGGGAGTGATCCTGTCATGGGTGGTCCTTTGCTCCCCTGCTTGGCACCCTCCACCATCCCTTCCCCACAGTGCGTGTGGTGGCTCCTGGTCTGTGCTGCCCTGTCACCTGGACATACTCTGAGGCATTGCTGGTTTCGGGTCTCACAGAAGGACTGTCATGATGTGCCTTGTCACAGTGCTCTCTGGGGCTCCTCTGGGAGCTGGGCTGGGGCAGGCTGCTGGCCTTATCAACACCCTGCACGGCAGCAGCAAGAGGGCATGGAATCATAGACTCACAGAATGGTTTGGGTTGGAAGGGACCTTTAAAGGTCATCTAGTCCAACCCATGTGCGATGAGCAGGGATGTCTTCAACTAGGTCAGGCACAGGGCTGATGTGGCACAGAGCAGGTGATGGTAGGAGAGACAAATCTTCCCTGCCTCCAGGATAAGGGGGCCTTAGCAAAAACAGGTTGAAAAGGAGCACCATGAACTACATACAAGTGCTGGAACCATCTCCACCCAGTATCACATCAGGTTATTGGATGCTTTCAGCCAGGTGGGCTCAGCTCCATCTCCGCTGTGAGAGGTGACCTCTTGGCTCTCCCAGGGAAAGGATCTGAGTGTTCCCAGTGCCAGTGTAATTTTTGGCACAAGAGCCTTGCAGCTGTCCTAGGGCTAGATTGGCATTGAGCACATGGTCTCTGTTTGCAGACTTTGTTAGCAGTGGAGCAGCTGTGCTCCAGGCTTTGCTCCTTTCCCTACAAGAGCATCAGGCTCAAGTGGGATCTACTTTGGCAGCAGTGCTTGCAGCTGGGAGGTCTCTCACTCTCACGCTGGGATTGAGGACATATCTAGATGTTTCCATGTCTGAAGGGGCTGATATGGAGCATTCCTAGGCTGTCTTCTTGGCCTTATTGACCTTTGAGAGTGGGAATAATGCAGTAGTATGACAGTGGGAAGCCTTGTGCCAGCCAGTGCAAAGGTGGGAAGGACAGCTGCTGGAGCCTGATGATGGGTCTGTGTGCTGTTCATCTTTTGGTCCTGGAAAGGAGAAGCCACACCTCCTGGATTCATGCTGTGGTTATAAACCTCTCTTTTGCATTCCATCCACCTCTCCCTGACCTGCAGGCCACCTGCCTGTGCAGAAGCCACCAGACCCAGGTTGCTTGTGGATAACCTGCTACTGGTTTGTTTCTTGACCCATATTGGCTAAGAAGAGAATTTGTTTGCCTTGTAGAAGGTGCTGTATACACAGAGCAACAGGGCATTCCCTTTTCTGGTTCTCTCTCATGCTCTTTTCAGGGCCAAATACCAGAGAGTGCTATGGACTCAGGAAAGCATTTTCTCCAGGTAAGATGTGAGACCCTGGACAATGGAGACTGGAAAATGTCCCGGCAGGGACACTGCCTGACCTGTGGCTAAAACCTGCCTTGCGTTATCAGATTTATCTGTCCCCAAATAGTATTGCAGCCTCACCAGCCTTAAGCATCTTCCCTGCTTCCACCTCCCACCTGTCCTGGTCATGCCCAGAGTGTTCTTCAAACCCAGCATTCTGCTGTGGATCCTGCTGCTGGTGTGCAACTCTACAGCAGACAGCAAGCTGTGCTGCCACTTCTGGCCCTGCCCTCTCAAAGGGCTAATGGGCCAGGAAGACCATACTTCAAGCAGGGCTCTGAAGAAGGCGCCTGAGAGCTGAAATGGGTGCTGGGGACACCAGCTGCCACCGTGGCCCTGGGGCACAGCAGGAGCGGGTGACAGCCCTCCACCCTCAGCCTCAGTGGTGCCCAGAGCCCTTGACAGAGCTCCTGCCCGACTGCCACTGGGCCACCGAGGTCTGCCACCATTCAAAGGCTGGGGTAGAGTGGGCTTGGGTCTCCGTCCCTGACCTGCCAAAGCCCTGGCATCCCGGCTTAATCCCGAACCCCATACACTGAATGTGTTCTCAGCCCCGGGCATTGGAGGGGCGCCTTGAGCTGGGGGCGGCAGGTCTGCCCCTGCCCTTTTCCCTGCCCCTCTCCGCGGCACTGCGGGGGCCGGGGCGGGGGCACGGTGGGGTGGGCAGAGGACCCGCGCTGCGGGCATCGCCTCGTCACCCTGCTGGGCACGGCGGCAGCCCGAGGGACC